>OX638384.1:14153249-14607997 GCA_951813785.1 Criorhina ranunculi
AAAAATACGAGTGGGTGTAATGTTCTCAATGGGGGTGGTGGTGGAATGGAAGGTTTGAGAGGAGGAATTCAAAACCGCAATTATGTTTGCGTAACTAGGTGATAAAAGAGTGATAATTGTTCGGTTTTGTATGTAAAATTACGTCCCAATGGAGTGAGAGTGTTCATCGAATTAATGAAGCAGATAAGAGGATTGTGTCCAATTAATCCCCGTGAAACAAATATTTGTGTAATTTTATTGAAATTTAGGAGATTCTAAGAAAAAGATTCATTCTCGTATCCACAGAAGTGCGGTATCCATAACGATCAGTTGAGGCTATAAGAACTCGATTACTGCATTTCTGACTTCATCTTAGAGCAAGTAGGTACAGCTCAATCAGTCCGCCTGCCTGTCCAAAAGCATACAAGAAACCGCAGCAAATAGTTGAGGATGCATCGGTTTCACAAATCCGGAAAATTTTGTTTGTTCATGAAGCCAGTTGAATGTGAGACTCATACTGAAGATAATTTTCTTTGCAAAATCGTCGTTCTTCTTCTGATTGATATGAACTGCAGGTGCTTGGAATGGTCTGCTGCCTTAAAGCATGGATTTGCATGGTGCTTCTCGGTTTGCAAAAATAACCCGGCACGCAAGTTAAATTGTGTGCCCCTATTGGGACACGCTTAAAGCATGTGATCTTATAAACAATGCAACTTGGCTTGCCGTAACTAACTCACTAACCTTAGTCCTTTCGACCGCACTTACTTTTTCTATAGTTTCCAGATGGCGCTTTCTAAACATGCGATTTCATTAAATTACTCTATTGATCACCGTAAATATACCTCATCACACAATTATCATAGCCTTGTTCAGCAGACAAACTGCCTATTGACATAATTTACTGGCGCCGCATTTTCATGCCGCCACATTGTCATGTTGACCCAACCGCCGCCAGAGGCACTAATAACAATCTCCATTCCAAATGCGACATAAATAAAGTGATATCCTAAATTTCATGGAGATATACGAGCAGTATGTGATAATTTAGTTCGTCAACAAGGACACGTCTTTCCAAAACAGGAAACATCATTAACCTTCATCCTTAGCCGCGGGAAGGAATCGTATGCTCAAGGATGTGGGAGTATGTGCACGTTGTTGGCACGCAGATCGATAATAATTCTAGTTTCCATTAGTCGATGGCGCGTAGTATGCTCTTACCAAAACCCCATCTCCATCGAAATAAGGGTTTGATTTACGAATTTTGTTACTAGGTCGATTTGGGGTTGTGATGTCTTTAAAAATAAACGAGATATCAATACCATTATGCTTTCATTTTCGGTTTTTCCTAGAACTTTTGAAAAGATGTTCTTTTTTCCATTTGACGTCAATTACTTGACAACCCTCTCAAACAATGTTGTTATCTTGTCTTACCGAAGTTAACCACCATTATGTGACATATCCTTTGTATTTAGTTTACCTTTCTATTGCGATGGATAATAAACAACTTGTCAAGGGCATAAATTTCTATTTTTCCTCACAAAAAAGTGTACACGAAACAATAAACACACACACACGCACATAGAATAGGTTGTGGTTGTTGTCACACCTAAGAGTAATAGCCAATTGCATGTGAAAATTTATGGGACACAACAATAATCGTTTAAAATAATTACTCCTGCCCGCTTGGAGGATATCTTATCG
The DNA here is from genome assembly GCA_951813785.1 of Criorhina ranunculi. Lineage (NCBI taxonomy): Eukaryota > Metazoa > Arthropoda > Insecta > Diptera > Syrphidae > Criorhina > Criorhina ranunculi. Next base: position 14,154,930 of record OX638384.1, read on the forward strand.
CCTCCACAGTCAATTCTAATCTTTGTGGTCGTTTCGCATGAAAGGATAATAATTTCATGTTTTTGCTTTTTGAATTGGTATAGCTCTAATCGAAATTGATTATTGTTTGTGGCGCATAAGTCCGGTTGTAGTTGTAAAAGGACCCAATATCCTTTGGAGAGTGAGGTTATCAACTTTAATAACCCCAATTTGTCTCAATTGCCAAAAGGATTTGATTGTTGAACTGATAGAGTATTATTTGTCTTGCATAATGGATAACTAGCTGTTGATTCTATTTGATGGTCAAATGTCCTTTTTTTGTTGTTGATGCTGAACTTAACTTGATGAGCACTTCACTGGCAGATGGAATCAGAAAGAAGATGAATTTCAGGTTACGGGTGAAGTGTCAGCAAATAATCGATGAGATTACTAGGTGAAGTCGATTGCAGTCCACTATCGCATTTATCTATTGGATTACTTAATCTTCAAGTTGTTGGATGGTCCCTCCCTGTGGCACACAATTGGAATGTCTACATGGATCTGGATCAATGAGGAAGGTGATGTAAAATATTGACTCTTTTCGAAAATGGAATGCAATAAAAGAGGCGAAAAAGAGCTTGGCACTTGGGCACACATTCAGTTAGTCGAGATTGAATTTAAAAATTGAATAGTCTGCTGTCCAATAGTTGGGTTAATTTTCGTGACAGATTTACCTGAGGGCATTGAATATTCCAGTGACAACAGTGACAAAAGAAAATCATTTATGAGGTCCTTCTGATGCCTCTTTAATCTGACTTCTTTCATTAGCAGCTCTCTTCATTTTTTATTCTGATTTAACCCAGGGTTCGCGAGAGTTTCAATTCTCACCAAACCTTAGACTTCGAACTTTATCGAACTTTATGCAAGTTTGGCTTTAACAGTCTCTCTTTTCTCTCCCTACAGTGGTTAGTTGTCTTCATAACAAACATAGAGCATTTTTAATCTTTCTATTTCCCAGCTTCTTGCTTTGCATCCAATTCTAATGAAAGGTTACTGTGCAACTGCGAATTCCCTTAGCAAATATGTCCTCGGGCCTTACTCCACTCAGTTTTATTATCAAACTAGATACACCAGCAGTTTGCGAGAACTCTCAGGATACCCATACCGTACAAACGACACTACAAAAATTGTAATTTATTCAAAAAAAATTTTTTTTTTTTAAATAGGACATGAGTATATCCAATCATCTAACTGATATACTCCTATGACTTTCAAATTCAACCGCACACACACAGAGAAAGAGGGAGCGGGATACAAATTCTCTGTCAATTTAATTTGAATCCCCTCACACGTATCTGTAACAAACAACAAGAACCCCACAACCTAACCAAAATTCACATACTCGTATACCGACCGCCCCTCGTCTCTAACTACTCGTAAATGTAGCACACTCCCCACACAGTGTCGGATGCTTTTATGAGCACTCGATTTTATCGGGTATCCTCAATTCTGTTCCGGATGCATAACAACGCGTGTTCGTTTGATAAATTGGACTCCTGTCCACACTCTGCAGGACCCCCATGCTGCTGCCGAAGCACACGTTGAACATAATTCCGAGAACAAACTGTCGATGCCTCTTCAAAATATCCGGCAACTAGAAAACATTTTTAAAAAAAATTTTTTTTGTTTAGTCCTTGTTCCCATTTACAAATCCTTCATTTCAGTCCCGTACCAAAGCAGTACCCCATCGTATGACCTACATTTTCATCATCATCAGCATAGTAGTAGCCCCCAACTCCTGCAACTAGAATTCCGACGACCACTTTTTAAATTCAAAGCAAACATTGAAGGCTTCGGAAAATAGAAACCCCCGTTAACAATAACAACAAGGCAAGGCAAGGCAACCGTGGGAAGGACCTTTTCAAAAGGATGGACATTTTTAACTTGTAGAGAACATAGTTCTGGAGACAACTCCTCCCCCGTGTTCATTGAGAGCGGCACCCAATCAATAATCAAAGCTCTAGTGTTATACATACCGGCGGCGTTTCGAAGAGCATAACTTCGGTTCCTTTAAGCACCAGGAATCTGGGCTTGTAGCTCTGCCACGAGATGTTGTTGTTGATGACTCCCTCGTTCACCCAACCCATGTATTCGATTCGTTCGCCTACGGCAAAGTTCCGATTGTACAGCTTCATCTGGAATGGAAATTGGAAAAAAAGTTTATAAGCATTGGCATTGCCATAGCTATGGGTTTCAACGGTTTCAATGATTTCAACGATTTTAACGGTTTTCGACGGTTTTAAAGTTCATTGTTGTTATTATTACGGCGGCGGGCGGAAGTAATCGTATTTGTCCCGAAACTATATTGTTTTTTGTTGATGCCGTGCACAGTTAGCACTTACGAGGTTGCGGGTTCGCTCAACTATGGATGTGAGTTCAATAATTTTTTGAATTGCAACCCCAATTGGAAGGGGTTTCAAATCAAATTTTTAGTTTGTTTTTTCTTTGCGGGTGAATTGTTTCCAGTAATTGCGGTCAAGTGCTAAAACATGTACAAGCACCATCATGGGCTTTTTATATAAACATCACAACGGATGTTGCGATAGTAGTGGCAACCGGAAATTGCGGATACCATTTGACCCATAACTCAAATATTTTTTTCATAAAATTGTGGGCGCATTTATATTTTAACTTTTCACCGGAAGGATTAAAGGGTTTTTCGCATTTTAAATGACTTCGAAGCGTTTAGGTTTTAAATAAATGTATCAGTAGTTTTAAATAAGATTTCTGCTGTAGTGCTAGGAGCTTTAGGGGCAATCTATAGCTCTTGTAGTGCTCCACAAAGCGGTGAAAATGGCTGTGATGATAACAAGAAGTTATCTAGCTACTGTTATACACAGCTTGTGGAATTTATTGCTTAGTCTTGGAGGATAGTTTTGATCTTAAAAGAGTAGGCATGTGTTGAGCTTAAGTCTATAAAGTCAATTTAATATTGAGATAATCAGAGATAAATACTCAAGATGGTCCACGAGGTACGAAGTTGTGCATCAGGGAAAAGCTTTATAGTGTAACAAAATGTTGTACGTTTGAAATGGAGTACCAAAACTTCGGCACCTTGTAAACCTTGGTGGTTAGTTGATAAATTTAAACTATATTGAGTTAGAAGATTTTCGCATTCCGCAAATTGAGTTGCAGATTTGTGGTGGAAAACCGATTAATAAAATTGAAGGCTATGACCTTTGTCAAAGCTACGTTGTAAATGTCAGCACATTGCTGTTATCATTTCTTTTCTTGAAAAGTCAAGGCTTGGTGCCTCATCATACTGCAACCTAAAATAATGACATTTTGCATTGCTATTGGGAACCCAGCTTCAGAAGTCCAGTCATTTTATTGCCTTCAATGTCCTTATGGCCAGGAATCTAGATAATTGTAATTTAACTGTGCTCCCCGGTTTAAGGTGCTCAGAGAGTTTCGGGCAAACTTCTTCGCGATTTGAGTAGGTACTAAATTCGATAAGAGTTATTCTTTAGCGTATTAGTTGAAAACCGAAACACTTCGGTGACATGAAAAAATGCATTTGGAAAAGCAAATGCAACGTTAACCAAGACCAGTAAGGAGAAGATACAAAGGTCCCAGGCGTATAAGTACATCAAGGAAGATACTATAAAGAAGTTAAGCAAATGAAGATTTCTTCCTGGGCATGGAAATTTTGACAAAACGTCAAGTCTATCGAAGATCTCGACTCCTTTTACAATTTTTTAGTACTATTCCAAGATATTTGAAGCTTTTTGCTAGATGTGCAGGCAATTATTGATGATGGAGAAAAAGTAATGAGGACACGGCATCAAAGCCAAAACTGGATGACACATTTGCCGTTGTTAGTACATTGAAAAATATATCATCGAGACGTTCCTCTTAGAACCATATCTCGAAAACATCAGGATACGTCCTAGCAATCTGTTAGCAATCTGCCACCATTGTTGGTAGAAATGTGAAAATTCTCAAGTCATACATCAGCACATACCTCTACAGTGGAGTGTTGTTGCGCTTCAAACAATTCCTAACAAACCGCAACACTGAAGAGAAATACATTTTGTTGGTCGAGTCTCAGATGTATTTTGAATGGCAGCATCATTTTAGTAAATATGTATATCATTTAGCACGACAAGGGTGCGGTTTTATTTGATTCATTTAGCAACTAAACCCAGAAATTCAACTACTTCACACACAGCCGAACCAGGCGAACTTTATAAAATATTTTTCCAATGAAACTGCAGGACACTAGACGAATACTTCGCAAAATAACAACACAGCAATCCTCTTCTGATCTGTTACTTACATATATTTCATGCGCATATTTTCAAAGCTTAAATTGTGTATGTTATCTGTACTTGCAGCTGTAACAGTTGGTATACGTCTCCTTCTGATTGATGTACTCCAAATGGTTGTGTGTGTATTTGTGCATTTACGTGCCATCGTCACAAAACACTGTCCGCTCCATCCATTAACCGAGCAAACACCATAATCCTTTCCCATCCCACATCCACCGGAAGCAATTGTTCCGAAACTGGATTCGTCACCCCGTTTACAATGAACGAGAACGACAATTCTTCCGGAGCTGGGAAAGAGATTTCCTCTAAAAATGCAATCCTTACAACGAACGGTACGTTGGTCAAGCGAACGACGATGACGGGATGTTGGCTGCCGAGTTTTTGACCAAAAACCTGTAATCTCCTTCGATTTGGATATGCACCGCTTGCCTGACTGACATTCAGTGGCCATTTGCATTGATTTTAGATTACAAAGGAAATCGTAATCGTTACAGGATCAGAGTACCTTTAACATTGTAGCTTCTGTTAATCCTTTAGAGGGTGACTTAAAATGCCAGTGCCATTTGTTAAAGATTTTAGTCTGAAGCTCTTTTTTGGAATTTAACGTTCAGATCTTTATACGATTTTAGGATAGTTGTGAACTGTTAGCCTCTGTCCTCTGTCAATTCGAAAAGTGTGAAGATTTTGAAACCATTTATCCTTGCCTAGATAAATTTTGGATTCAATCATCGCATTCACTCACTCACTCACCTGTAAATGTGTTAATCCAACCACATTGTCCGTTATTAGCTTCAGCCATTGACTTAGAATAGCTAGATCATCACAGTGTATGATGCCCGTCGAAACGCCATTCAGGCCACGTACTTCGAAGGCATTGGGTCGTAGTTTATCCGTGCCGTAGATATATCGAGTCACGTAGGCCATCATCAGGGGTACTGCAATCCATTGTATGTGTGTGTGTATCCATATCCAAGAACATGGGAAAAAGAAGAAGAAAAAACAAAACGGAAACGGATAGATTGAAATTAGTTTTGTACCTCACGACCAAAGGTTCATGTCGTTAATTGAGTCTTCAGCTTGAGCCTAACCCCTACAATAATCCAATTAGGCCAAATGTGCACTTGCCAAAGATCTGTTGCCCAAATTGCCAAATTTTAGAGAGGAACATGGAATTCAGCGAAAAGCCAGATAAAGTGTGGAGAGTACCGGTGGTGCAGTGAAACGTTTAAATTTAATTAGGGTATGCAACCCTCTAGTTTATTAGAATGTCGAGTATGGGTGTGTATGCAATTTGTGATGTGAAAATAGGTTTGTTGGAAAATTTGGACTTTAAAGTGGAATAGAGATGCCATTGGGATGAGAAAAAATACATTTCAAGAGCATTCGAAGCAGCAATATGAGGATGTGTTTAAGTAAAAATGACCAAATATGAATGAACTTCTTAAAGAGATGTACATGAGGAGCATATTGATGTATCTACTGGGTTTTAAATACTTCGAAGCTGTTATATTATATACATACATATGTTAACAAGTATTCGTATAACGAGTTTTTGACTTTCAAAGATCAAGGAAGTTTGAGTTATAGAATTTCAGCTCTATCTGCCCCATCTTCAAGAAAGGCGATTCTATGTCTTGTGAGAACTAATGAGGCATATCCCTGCTTAATGTAACTGCAAGATCCTGTCCAGTGTACTGTGTGAACGACTAAAGCCGTTTCGCACCACACTCAACGGCACCTATCAGTGTGGCTTCCGGCCCGGCAAATCGACGATAGACCAAATCATCACGCTGCGGCAAATCCTGGAAAAGACCATCGAGTTCCAAGTCGATACTCACCATCTTTTCATCGACTTCAAAGCCGCATACGACAGCATTCATCGCACCGAACTATACAACGCGATGGCCGAATTCGGGATCCCGAGGAAACTGATCCGGTTGTGTCGCGCCAGTTTGGGAACAGAACCTCCGAATTATTCCCAACTTGCACCGGATTTCGGCAAGGAGACGCGCTGTCGTGTGACTTCTTTAATCTTGTGCTGGAGCAGATAGTGCGAAAGGCCGGCGTAGACACAGAATGCACTATATTCAACAAATCCATCCAGCTGCTGGGATACGCAGACGATATCGATATCATCGCCCGGTCCCAGCGTGTCATTATTGAGGCTTTTACGGCATAGCAAGAACAAGTCCAACGAGTTGGTCTACCAAAGACCGATCCGTCGAACACCATCTAAGTCAAAACCTAACAATTGACATCCATAATTTTGAGGTACTGATGGAGCTTATCTACCTCGGGGCAAACATAAACTCCACAAATGACACCCTCATGGAGATTCGACGAAGGATAACCTTAGGTAATAGCTTCTACTTCGGTTTATCCAAACAGCTAGGGTCCAAACTCCTTACTCGAAGGTCCAAAATCATGCTCTAAAAAACCCTGATCTTGCCAGTCCTGCTTTATGGAGCTGAATACTGGACGATAAGTAAAACAGCGGATCAAAAATTCTTCGTCAAACATTTGGTCCAGTCTGCGAGGAGGGCGAATAGAGGAGAAGATATAACCGCGAACTCTAAAAGCTGTACAAAGATGTGGATGTAGTCCGGCAGGCAAAAATCCGTCGACTGCAATGGCTCGGCCACATCGAGCGAATGGACGAGAATGCTCCAGCTAAAAGGATCTTCGAATCACAGCCACGTGGTTCACGAAAAAGAGGAAGACCGAACCTCCGGTTTGAAGATTAGGCAATCGAGGAAGCCAGAAACCATGGTCTAGTAAACTGGAAGCAGCGTGCCCGGATAGAAAGCGGCATTAGTTCAGGCTCAGACCCTCCAAGGGTCGCTGGCCTGATAAGTAAGTAAGTAAGTATTCTCTGAGTGTTGCAAAGTTTGCTTTCTGTTTTTCTATTCTGCAAAAGTTCACATTTATCAAACTTTATCACAAAAAAGAAAATTGTTTATCGAAATGAGGAAGAACACTCTAAATGCATCGTCTAAAACCACATGGGTAATCTCTATCTTCCAATTCTCCATGATTGATTGACTTGAAAAGAGAAACTGACCTAGTCCCTTTGAGACCTACATACATTGTTCAACTGCAGTCAATTGTGTGGCTCAACTTTTCCTATTTGTCTAATTTATTTCAAACTACACTACATCCTCAGAACCCCCACTCGACTACATCTGTAACTCTAACCGATGAAACAATATTTCAATTGAACACTTCTCCCTTATCGATTCGCTCCTCAGGGGAAAACTCATTCAAATGAAAGAAATCCTGAACGAAGTTCAATTGAAAAAAAAAGTTCCTCCCTTTCTAATGAATTTTACGTTCATCGACCCCTTAACCCAACCCACCGCAAACAGTCACACATCTTTTGACGTAGGCTGTTCTTGACTCGATATGTAGGTATACTTTCCTCTCTTCAGCTCTATAAACCTTTCTACCTCAGTTAGTAGTAAATGTGGTATAAAACAATTGCCACCGTTATCTTTGACAGTAGTCCTGACGTAAATAAACAAAAACCATCAGAGCAGTAATGAAAACAAAAAAAAAAAATTGAAAAAGGAAACGCTTTCCACATCCTCTCTGGGAAACTGAAAACCATCTCATTGCAAAATCGAAACAAAAAATAAACACCTCCCAACCACCCACTGGCAGTCTAAACTCACCTGAAACAACATCGACCCACTTTTTCTCTGGCTCCGAACAAATTGACATAGGTCGACTACAGCTCCTGCTTATTGTGCCATTATTCACCGATGATTTGAATCCTTCGTCAGCTTTCAGTTCCGCACATGTTGCATCGTTGTCTGAGTCGGGGGTATCCTTTGTAACTGTGTTTCGTTGGAAAAAAAAGGCATACAATTGAAATAAGTATACACACACACACACATGAACACTAAGCAAGACCCGGAAGTAGTTGCATTTCCATTACTAATTACCAGTAAGGGTAAATGTAATTAACTTCATCGTAACCCTTATTCTATCATTTCGCGAACGATAGCTGGTGGATTAGGAGCATCTACATTTTACACTCATCGCTCGGTTTGTTTATCCTACTTACGCTGTTTCTGCAGGAACGGTGTGGCGGCTCGGTAGTGTTTTACAGTTAGAACAACAATGTCACCGGCGTTCCGTAAAATATTGACGGCATCGTCATGTGGACACGCTGTTATGTATTCACCATTCACTTTAATAATTGCATCGCCTACGAACAGTTGTCCAGTGATATCCGCCGCTTGATCCTTGTAAATACGTGATATGAGTATTGGCAGCTTGTGTTCCGCACCACCCTTTATGCTGAGGCCAAGTCCGCCCATTTTCTGTCGTGTTATTTGTACCATTCTCTCCTAGAGGGAGGAAAAATATTTGATACATTTTCAAAGTGAAATATAATCAATTTGTATGCCAGGACGAACGCGGAGTAATTCAATTCGGTTTGGGGATACGGTGAATTAGGGATAACCAAAGAAGGCTGGTCGTTCATAAAAAGGGTTAATGTAGTTTTTTTTTTCCCACCAAAAATGAGGGTAAAATGAGTTAATAATCTTTAGGAAGGCATTGATCGTCAAGGGATTTATCCATAAATAGAAAACTTGGTAATCTTTTCTGGCTTCCCACGAATTTTGGTATCCTTAAGCATCCTTTTTGGCGACGACGCGATGACCCGGCAGTGTCAGAAAGCATGGTCTGTAAAAAGATGAGCGGAAGAAGTCGCACGTGTATTATGATTAAAGAGACGGACACTGGTGGGGAGTATTAAATTTGTCCGCAAGGAGAAGGAAGGAAGGATAACCTTCCAGCATTGCAACACAGATTAGCCTCATGAATATCAATGAACACGATTTAATAAACTCGAGCACTTTATAGCAGCATGCGTCTCAGCATAAGTTATGTATCTTCCTACATTATAGATCAATGGAAGGCATAAAGATTATCTAGAGAACATAGTGTAACTCTACAGTCTGTTGGTTTCTTATACAGTTGATTGAATACAACTCACTCTAATGTAAAAAAAAAGAAACACACGACCAGAGACCAGAACCCTGCTGCACATGTTACTTAGCATCTTGCTGTAAGATTGTGTATCCTTTTCAGCATGTTGATTGGATCTGTATTCAGTTTCCGTGAGCTGTGCAACCTTTATCCTTGCTTGTAGCATTTTTTTTCAGTCATTTATTTGTCCTATCTTTCTGAAAAAAAAAACCATTCCATTGCCTTAAGCGAACTATCCTTGAAGGTGGAATTTAGTTTTCGCCGATACACTAAAATGATTTTTTACGTAAATCGTATCAAAATTCAAATGCAGTTATTCTCTCACTCCTTAGAGTCCTTTCATGAATGCTTAACCTATCCAATTACTTTTAAGTTATTCATGCGAACACAAATCTATTTCAACGTGTTTACAGCGATTAGATTGAATCGATTCCGATGTTTGAGTTCAGTCATGTCGACAACCTATGTATACACATACACGCCAATAATATGGTTTTGTCAGGCTCATGGGAAATTGTGGCAATCGATATACCACGCGATGGTGGCCTAGTTTAAATGGATAATTTAATTCGTGACCCATTTACTATATTCATGTCATGCCAACTCATATTGTTGCTAACTTAACGATGAATAGGTTAACGTTGTGCTGGGACAGAAGTCAGAGTTTACTTTCAGGAAACTCATTATTTGCAAGGAACGTGGTTTGATTATAAAAGGATCCTTTCACATGAAAATGAAATAGGCTTTCATTTCCGCTATCGAAGTAACTATTGAGATGCATTGCGGATTAATTCGATTCCATGACTACTTTTTGGTTCTGTGAAGCACCTCTAGAAAGCAGCCAAATAATTTCGACAAGAAAAGAAAACTGCATGAGCACTAAGTAGCTTAAGGTCGATGCATTCAGAAAGTGCTTTCGAAGGGAAGACCGCAACCAAAAATTAAGAAAAACATAAGTAAAGGGTCTTCTAATAGGGACATCCGAACTTTGATAGTTGATTGCGGCCATATTGTTGAAGCTACATCTGTCAAATTGGCTGTCATTTATTCAGTCTGTTTTGCCAAATCACCATGGACGGATATAGCGTTCAACAACATGTGCAAATAATAAAATTGTTTTATCAAAATGGGTGTTCTGTTCGGGCAACCATGCGCGCGCTTCGCCCATTTCGCCCGGTCGCAATAATCGTCCTTCCGAGAGGACTATTCGCAGTGCGGTGGATAAATTTGAGTCCACTAGTTCAGTAAATGGTCAACCAACACCGCTACGTCAACGAAACGCAAGTTCTGCCGAAAACATCGCCGCTGTTCGTGAGGCAGTCGATTTCGCGTCGCTTACAAGAACTCGGCCTTTCGCAGACCACAACTTGACGAATTTTGCGCCGTCACTTGCGCCTGCACCCGTATAAAGTTCAACTGACCCAGGAGCTGAAAGTAAACGACCAAAGACCACGACGTGTGTTCGCTGAATGGGGTTTGAAGCAGTTGGAAACTGACCCTAATTTTCATCGAAAAATCATTAAAATTATCAGAGATGAGGCCCATTTCTGGGTGAATGGGTACGTCAACAAACAAAATTGTCGAATTGAGGACGATTCCAACCTACATGAGATCCAAGAGCGTCCAATGCATCCCGAAAAAGCCACTGTTTGATGTGGATTTTGGGCTAGCGGCGTCATCGGTCCATATTTCTTTTAGAGCGACGTTCGCCAGGCCTATAGGTCGATGATTACCAACTTCTTTGGCCTGAATTGGATGATATGGACACCATCGACATGTGGTTTCAACAGGACGGTGCTACGTGCCACACAGCTCACGCCACATTGCAAATTCTGCACGAACGATTCGAGGGCATGGTCATCTCACGTGGAGGTGATGTGATCGTGCGATTTGACCCCGTTCGACTTTTTCTTGTGGGGTTTTCTGAAGTCGCAGGTCTATGCGAATAATCCACAAACCACAGCGGCCCTCAAAGCCAACATAACCCATGCCATCGGTCAAATTCAGTCTGATTTATGCGCCAGAGTCATGGAAAATTGGACATTTCGGATGCGCGCCACCCACAGAAGCTGCGGCGGACATTTGAACGATGTTATATTCCATACATAATGGCATCGATAGGCCTTTCAAATGAATAAAAATTTCGATGATATCTCACCCACACTTTGTTTAATTTAAATTTAAAGATAGGAAGCGCTTAATGAAAGACCCTTTATGTAGTCAATTTAAAAAATGTGCACAGACAGTTCACGTCTATTGAAGAAGATCAGAGATCCTTGCCGTCCTAGGCCCTACTCCGATGTGGTCTAGTTGTATCTATAGGTAGGCAGTCGCAATTTATTACTTGTCTTAAAAATGAAATTCTTCGAGTTTGCGACTTCTCCTTTCTTTAAATAACACTGACGGGAACTAAGGAACTAGAGTCTATGTATATCTCATCTCCACTTATCTACACAAGAAAGGGCTACTACATAATGTTCTCTGATTATGTTCATTAAATTTCCGTTCAAACTCACTTTAAAGCGATTACAACGCAGCTTTTAAAACCGGAAATAGAGCTCCACCCTTATACAATGTACAACAAATAGTGTGTCATTTTTTGGAACTTCCTTAATGAAGATCTATTTCTTTTTTAATTGGTTCCAATTTGAGATAGCTTAGCACTAGGGAAAATACAATTTTGCTTCCTCAAAACTTAAGATTTTATCAAGAACAGAAATAACTTACAACACTGCATCCTGACTCCAAGGCGTCTATTTTTATCCCGCTAACATCTGTTCAAATATTCCATTTATTTTACTGGACAGTCTCCTACCCACATTTATCATTGCCATCCGTGTGAAAACTTCCAACAAATATGGGCCATCCATCCGAGCTGTCCTTATCTCCAATTTCATGGCACAGTGCGAAGAAAACAAAAAATACTCGCATACACCACGTCACTTGCAATTAAGAATGATGAATGACTTCCACCTGGATGTTGGGTATGAGAAGATCCCTTTTTTTCATTTCCATGTGCCAGATTGAACTAAAAACTAGAAAAACCCTTTCAGGAGTCACCAGGCTTGGCCCATTTTTATCACTTCTTGGCAGAGCATTCAATTAGATAGACATCACTTTTGAATTACAGATACGCCTGTCGACTAATGGACAAAAAAGCGCATTGCTTCGCTCAAAGGTGAACCACTTTGGTGTGTTCAGTTCGGATTTTGACAATTCCAATAAGTAGAGTCCTCCGGGTCCGCACGATGCATTCAAAAGCTTGCTTTTGTCCCCCTTTTTCGACACAGAATTCGAAATCGAAAAATCGACAGAGCCATTCAATTAAAAATCCCTCAAGCATTAGGACAAACCGACAAACTCTTTGAACACATCCCCCAACGAACAAACAGCCACACAAGCAAACAGGAAAATAGAGAGAACTTTATTAATGTTGGGAAGGGATGGGATGGGATTGCAAAAGTTTTTTTTTTTTTGGAGCTTCGGGGATCCACTAGCTTGGTTCCAAATAGGATTGTGGGTCAGCGGCAGAACACCAAAGTGACACCTATCCTACCGCATTTTGTGATTTTTATTCACCGCATTGCACTGCGCCTACCAGTCGTTTCTGCATTTGTGTGTGAATATCTGATGGGTGAATCGAGTACGTGTGACTCTTTAATAAAACATTTTAGATTCCAACTCGACAAGATGGGGGGGGGTATAGCTGCCCCTAGTTAAATAAATGAATAATGAGTGTAGTTTTGCCTTCGTTTTGCTTGGTTACGATGTGTGTATGTATGCGTTGCGCAACTTGAGAAGCCTTGTTGGGTGTTTTGTTACGTTGCTTCTAGCATCATCGTTCCCACTAAACTGAAGCCTTAAATATTAATTGGAAATATAATGAAGCGTTTCCTCTACATCTACACCGAAGCATTCAGCCGGAGGGATAAGACTGAAAATGAAAACATGAGTTCTTGAGTTTCTTAATAGGGATGGTGGTAGGATCCCAGATATCCAATATTTGGAAGAGAATTTATAATTAGTCGTTCTTGTTTAGCTGCTACGATGTTCGGTTGAAGAGAGAAGAACAATAATTTTTGGGTGGGGTGTTAAATTTTGGGGTGTTATGGCTAACGGTGTTGTCAGAAACGTCAAATTTTTAAATAATTACATACAGCGGCAGTGGAAATCTATTGTTGGTTTCTGAGGTACTTATGCGGATAATTCCACTTCATGCTGTCGAGTCTTTACAAATCGTTCAGACAAGTACCTAGACTTGTGTTAAATTTAATTGATAAGACGGGTGATCTTACTTATCTGTCATGATGGGAGATGAAGGATGAATTATTAATATTTAACGGGGAGGGAGACATCTGGTGGATTACATCACATCACGGAGAGGGCTCTGATTAAGCTAAGCGCTTGGGCCACAAGCTGTGAACTGAGCGTCAATCCGAGTAAAACTTAACTGATGCTTTTTACCACCAAGTACAAAATACCGACTTTCAAGCTTCCACGTCTTAACAACCAAACACTCACTCATCTACCTTGGCGTCATACTCGACTCTAAGCTCAACTGGAAACGCAACAAAGAACACAGCATAAAGAAGGCATGTGTCGCTTTCTACGCCTGTAGTAAGACCTTTGGTAAAAGGTGGGGACTTAAACCTAAGATGGTCCACTGGATGTACACTGCCGTAGTTCGTCCAATCCTCACCTATGGCTCACTTGTGTGGTGGCCCACCTTAAGTAAAGCCTACAACATCACAAAACTTAGAAGAGTCCAACGAACAGCTAGTATCAGAACCACAGGAGCGATTCGTTCGGGCCCGTCAGAAGAAGAGAATTTGGGCTTTGGTCCCCCATACCCTATGACCCGCGCTACTTGTGTCTCTGGCAGGTTCACCAGATTCAACCACTTCTACCTACCGTGCACACATCCAATGGTCTTTTACAGTCATGAATAACATTTCAAAAATGTCAGTTTCACTACAGGGCTTAAGATGATCCATACTTCAGATGATGCAACAACTTTCAAAGGGTAAGTACACCGCTAAGCTCTGGCCTGCCTCACCGTAGATTGTAACGCAAACAGCTTTGCATTTGTTATAGACAGTGCTTTCCGTGTTAACACCTGCCCTGCGTATGAACTGTTCCAGCATTGAAGAAGAGTGTGACTGAGGTAGACAAATTTGATTGATTTAGAACTCGCTAGACAGGTCTTCCACACCAGAACCTCCTACTTCTACTAAAGGCTTTCAACAACCCCTTCTTCGTCATTAATTGCACTTTCTTAATGTATTTCCCCACCGAAACAACTTCCTAATGCCACATGCATTCATTACCAAAAGTAGTAATCACCAGCACATAGTTAAACTAAATTGTAGGATATCACTTACAACTACCAATTATGTAGCTTGGCTGTACTTACAATTACACGCAGACTAGTCTAGACTCTGCATTTCCTTCGGCTGCTTACCAAGTACTTCGAAATCTCGAATCAATTCCTTCTTGCACGCTACACTTTTCGTTCTCACAACCTCTCATTACCACACCTTGCAACTACAACTCGTTCGCCTTGGCACCACTTAACCCGTGGTAAAATAAAAAAAAATTACAAATCTTACCTTAGATTCTGTGGGCGGCCCATTAAGCATGGGATTCGTGGGCGTAACTATTTCCAATTTCTGCAACGTCAACAGCTCCATCGTCAGATTCAGTCTTAAAGGTTCAGGTTTGCTTTTCCCATCGCTCACAGTCACCATGCCGGTCCGTATCTGCAATTAGCAAACAAATACAAAATTAAATTAACCAGAGTGTGTGTGTTTAGGTGAAATTAAAAACAAATGGAAGCATGAAACCAACGGCCGCCATTGTGGCATCAAGCTCGTGTGACGTGCCCCCTCTGGAGCTGTGTGGCAGAGTCACTGGAGCAATGAACATTGAACAGAACGTCGAACAATGATGAGCTAATGGTACCGCACATCGTCACGTCAGGTTTTATAAACTCCTCGCCGGAATGGCGCATATAAAAGCGCG
Organism: Criorhina ranunculi; assembly: GCA_951813785.1. NCBI lineage: Eukaryota > Metazoa > Arthropoda > Insecta > Diptera > Syrphidae > Criorhina > Criorhina ranunculi. The sequence goes on from OX638384.1 coordinate 14,170,238, forward strand.
ACAATCTACCTACAACAAGGGAGTACAGGGGCTTGTTACGCGCATTTTCCAGGTCGCCGCCGGCGGTGATGGTAGTATTTAACAAGCCCACGTGTGAATGTCGTGGTTGGGTTATTGCTTCGCCACTCGTACGTGACTCTGCGGTTCATAGTCTATTAATTCCAATTCATCCTCGAAACAGGGAATTCCCGTGTGTGAGTGTGCGTCTATGCGGTGTTTAATTTCATCACTTTAATTAATATGTAGGTACGCTTAACATAAAAAAGCTTTCCAACCGATTTGAATGTAATTAACCACAGTAGAAGCGGCAGAGAATTCGTACACGTTGCGAATACACCCCACGGCGGAAGGTGGTTATGGAACAAGTGTACAACGTGGGCTCTTCCGGTGTATGCCCGTATCTCATATTTAGTTTGAATGAAATTATTTTGGATTTAAGTTTTCATATTTTGCGAAGGTTTACCCGTCGAAGCTGCACTGGGGATGGCCAACAATGGCAACGGTGACGCGGTCGCATTCAATTAGTTATGCATATTAGCTTGGTAATATTTGAACAGATTGCTCCCATATGGATAAGGTCTGTTGGTTAAGCTTTTGCATGCCATTTGGTTGTGATGACTCCGGTGGGGCAGAAAACATAAACAAATTGCATTCATGGTCAAAATTAGTTTGAAGCTCTGAATATGAACACTGGACGGCCAGAGCCATGGGCGAGTTCAAGTGGATTGGATACAATCCAATTGTCAAATGTTAATAAATTGGATTGTGGCGATATAGTCGGAGTGGTATTAATGAACAATGGAACGGCAGCGAAGTTCTCTTGTGAATTATCATGATTAGCTTGGTTGAGATTGTGTTATCTGGCCTTAAAGGGGTTCGATAGAAGGAGATGCTAATTTTATTTGTTGCCTTGATGCATCTTAGGTGCGTTCAAAGCTAATCGAATTGTTCCTTCCACAACTCAATGCTTCTTTGGTTGTGTAACAAATTTGGATCGAATAAAGAAAACTTCAGTTTTTTAGACAAGCAGTGCTGCAGTTGGACATGAGAATTTGTTTAGAAGGGAATTTTTGAGAATGTTAGTATGTAGGTACGTATATACGTACATGTCCAGTGGGAAAGGGAGAGAAAGCAAGGGGGAGAATGGCTCTTATGTGGAAAAATCGTATTTCAACTTACAGCGTAAAAAAGTGAACGAAAAATTCGAATTACTGGGGAATCAACCGATCCACTGAGGTGACCGTTCAATGCATTTGACTTTTAAAAACAACAATTCTGACAACTTTTTGGCAAAAGTTGATGAGCAATGAGTTTAAATACTGAGGATTTAATTGGTTCAGCACTAAGTGCGGCACAGTATAGGGTTTACACCGATACGGTCACCCAGAGCTTTAATTCCCTTCATTCTATCCCGCATGTAAGATTACTGAGGCTGGTCTCCTGTTTCTACATGCGGTATCACGGTGGGCCTTCATTCTGGCCTAAGTGGGTCCCTGCTTATTGGGGACTGCCGCCCAACCTAACCTAACCTAACCTAAAGCCTCATTTAGAGGCAAATGCTTTGCATTTTAGTGCTTCAGGAATTGGGTCTTAGTTATAGAGTGATCCAGAACAAGGTTCAAGATAATATCCCTATTGGCATGAACCCGAAAATGCTTCTCAATTTTTATAAATCGTGCTTAATCCTGTCAAAAAAAGAACTTCAATTAAACTTAAAATCATGATCGACATCCTCCAGAGCCCACTGAAGACGTTTTGAAGTATGTTTTCTACCAAGAAAAGGCTTATTCATATACAATATTCTACGACCTGCTTAACGAAATCGAAAGAAACAGTATACCTTACTAGATCGAAGGTTTTTGACTTCCTTTTCAAAGGCTTAAAATCTGAACAATAAAAATTTAAGCATTGCAACATTATAAAGTTATGAACTTTAAGCTGAGACGATTTTATTAATTGTTTTACTAAATATTCACGTGTGTGATAATCAAGAAATAAAAATTTTACAATCTACATTTGTATTTTAAGACAAAGATTTACACCGTCTCGGACGAGCGCTGAGGACAGAATGAATAAAAACTCCGTATGACATTAGGAAAACCTACCACCGGCAGCTCTTAAATTTGTCTCTTAATATTATGACTACAGAACCAAGGACATGGTAAGTGGCAACGAGTTCTTTACATAACTTTATTCCCCATAAGGTATCCCAAAAATGCCCTTCACTTTTATTTAGCCTACCCACCCTGTATTATTCTTAAAGTCTAATGCAGACTCACCTTTAAATTCTGGTCCACTTTTTCCTCAATCGGAGTCGCCATTTTTGCATTGATCTTCATATTTCCTGAAAAATAATCAAAAATACAAATTTATGTACAAATTGTACAACCAATTCAATAATAATTATTATCATCTGTCATTGTTATGTAATTCCTTCCATTCATTCACTACAACAATGTTCATATTCATATCTAGATCAGACAATCCCTGATGCACTTATTGGATTTACTCGGTATCCAAACCAAAACAGAAACTGTAGGACGATTCAATCAAGGTCTCCATCCTTCACCCAGTGCGTCATCATATCCATCCTCTTGCAACAATTGGATTGAAATTTCATATCAATTCGTGCGAGAAATCCGGTGAAATGAAAAAAAAAAAAAAAAAATTGCAGCTTCCGGTTGAAAAGAGAATAGTATTTACGTCCTACCTACACACACCGACATGATGGCGACAGTAATGCACAATATGAAGCGCCTCCCAATGACATGTCAAGTGTGATTGAGTGGTGAAATGAAAGAGGACATACGATTATTCGATTGCGTTTTTTGTTTTATTTTTTTATTTGTCATGCCAATGTGATTCTGTTGCAAATTAATTAAATTGATTAAGTGGTTTGGAGACAATCGAAGCACGTATATAGGTGAAGTGAGTGGATGGTTCAATGAGTTCAAAGTGTCATTGTACATCAGCAAGAGATGGCAGCACTGATATGGAAGAAGACATTTTGAAGATAATGTAGGCTGACAGAATTTCGGAAAAGAAACTGTTGTTTTGGTGTTGTGAAATTGTTCACTGGATAGGAATAGTTTTGTTTCCAACGGATGTAGTTGAAAAGCTTTCAATCATGTTGCAGTAAGTCAGGCACATAACTACATATAAATTTAATTGCATTTATGAATGAAGTCGGAAGTAAAATATTTTTTCGAGGCACAGACTTGACATATCCAAAAAAAAAAACTACAAGTTTTGAGAAAGATCAACCATGCAGGACCTTTTGTTTAAGAATTCGACTGTTAAGTTTGTGTCAAAGTGGAAGTAAAGCAATTTTAAATTTTTAAACCACAAACAACGAATAAAATATAAAGGGTCTTTCATTAAGCGATTCCTATCTTAAAATTTAAATTAAACAAAGTGTGTGTGAGATATCATCGACTTTTTTTATTCGTTTGAAAGGCCTATCTATGCCATTATGTATGGAATATAACATCGTTCAAATGTCTGCCGCGGCTTCTCTGGGTGGCGCGCATCCGAAATGTCCAATTTTCCATGACTCTGGCGCATCAATCAGACTGAATTTGACCGATGGCATGGGTTATGTTGGCTTTGAGGGCCGCTGTGGTTTGTGGCTTGTTCACATAGACCTGCGACTTCAGAAAACCCCACAAGAAAAAGTCTAACGGGGTCAAATCACACGATCTTGGTGACAGGTTAACATCACCTCCACGTGAGATGACCATGCCCTCGAATCGCTCGTGCAGAATTTCTAATGTGGCACGTAGCGCCGTCCTGTTGAAACCACATGTGGTTGGTATCCATATCATCCAATTCAGGCCAAAAGAAGTTGGTAATCAACGACCTATAGGCCTGGCCAACGTCGTTCTCAAAGAAGTATGGACCGATGACGCCGCCAGCCCAAAACCCACACCAAACAGTGACTTTTTCGAGATGCATTGGACACTTTTGGATCTCATGTGGATTGGTGTCGTCCCAAATTTGACAATTTTGTTTGTTGACATACACATTCATCCAGAAATGGGGCTCATCGCTGATGATGATTTTTCGATGAAAATGAGGGTCAGTTTCCAACTGCTCCAGAGCCCATTCAGCGAACACACGTCGTTGTCTATGGTCGTTTACTTTCAGCTTCTGGGTCAGTTGGATTTTGTACGGGTGCAGGCCCAAGTCACGACGTAAAATTCTCCAAGTTGTGGTTTGCGAAAGGCCGAGTTCTTGTGAGCGACGCGAAATCGACTGCTTCGGATTCTCCTGCACACTCTCACGGACAGCGGCGATGTTTTCAACTGTCAAAGTTCGGAAGTCCCTATTGGAAGACCCTTTATACCCTTTATAGGGGGAGGTCGTCACTTCTGAGTCGATGAGTGTAATTGTTTTTAGAGTCTTGTCAACACTTGTGTCGAATGTTAAGTTCAAAGTGTCCCAGAATGAATTTCTAGGCGCAGCAGCGACTTATCTATTTTAAACACCACCCTTCAGAGCACACCCATTCAGTTACATTTCATTAATTTGTAAAAAAAAAAAACTTCAATCACATGCCCTAACAAAACCCTCAAACATCATACTAAATCAACGCGAATACAAAACAACACACAAATTGAATAAAACACTTCCTTGCAATGTCCTTTTTCATTTATATTAGCCTCCCTTCTGTGTGCCTTCCATTACTCGCAACAATAATTTCTTATTCTTATACGGATGCCTTTCATGGTCTCCTCCATCTTGCCATACTTTCTCTTCTCGACGAGCAATATCCATTACGGTTATGGACATCATTCAGTAGAGAAAAAAAAAAAAAAGAAAAGAACAAGAAATGTTCCTCCATAAATGCGTACTTTCTTCCTTAAATTCCCGTTTGGGTCATTTAAATACCAACACACATACAACAGACAGCCGTTTCTTAGTCCAGAGGAACATCTCCATTCTCCCATTCGCTTCGAATTGCTTTCACTTAGCAAACAATTACAAGATCCTCCCGGTTCCCAGTTCAGTGAGAAGAAAAAGGATATTAAACGTTCCAACCCAGATAAAAGTCAATTAACCCTCATCCTCGTCCGAACGCAAGGAATTTTCATATTAAGTCCCCGTTACGTGGGAGGTCCTCCTTCATTTTTTTTTTTTTTTTGCTTGTTTTGTTTTTAAGTGTCCCCATCCATTCAGGCAGCAAGGAGCAAATAATGTCTATGACTGTAGGCGTTGATGAGCAAAAAATCTCTTAAATAGGAAAAGTTTAACACAAGAAGTGGCGAGTTTTGTTCTTTTTACTCATATTTGTCCTGGAACTTGGATGGCATCGTTTCAGGAGAAACGTTTGAATACGCTTTAGGTTAATTTATCCATGCAACCCCCCTCTAAACATATTTTGTTTACCATTGAATGGCCTTTATTTTACGATGCACAGTGTGGTTGCATTTACACAAGGCGAGGGTGATATTTGACTGGGGGGACAAGTTGAATCGGGGCAAAGTTGTTTACACGTAAATAAGGTCACTCTTATGTTTGAGAGTGAAAGAGATGATGAAAGAAAGTGTATGTGGCCTGATATCATCAGTAGTTGACCTCAAAGTATTTTACTCGTTTGCGCCCTGATGATAGGTGGGATTTGAGAGATTTTGAATGTGAAATTGTTGTCAAGTTGACGAGGATATCTTAGTGGCACGTGGCAAGAAGTAACCCTTAATACTTACTTCCTGAAATAGAGTAGGGATCGTCGTGCCTGATGGATGCTTTGATGGCTCGCTTAAGCACGACTACTTTATGGTTTTTCGACAAAAGAACTCCGAATATTTAAATGAAGATTCCTCTTCACTGGGAACACAGAGACTCAGGAAGCAAAGAGTTATATCGCTTAGACACTTTAGATTTTATGACTAATAGAGACTACGTATGCTTTAAACACAGACGTACTACTAAAACTGTTGGGAGATCTCACAGAAGTTGAAGAAAGGATCGATCCGCAAACATCTGGAGACAGATCAAGGAAGGGATAAAAACTTCAGATGATCGTTGCACTTAAAAACAAAATCTGCTATTGTAACGCCATCTAAGCATTATTTTCAAGTAATCTTCAGCAGTATCTCCATCGATTGGCAAGGGTATAATACTAATTTCTTAAGCGTCCCTAACCTCAGTCTTGGATCCGCATTCGAAAATTCCCCTTATAATCTCAGTTTACCGAGAAAACGCGATAAAAGTAACTAAATCTCCTTTTTGGCGTCAGTTGATGTCAGTACAATACAACCCCCACTCAGACAGTGATACTTCAAAAAACTTGAGACCGTGATAAATAAGTAAGTAATGGCAAAAGATTTAACAAAAGATTCACAAATTTGATTTCATTTCCTGTCACATCTCAAGCATAATCATTCTCATCCACCCGCACAAACAGAAGAAAGGAGGATCTCTCCCACCCGACTAACAGATTTGTCACAAAACCAAATAAACACTTTACATCCCCCACAACCAGGGCGCACAGCTTATAGCCACTCAGTCGAGACTCCAAAGTGAAAGTAACACTTATACGTTCCGAATGGAATAATTTTTTATACACCCCATCCAGGGGCGCATCGTCAGCATCATCAACATCCCATTCATTGATAACAATGATTGTAATCGCTCTTTAATTCCGTTCCATTTTGTTACTCCTATTCCAGCTCGTCCTGGTTTTTTTTTATTACATATTTCAAAGCCACATGCACCCTAAAGTCGTGTTTATGAATAAAATTAAGCGTCGAACCAGCTATCACACACGTTGTATCGTCTCATTGTATCGCATCCTGGATTCATTGTCATCTGTAGCCAAAGCCACCACTACTAGGGCAGGGAATTAAGGGCGCGACGATACCATAAATGTGCACGAGTGAGATGTGTCATGTGTGCTGTTTCCACTCGGCGGGCGAGATGGGTGGCAACTCAGACGCCGAAAGAAGTGTCATCCATCTGGTTAGGGTTAAGCAAACGTGCTTATGGTATTGAGCCCATAAAGTGTACTACGAGCACACTATATCCTTAAACGCCGGTTTTTCTGGAGAACGATGTGTTTTTGAGGGCGATGGGAAAATATCCTATCCTTGGCAATGCGCCAATTGAACTGGTTGGGTAATTTATTTTTATTTTTATTTTCAGTTTCTCCAGGACGTTGTAGTTGGGGGGAGGGCTCAATAGAAATAACTTAACATGGCGTGAGCACCAACAGGGATGAATACAAAAAAAAAAAAAAAAGAAACAGCAGAGAAAGCGAGGCAAAAAATAAAAGGACGAAACGTAAAGAGTTTTAGTAGAGAAAGTTTTTTTCTGTTTCGAGAGTTGGCCGACGCGGGAAATGAAAGTTTTCTGCAGTTTTCTACCGGACCGGGGAAGATAAAAGGCCCTTGGGCTGGCGGATTACAGGAGATTGTACAGGCCAATGAGGCCCACGGCGATGAAAAAAAAAAGAAAAGAAACAAAACTGAAACGAGAAGTTATGTTTTTGTTTTGTTTGTTTCCTAATGGAATATGATTTGATATATGAAATTGGCAATACTGTCTGGATGACAAGGGCGGATAAGGGTATTTTTTTGGGGCTTACAGGTACACCTACGGATAAGTTATATTATTGACGTAAATTTATAGCAAATAGGAGCTTCAAAGTTGCTGTCAAAGCAAATAAGAAGATTCAATAATCCTTCTGAGACCTGCAAGTCTATTTAACATTCAGATAAGCGTTTTATATTGCTTTGCTTCTTCGATGCGGTTCTCTATGTATTTCAAGTTTTCAAAAATCTAAATTTCCTTCAAAGAATCTGATTTGTCGTGCCCAAACAAAGATTCATTTCTAGAATTAGATTTAGATTGCATGTTAAAACCTGATATCCTGAAAGCCTTTAAGTTACAGAATATGAATGACCTCCTTGGCAACATTGAAATAATGAATTCGTTGTGGCTCTATTCTGAGCCCATTGAGAGATTGATGCGATTTTCCATGTACGTTGAAGGTGTTCTCCTGGCATTAACTCGTGACTTTCATATAATCCTTGAAGAACTACTAACTTCATTCACTCTAGATGTCGCTAGAGTCCGGGTTTAGTCTAGGATCCCAATTAAAAGGCGTCTCAAGCTAGATCCATAGCTAGTCTTTTGCATCAATCTTTTATAGTACATCAATCCACTTCAAACTGTGCGTTCCATCTAAGGCTTTTATTATGCTGCATTGCCTCCAAAGTGGAGATTCGAAGACTCTCTCTCAAAGGGGCTAAAGCGCCTTCTACCTCTGAATTTTTCATAGGTTTCCCTGTAATCTCTGCTCAATGTGACAGTAGGTGTGTCGACAGGTTACGGGCAACTAAAATGGCGAAGGTCCTGGTAGTCTTTTGTGAAAGAAAATACTGAATGAGTTTCAAAATCGCAGTAAACATCAAGAAGTAGACACAATGCCACACTTCCTAACAAAATTCTCCCTCCTAAATTGTCCTTTCAGAGATTCTAAAATTATTTGTTAAAATTACGTATGTCCTACGATGTCCTCTAAAGGAGGTTTGAACAATTTCAAGCAATTTAATTTCCCTTCAACTTGAAAATAGTAACCCGGGTTACATGCCTTTACTTGTAAACTGTCATCGCCAGAAACTGTTTCCAAGAAGGAGCTTGAACATTTCACAAGTTGAAAACAAAAGTAAAATACAAAAAAAAAAAAATTAAGATTCTTGTTAATATTTCAAGGATGCCAAGACCTTATTACGCTTTCAATCTCTTTTGAGCCTTATTAGGTTACATTTTTACCGAGAATTTTATTCCTCACAACTTGTAATTCTTGGATTCATCTTCGTTCCCGCTCCAAGTGCGAGTGCGAAATTGACTTTTCAGATGAAATTCCCGAGCCAAAGTCCTTGCCAGCAGGAAAACGAAAAATGAAAAAAAAGGACAAAAATCTCAGAGGCATTTGTACACAAAAAAGCGCGTGGAAATATTAATGTGAAAACAAAAGCAGAAAAACACAAGCCATGACTGAGTGTGCCACCAAGGAATAACCTTAAAATTTATCTCCACACCTATGTCTTCCCGATTGTGGTATAAAATTCATTTCGTTCAGTGTATACGAGAACGTAACGTATGCATTATAAAAGGCTTACCAAGAATAGCTTGTTTACGTAGAGATTTTACAAGGCACACCCCCTTCGAGTTTTGCACTAAATGGGTGCTTCTTATTCATCCTTAAACAAGAAAACAACAAAGCTAAATCTCTTTCGCCCCCTTTAAGTTGATTGTATTGTGTAAGGATTTCCATGTGATTTGGTTGGCTGTCATCCATGAAAATTTCCTGGATACATAATTGGGACAAATACTGTTGAACCAATTTCACTGCAGTAAGGCTAATCTGCAACGCATCAGTTGTTTTGGAAGAAGGAAAAATCCCCTGTTATCGATCGAATGCCAAAAAAAAAAAACGAAAGGCTAAAACAAAAAGTCAAAAAAAGTTTCAGCTTCAAGTCGAAGTATTATCGTGGAAAAGTATCCCCCAATGGCGTCAATTAGATGTGAAGAGGGAAGTTTATGTGGAAAAAGTTTTCACCAAGGACGGGGGTGAAATTGCCTCCAGAGTATGAGTATGTGGGGAAGTTGAAAGTATCGAGCGATATGCTGCCATGGCATCTGTTCGGTGAATAGCACTGTACTTTGCTAAAGCTCCAAGTTAACGTTTGGTCTTTAACTGAATTTAGAAGTTAAAGAGTTTGAGGGCTAAACTTGATTTGAAACCCTTGAAAAAGGGTTTTCCGAGATTGGCAAGTGCCGGGCAGTCACAGAGAAAGTGGAATAACGTTTCCTTTTCATGTGAACTGTCGCAACTACGACAGTGAGGGTTGAACGTGATGCCTAACTTGGCAGCGTGTTGACCGATTGGCTAGTGGCCCGTTCTAATTGCTGTGATTCTTGCTGTCTCGATGCGGTTTCTATTGATTTGGTCATTCGTTCTGTTTTTATGTCATTCGTTTTTTTTATGTAGCTTGCTAGACTTTTCTACCTAGAGTTGGCAATAGACAGAAAGTGTTGGAAAATTTAACCCTTGATGAGTACCATCGGGGAGTAGACTGACTCCGCACGGGAGGCATACAGGGTAGAACCACATTCGGCTAACGCGTCGGCTCTCTCGTTCCCTTCTATGTTACTTTGGCCGGGAACTCAGAGGAGAGTGATGTTAAACCGAGCGTTTGCCTGCGTTATAGTTTTCTTTCACTGTTCTACTAGTTTAGAGGACAAAGTGAGTGAGTGAAGCGCTGTCAATAAAGATTCCTATGTTGTTTGAGGTAGTAGAGCTGAGGCTAAGTATCTTGCAGGCTTCTCTGATCGCGAATACCTCCACCTGAAAGACACTCGAAGAGTCTGGAAGGCAGTATGATTCGGATACGTTCAATTCCGCTGAGAAGACACCTGCTCCAACGCCACACTCCACTTTGGAGCCGTCGGTAAAGATCGATACATGATAGTTTGATAGGGGTAGGTTATTGTTTCAGTCCGACCTTTCCGGAAAATGAACTTGAATGTTATTATTGAATACAAGTGTAGGAGTCGTGGGCTCAGTTATGGTCGTGGCCCGATCCCTAGACAGCAGGTCAAGAGACTTCCTATGGCCATAGGGCTTGGGGGACCAACTTGTTAAGTCATAATCCTGTGCAAAATGATTGTAATTTACTAAGATGATGTTGGTCAGTTAAACATCACAATAATCCTTATTTGTTGTCAAGGCGAAGGACTAGCTTCTCGTTACCATTTATGCGTTGCGTGTTTTATTTAAAGCAGAAATGAAGAGCGGATTAAGAATATTTTTCAAAAGAGATTGTACAAGAACATACTGCTATCTGCATTGGTATCATGCAATAAGTTTAAATGAAGTTGTTTCAAAACAAGACGAGTGAAGAAGAAACAGTTGCGTCAAAAAATTATTCACTTTTCCAACTGTGTTAGTGCTTAAAACAAATTAAATTCACCACCAATTGTATGCAATTTATCCTAAAAACAATTTCCAATTTCAATCTTTCCGCAAAAAAAAAAAAAACAGAATTCGAAAATCGTATTTCTCCAACATCTTGTTCCGTACACTGTTTCACAATATGATATAGAGACGAAGCTAAAAATCCATTTGGAAACCTTTTTTTTTTTGGTTATCCAAATAGAGAACTGTTTTGCGGAAACAGCTATTTAATTGGATTGGATACGATAACCCAAGTATTGTAGACGAGTGGTAGTTGTTTCTGTCTGTGGTGTTGAAACGTTGAAACGCTTAAGCACTTGTACGAATGCTGCTCTGGGAAACTTTCTCAAGAGCAGTTCAGACCAAAAAAAAAAAATGTTTTCTCTCTCTTCAGGATAAGAAGTGAGAAGCCAAAACACGATAACACAACAACTGCAGAGTGAAAGCATTTGAAAAGTGACCTAGATCATCCCTCGCGAATATCTGCATCATAGCGGGGTGGTAAATTTAAATTCTACAACCCACTTCACTCACAGGTTTTTAAAATAATGAAGGATAAATGATTTCCTGACTTTTCTGTCGGGAAGGAATGAGTGCTATGAAATTAGGCACACTAGAGAGAGAGAGAGAAAGAGAAATCCTCTGCAGGAGCAGCGAGGATAGCCAAGCACTTGAACTGAATAACAAGGTCAACAAGAATAATCCATGTGAATGATGCTAGTGTGGTTCTTCAAGGTATTTATATGCAAATATAACTGTGATTACATAACTGCTACCCTTGAGAAATTTAACATCTGTGAGTGCTTTCATCTTTGGATACAACGAATGAGCTTTTACATCCAGAGATTATAATTAGTTAGCAACGTATGGCTGCAGGCTTTTTTTTGAAAAAAAAGGCTTTACATCATGTTTCCTTGGCATGTGGGGGAAAATGTAAAAGAAATTCCACGAGCTCTATCGCCTTGAACCCAATCAAGTGTATTTCAAGCAAATTAGCTTGGAGGGCTTCCAACCACATACACGCGCTTTCGTGGTCGCACTCCACCTCATACTCCCTCGACTAATGAATTAACGATTAGATCTCCAAGAATAGTACCGCACACGGTAGGTACCTACCACAGGCATACAATTCCACGAAAAATGACTTGTAAGGAAAAATCCACGCATCTGTGTGAAATTAATCATTTCTGGTTGAATATTTCAGCGCGCTCTCTGGGGCCATGCGTTGGCTTCCAAATCATGGAGGCTAACATCCACCCAGTTTCGACTTCCTGTCCTGTTCGAATGCCAAATTTCGTACACACAATCGTTATTATCTGACGTTTGTCTATCCAAGGGATTCACCCAGTATCAACTGTAATTAATGACACATTCTGTTGGATACCACATGGCGACGGCAAGGCATCCTGCTCCACAACAGCTGGGTATCTGTTGTATGTGAATGCCTGAGTGCTGTCATAATAAATGAATGCTTACGCGTCACAACGTTTGCATTTTCATCATTTGTTTGTTGTTAGGTTACTGTGTACCCTTCATTCGGTTAGATTGTGAAATATTCTGCCAAAAGTTTGTCCGGCATCATATACATACACTGTACATACATACATATGTATGTGTTTGTACCTTCCAAAATCGGATCGTAAATCAGGATGTATTCGAAAGTATTTTAGGAGTGTGAGCCTACAGCGTCTGATGATGCGGGGAATTTATCGAACAGTGAAGTTGGATTTATGAAAAGGGGTTCGCAAGTTGACTAAGTTGACCAAGTGCGAGGCTGTGCTAGTTGAAACAATAGCCGTGTTTTTTTGATAACTATACTCACTTCAGTCAAAAAAACGATCTATACTCACTTCATCCACAGTAGCAGCCGCACCAACCAATTGGTTTGCGGCTCGATTTCTTTTTCTTCGTTTGACAGTTTGCAAATGTCAAAACCGAGGAAAAGCAACAAATACGATCGGCTTAAGGCTAATTTATGAGATTTTTCGTGCTCTGGTGGTCAACTTATGTAGTTCTATCCTCACTTGCTGCTACTGGGAAATTTAACCTCACTTGGTGTGTTGTTGTTGCTTTGTGTGTAAAATCTTACTGGGCTGGGTATACAGCTATCAAAAAAACACGGCTAATGTGACAAGTGAGTAACGTTTCGATTAGAAGCCAAAATTGAATGTAAGGAGCCAAAATTGCACACCTAAGAGCCTAGATGCTTTATATCCTCTTCAATTTACTAATATTTAAACTGCAGAAGATGCTTTAGTGGAAGCACACTTGAACGAAGCTCCATTTGGAAACCAGAAAATATTCTGTTGCGTAATAAAAATCTTACGAATATCCCACATGCTATCAGCTAAAGTGTTAATATCGTCACATTTTGCCCACCCTTATTAAAATAAAATACACAGCCCCTTAATAATACTGACGACCCCACTGTGCATATCATCGCATACTAAATTGGCGTCTATTCAATCAACCGACACTCAACTTTTGGGATCAATACCTACTCGTCGACCTGAATACCACCCACTACCCTTTTGTTTGTTCATAATCATCCCCCGGTGCCCAGCTCCACTTCAGATTCCTGACCACACAATCAGCTCTTGATTAGCGTAACACACACCCAGCTATACACTTAGGAGGTACGCAGTAGGTACACAGAGAAAGCAAAAAAAAAAAATTATAAAGAATCTGTGTTTAACCTCAATATTATCTTTGTGCATCTATGGAAGGTACGGTGTAAAATAGCTTCGCTGTTATGCATATGCTGCTCTGTGAGGAACTATTTAATGTCAAGTGTGACTAAAGGCTAAGGGCATAGAGTCACTAGTTCTCCTTCCACGTTTGTTCTACATTTTATGCTGAATAGTAGAAGGATCCGCTCTTGTTTGGCATCCCACTACAGATTTTTAATCTTTGATGTCAGATCTCCAAAAGCTTTTGAGAGAACAAAAGAAACAACCCCTTCACATATGTAGATGAGGGGAAGGCAAGAGCCCTCTACTTTATTTTTTATTTTTTGTAGAACATCGTCATTAAGTTTCACACATTTTCACATTACGCGCAGTAACGAGCAAGCAGGCGCTTTTGTGTAGGTGTTATGCATTTATCTGCACTTTCCCCGTACATGGCTATGAGGACGGAAAGGAGGACCGGCTACCCAGCAACTTCTCTGTAGGGTTCGACTTGTGAAAGACTGTTTTCATTTTTTTTTATTTTTACAACACACCCGAACTCGACTCTCTTTTGGTTTCCTTTTCTAATGAGAAAACCTTTTGACCGGATTTCGTTTACTCCATTCGAGGATTGTTTATGTATGTGTGTGTGCTAAAAGAACTCGGTGTGGTTTGGATGCGAATGAGAAGAAAAGCGGTTAAGGACTCAGTGCTCAGAATGAATGCTATTGCTATCGTTTGTGTTCGTTTTTTGAAAGTCATTTCAATTTTACACGGGAAACGCATGTGTTAAGGTGCTCATACAAGAGTGCACTCCTCTTGTTCATTGTATACAGGATCACTGTGGACAGGTTTATTTACTTTGAAGTGTTGCTACTGTTGGTTGTACCTGTTAATGACGTGTGAGGAAAGTATAATTACGTGAGCAAGTCGTTTTTCATAATTAAGACATGGTTCGAAGCAATAAAAATGGCTTAACGAGACTTCGACACCCAGAATAATGTGGCACGAGATGTTGACGTTGATGGTAGTTTCTTGTTTACGATGTACGTATTTGGGTTTCCTTTTGATGGAGTTCAAGGGACCTGAACTAGATTCTTTTTAATTGAAAGAAGTTATGTACCCACAGTGAGATTGATTCTGTCTATAGGTGTGTGTTGATTGGGTTTAAGTGATAATAACGCTTTTATGAAGGCACAATTTTTCGTCATTACGCTTGCGGAAACAACATTTTTACAAGTTACAAATCATCAGGTGTTGTCACTCAATTTGTCGCGCTACAACCTGCGCGGTATAAGAAGGTATCTTCATCCTAAAATTACTCTGTTTTGGCAGGAGGTTCGAGATCGAGATCGAGATCCCGAACCGTAATTCTTGGGATACCAGAGATCCGTTCCTCAACATAAAGGGACTAGTGTGGTATACTGATGATTCAGAGATGGACTCCGGTGTTGGTGCCGGTATTTGTGGACCTAATCACAAAGTCTCAAAGGCACTCGGAATGTGTCCTAGTGTTTTTCAGGCGGAATTTAATGCCATCGATACCTGCGCCACTATTATTCTAGACTCCGGCAAAAAAGGAGTAGCCATCAATATATTCACCGATATCTAGGCAGCGCTCAAAGCACTGAGTTCCCATTACTTCAACACAAAAGCCGTTCTAGGCTGCTTCAATACTCTCCAGGACCTCTCAAAGCCTTACAAAGTCAAGCTCTGGTGGGTACCAGGACACAGAGGAATTGAAGGCAATGGAATTGCAGATCAACTTGCCCAACCCTTCTGCGGCATCCCTTCTTCCGCATTAAGAATGAGTCTGGACAGCTGGGAAAAACGGAACCTTCTATCCTACTGGAACAACATTCAGGGACTCGGGCAGGCTAAAAGAGCCATCCGACCCCTGAACAAAACCACAAAAAATATCCTCAATCATAAAAGGGACGATATCAGAAGACTTGCCGGCTTCCTCACCGATCACTGCAGGTCGCAGTGCCATATGCGTTAGTCGCAGAGCCTTAAAATAATAATAATAATAATAATCTTCTTCCAGAGGTATGGTGTTTGGCACCTGAAACCATTCTTAGAACAATTGAGAACATTTCAAAAGCTCAGCTTCAAGATTGAGTCGGCAAGGTAGACCGAAATCACTTTTAAAGCCAACTGACTGTGAATGCTGGCAAGCGAAGCACACTGAAAGTTGTTCCAATGTCTCAAGCAGTAGGTATTTCTAACAATTTTCACGGTTTCTTCACTCCTGAGTTGCGCTTAAACCTAAGTTTAAACAAAAGAGGAGGACCTGGAAAGCATCGTCAATAAAGAGGTAGATCAGCTTTAATTGCAAAATCAGATAAAGTCTCTTCAGCGTTCGTACATACATAGTTTCTTCTATGTGATATCCACATGACTTGTAATACCAATTCACTGCCGATTTCAAGCCTTTTAAAAATCCTGAAACCACTTGAAGCCTAAAGTTCATCAACCGGTAACCCTATCCGTGAGATATAACAAGCTTTCATTACGACGCCTTTTGACATCAGCATATGCACTTTTAATTGATTAGGTGTCCAATGAATTGTATAGTGGCAAATTATTTACGCTTCCTGAACTTTGTATCACAAGATACGAATGCACGATACTACATAATTTCCTCACCCTTGATTTGAGTGCTATTGCACACAACGACTTCATATCTTACTGCACACGCAAGAGAACACCTCTGAGTACATTTACTGGTTTCTTTAGCTCCAGCTGAATGTGAACTTCATACTCATTACTACAAATTGTCCGTGTTCACTTCATCCAAGAGGATTCTACATGGTCATTATCCTGCAGAGTACGAAGAAACGAAAGCCTCTTAGAAAAAAGAAAAAAAAAAAACACCACTGACACTTGACACCTTCAATTTGCAAACACATTCGTCGTGCAATGCCAAATGTCAACATGAGTGTTTTGTGCAAATGTCAATTGTGACAGGCAGGATGTGAAAACAGAAACCTGAAAGCATATGCATAGCATAAGCATAAGAAACGACCTCGACCTTTTCAGGGGGATTATCCATGCTATTCGACAGGATAATGATGCTTAAATGTGTTTTCTTTTGTTAAAGGATATACAGCAGTATTTTTGTATTTTTGTATTTTTTTTTTTGTAAGTCAAAGCCATAAAGCTTTGGGAACTCTGCAACAATGAAATCCTTGGAATGTTGTTAATTGGATTTTCTTCAACATACCCATTCACTTGTTCACAATGAATAAGTTTTCTTATTCTTTCGTTAATAAAAGGGGTGGAGTAGGTCTACAAATAATACTGCAATGAGAAATCCTTCTTGGGTTTGTCGAGGACAATTGCTGGCTAGATTATTTCATGGAATAAATGTTGTTTGAATCGAATTTTAATAGATTTCGCTGGCCTAAGAATGGATCGGATAGACTTTGTGTAAAAAACAAGGGCTGCAATCTAGAATAGATTTCTTTAATCTTGTGCTGGAACAGATAGTGCGAAAGGCCGCACTATATTTAACAAATCCATCCAGCTGCTGGGATACGTAGACGATATCGACATCATCGCCCGATCCCAGTGTGCCATTATTGAGGCTTTTACGGAAATACAAGAACAAGTCCAACGAGTTGCTCTCACGATAAACGAAACAAACAAAGTACATGCTGTCTACCAAAAACCGATCCGTCGAACACCGTCTAGGTCAAACCTAACAATTGACAGCTATAATTTTGAGGTAGTGAAAGAGTTTATCTATCTCGGGGCAAACATAAACTCCACAAATGACACCCTAGTGGAGATTCGACGAAGGTTAACCTTAAGCAACCGCTGCTACTTCAGTTCGTCCAAACAACTAGGGTCCAAACTCCTTACTCGAAGGACCAAAGTCATACCAGTCCTGCTTTATGGAGCTGAATGCTGGACGATAAGTAAGACAGCGGATCGAATCTTGGGATCTTTCGAAAGAAAAATTCTACGTCGAATATTTGGTCCAGTCTACGAGGAGGGCGAATGGAGGAGAAGATATAACCGCGAACTCTGCGAGCTGTACAAAGATGTGGATGTAGTCCGGAAGGCAAAAATCCGTCGACTGCAATGCTCCAGCTAAGAGGATCTTCGAATCCCAGCCACCTGGTTCACGAAGAAGAGGAAGACCGAACCTCCGGTTTAAAAAACAGGAATCGCGGACGCCAGAATCCTTGGTCTAGTAAACTGGAAGCAGCGTGCCCTGGACCGTAAAGGATAGAAAGCGGCATTAGTTCAGGCTCATAACCGCCAAGGGTCGCTGACCTGATAAGTTAGTATAAGTAACCTAGAATAGGGTTTGTTTTAGTTTCCAAAGTTAGGCCAACATTACTTATAAGCTAACATTTAATCGACATAACTTCCAACGAGTTCGATCCGCAACTAATTGTGTTTCTAATTCAGAGAACACAGAGCATTAAGAATAAGAACGGCTTGGCGGATTGGAGCAATAGCAGATTCACTTTTGGTTGTTTGTAGATTCCGAGACAGTCTCTTTTTCTGTGGATAAGTGCTTGTGCTGTCTTGCATCTCTTTTGGAGGAGTTAAAGTTTATCCCTTTTGCATTATTCTTTCAAAACTTTTATCGCTAGTCAGCGAAACACTCTCAGCTTGCTGAAGACATTATTTTTCCAGATCAGAGAAATCGTCGGCCAAAATCCTACTTCCTAGTTAAAGTTAACAATCAACTCTCTGGACCTCCTGCTCAGCAACATTTGATTGGGGGTTCGACTTCGAAATGCTTTGGGTCTTTGTTTTGTCACATTTACCTTTAAACCCACTCTGCCGCTTTCCATCTCCAGGTTGTTACCCATTTGATGTACGTAGGTCCACAGGTTAGGTAGATGGGTGTTTTGTAACGTTAGTTACTATTCACATAGACGAACAATTGGATCTATTGAGTCAATTTTTAGAATTTAAAGGCAAAGGTCTACAGAGCAGTGTGAAAGCAGACAAATATTGTCCGCATTGTTCAGATGTTTCAAATTAGCTGCCATTATTCATTGAATACCTCAACTTTCGTCCATCAAAGCTCCACAGACAACAACACTGATAACCACCATGAATAGCAATGATCATGGTTGCACGCCAATTTTCACATGGGAGATTATTTAATTCTAGATCCGCATACTTCCGTTTTGTGGATGATTAAGATCCGTTCGTATTCTTCGATTCTTTGCTTTAAGGCAAGTCCTCCCTATAAGTTGTCAGTCAATTTCAAGAAAGGTGGAACGATGAAAACCAAATGTCAAAATTGCTTATAACGATGTGTGCAGGGAAATAAGTTTTGCTTCGAAAAAAATTTGACTCCTGTCGACTGAATATTCCATGTAATTATGAAATCCTTCGAAAATCGAAAATTTTCCTTCGTTACTGTTATTTTGAAGCCCTTCTTCATGCACAATCTGCATGTGAATGGTGCAGAATGAAAAATAATCTTCTCGCAGGATTATCATTTCCGTATTCGGTTGTGTGCACTTCTACACTACACTTTGCCATACTGCAGCAGATACAGATGCGACTTAATGCGGATTTCGTTTATTTATTTATTCATATCAAAGTAACACATACGATATGTATTCCATTTTATAGTTCAACTGCATTGGTATCAATGGATTTTCCTTGAGGGGGTGAACAACATGACACATATCAAATTCCACTTGTGGGCCCAGTATATTCCAAAAATAACAATTGTATATTTTTATCCCATACATCCATGTTTACATGCACGTATTTATTTCTAGTTTGTAATCGAATTTAATCGGTGTGGATATGAATTGGTATAACGGAATTGAATTGACTATATTTGACACATATTCAAAGTTTAAAAATAAATTTCTACTGACATCGAGAAGGGATGGTTTGGTATACAAAAGGTTGCTGACGGTTTTGTATTTAAAATTGACATTCAGTAGGTTTTACTGTTTTATGTGTAGGAGTTTGGATTTTGACGATATTCATGGGTGAAAGTAAGGGTGGAAATCGATGAGGTACACCTACGCTAAAATGAGTCAATTGGGCTGCCGATGACAGAGATGTTAGCCATTTTAGCTAACTCTTGGAACCATTTATTCATCGTTATGAAGTATGTACATATTTCAACGACGTAGAAAAATTTCCAAGACCACTTGCCTGATGTTTCACCATGGGTATATAATTTAGGAAAACAAAAGGCATACAAGACAGTGTTGTATTCAAGAACTGTTAGCATGAAAACACTTACTTTTCAGAATAAACAAGAAAGAACTCTGTAAAGTCGAATGTTAAACACATTCTGATGGTTATTCTAAAAGGCTTTTTAGCTCTTGGCAAGACACTGGATATAATCTTTAACGATTTCTGTAGGAACTGGACGATGATGATGAATATAGTGAGTGATATTTAAATGTAAGTCTTACGAAGGTTCAGGATCTGACAACCTAGCTATCGAAGTACAGAACAATACATTACATTACATTAACGCCTAAAAACTCCGAGTCTTAGACTCCCTGATGAACGAAGTACCTAGTAAGGGAAGGTCTGCCTCACTTTGTGTAGCACGCAAAAGTACCTACTACTGGATGCAGGTGGCGAAGTTCCATGCCAGGTTTTCAAGCTATTGGATCAAATACATAAGTCCTGGACATTCTTGGTACAAATCCCAACACCTGCGACACAGACATCTCTTCTCTTAGTTTTATCGAAGATTCCTATCCGTCGATATATTCGGCTCCTTGTGATGGTAATTTAGTATTTTAGACAGCCTGATATTAAAAACTGAAGCTCGACTTTCCTGTGATCTCGGAACCTGATATGAAAGTTTCAAATATTGTGATATCCTCCCGTGATATTGCTAGCATTGACGCCAGTTGGGCGGCTTTTGTCACTGCTATAACCTCCGCTTGGAAAACACTGCTGTGATCTGGGAGTCGTATGGAGCTGCTTAGATTTAGTTCCTCCGAGAAGAGACCAGCTCCTGTACCTATGTCCATCTTTGACCCATCGGTATAGATGGACTTGGAATCCTTGGATACTCCATTCTTCTCTCACTGTTCTCTACTTGGAAAGGTCCACGAGAAAGGTCTTTCTAAGTCCAATTATGGGACAATGTAGTCTGAGGTGACCTTACCGCTAAGATAGTTGAAACGTATCTTGGCGTGTCCATATGTATTCGTTCTCCAATGTTCTGACTGGCTGATTCTAAAAGCGCTTTTTGCTACAATTACTCCCTAGGTAAGTGAACTTTTTAACTACAACGGAGCACATAGTTTCCATGCGTTTTTATTAGATTTGGCTCGATTCCATTTCCTGATTCCCAACAATTTACGACAAATTGACGAAACGCAATTAAAAATGTCTATTTGGAGTTTCGTCATAATCAACGCATCAACGATTTTCCTTCATCCTTCAGTTTCTCGAATAAAACCGTATCTAAGGCATCATTAGTCTAATGAAATTTTGCACTGAATTCATTATTTATTCATCAAACTTTCATTAAAAGCTGGTCTCCAACAAAGTTTCTGGACAGCTTTCGCTGCTAAATTTAATAACGCTCTCATGGTTCCAGTTTGCCACTTCACTTTAAATTGTCGCCTTGCAACGGCTGCTGCTCCATGGCCATGGAACTTCAACAACGTCCATGTTGTGGTTTTCGCATAGAATATTATTGACATGAAACTAACGAAGCGGTACCCTTGTGCTAATCCTGCTTTATTCTGGTGAATTAAGTTGCTTCAATAAACTCTTGACGTTATCAACACTTATTAATTTAATTAAATTGATTTCATGGCTAAATTGTGTGTAATGTTTGTTGACAGTTTTACACACGCGTTGGAACCACAAAAGACCATCCAAATGCAGGCCACCACTGTGTCAGGGTGGTCCCGCGAAGTGCCAGCCTAGTGTCATTAACGTGCACACAAATAGAAATAAACGCGCGAAGAGGGTGAAATTATATATTTTTTTTCTTTTTAATTTAGGGGACGTCCTAGTTTTGTTAGGGCGATTGAGAAGTTCTGTCTGAAAGTGTGGCGCCGAGAACACTTAAGAGTCGCATGGCATGGCATGGCAGGGAGGAAGACTGAAATGTTGAATCGATATTAATTTGAGCAACGCATAGGGTAGGGGCTGTTGAACTCTCAAACACAGTTACAGTTAATGGTGATGATGAGTTGTTTTTGTTTTCAATTTTAATAAATGACGGTAAATTATGAGGGCTGGCGTGTGCGGCTGTAGCTGTGATGTGAGAGACGAAAAAAAATGTTGGAAAAGTAGATTTTATTATGTGCCACGTTGTGTAACTGTCCGAATTTGAGTGGGTCTTGTTAGAAGAAACTTTGATTGTGATAGGTATGTGGTGAGTAAGTAGATTTAATTGCTAATTTAGGTCTTCAAAGACGTAATGAACGCAGTCTTTCGTGTTTTCTATTCGGTTGCATAAATCGAACAACAGCTCAAAAATGCAGTTTATGGAGTTACAAGTCTTTTCCGGAGCGAGTGACCATTCCATCAAAACTATGTAGAGTACTTCTCTATTATGTTTTGTATTCGCATATACTTAATCCAAATGGCAACCGGAACACATAGTTTACTTTCATTTCCCCCACCATGTGTTCTATCAAACTAGTACTGCTAAGTGATTTGCCCAAATTCTATAAATCTGTTGGTAGTTGCTGGATATTCAATTCAATAAGACACTGCAGGTGGAGGACGTTAATTCGTCCTTAAGAACATGAATACCTTAGATTTTAATTCAAATTTGTTTCAGTAACCTCACCATTGACAGACCACACAAATTTATCATCACGCCAACAAACTGTTTTCTCTTGCCATAATATACAATCCTCATCTTTACCACCGTACACGTACAACCATACCTTTTACTGACACTTCTCCCCACAGTCAGGAGACAGGATAACCACAGTAATTAAAATTGAGAGGTAAATGTACCAAAGAATAACTGCTGAGGGCTTTAGCTATGATGAAATACTTATCTTCGACTCCTGACCTACTTTGCCATCCTGTAGCAGGAAATCCAAAAAAAGAAGAAAACACTTTATGGCGCACTGCCAACGAAATCCTATGCCCAACTTCTCGTCTTCAATTTTCGGTGGAAAATGATTCACAGTAAATCCCGTGCGATTATCCCTAACTGTAAACGATTAAATTACGCTGCAATCGAGACTCGACCAAGTGGGAAGGGTTATTATACATTCATAAATGGGACTATCTATGTATGACCGACAATCCTATACACTCATCTTCAGGCGGACGCACATGCACACAGTGATGTCGATGAACGTTTATTCATATCCCGGTAATTCTATCGATGTCCTGGGATTAATGTCTTATGATTTATCGTCTTATCTTATCCTATCCCCATCGTCGACGCGATATCCCATCTGAACCTAAGGATACAAATGATGTTCCAAATAGCCTAGGAGAATACTCAATCATGGCGACGATTAAGATGACGATGATAATGGTGAACATGAAATGGATGATTGCATTTATGTCCGGAGAGTTAACAGCAGATGCATTGGACCTCCAGCTATAAAGAAATGGAGACAAATCAATTGGAAAACTATACTCTACTTGTGTAGGGGATGAGAAGCCTCAATTTTGTACCTCAATTTTGAAACTGTTTTCAAATAATTGTGCAATATTTCAAGGGTATTTCGCGCGTTTGGGTGCTTCAGAGAATGGTTTAGGTACTTAAACTTTGAATCGAAATAATAAAAAAAGTGCAAATCAGAAAAAAGTACAGATAGTCATGAGCTCAAATGAAAATAAATTAAGGGTATAAAGCGATCAAAAGATGGCGCTAAATCTAGGCAAAAAACAATTAAAAATGAAGGTTGATGCAGGTATACTTCGGATATAGCAATCTGAACCTGAATGCCTGCAAATTGGGCCTGGGGTGACTTTTAGCAAATGACCAGTCTATGAAGAAGTGAAAGAAAGCAAATAACATTTCCTTTAATCTTCCTAACAACCGCCTCTTTATTTTTTGAATAGGTTAGGTTGAAGTGGCTGCCAGCTATTGCTAGCACATTTAGACCAGTGATAGGTCCATTGTGATACCACATGGATCCGAAGAGATCTCCATACCTACTCGTTAAACCAATTGGAGCTTTTTATGAAGCGAAGGAGGCTTCTGATATCCGTGTTTATCAGATCGCCTATGTCGTTAAGGTAGAATTCCCCTAAATGGAGTCTTCTTTTACAGGAGAGAGCTGGGCAGCTACAAAGACGGTGGGGAATAGTTTCCTCCTCCTCTTCGTCCATGCAGCTTCTACAGAAATCATTTGAATGGACGCCAAGCCTTGTTGCATGCTTGCCTATTAGACAGTGTCCCGTGATGACACCTATTACGGATCTGATATGCGATCTGTTGAGAGAAATCAAATTCTTAGAGCGTTTCAGATCCAGTCGTGGCCAAATCTGCTTTGTCGCTAGACACGTTAAACCATTTGTCCATCTAGAATTGGTTTTCTCGATAGCATCCAGCTTGAGCTTGAGTTTAGCGATCGGTATACCCAGGGTGTCTCTATTTGTGAGCACGGGTACGGTTGTTCCATATCTGGAGAGTTCATCAGCCTTGCAGTTCCCTGGAATATCTCTATGCCCCGGCACCCAACAGAGGTGAATATTGAACTGCTCCGCCATCTCTATAAGAGATGATCGGCAGTCTAGAGCTACTAATACATTTGAAGAGACTGATTCCAAGGATCTGATCACTGTTTGACTTCTTTGATCGCCAGTATTTCCGCCTTGAACGGGCTACAATGATTTGGAGGACGAAAAGAGAGGCTGAGATTAAGCCTATCGGAGAAATCGACGTGTTTTTAGTTTGGTTTTAGATCCATCGGTGTAAAAGTGGATCGAATTATCCTGAAGAAATGACTCATTCTCCGAAAGTGGCCTGGAGGGAATGGTAGCAAGGAAGTTTTAATTGAAATTCAGCTTGGGTGTGGTGTAGTCTATGTTTCCAGGGAAGATTCAAAATCGAGGTGTGGCCAAAATGTTTTGTAGACCACTGTGAAATTGATTTGAGGCGAACCATGATAGTGCTTTTCTCAAAAATGTATTCAAAGGTAAAGTGGACTACAAGTATACTTTCAAGTCAAATATTCTGACTTCCTTTGTCTTTTAAGGCTTGTCAACCCATTACTCGTTGTTCATTCAGAGGTTTGAGGTCACCTTCCGAATAAAAGTCACAATGACTACCTTACCAAAACTTGGTAAAGAGAGCCACAAATCACTGATATTGGACGTGATCGACGAGTACCAGTATCTAAAGGCGCCAAAATTTGATTCTCCAATGAAGCCAAGTCAACCTGAATAATAACTGTCAGTCAAAACGTCTTTGGTTACGATCTTCTTTATCTTTTCATCAAAAATTAAAGTCCTGTCAAAATTCTGTCAGAAGACTGAAATTCCTGAGCTTCGGTTGGATTCCATGTCACAATTTGCTGGACAAGGCTGAGAAGTAAATGTCCCTTGTGTCTGTATGTTTGATTAGAGCTCCCATAGGCATTCCTCGAAAATCGAAATGCTTTTCTCTTCTCTCAGCGCCTTTAATAAAATACAACTGTGGTTAGTTTTTCTAGCTTGATGACCAAGCAACGGAGAAGTGAACCTTAAAAAAAACTAAGCCTACTTGTTACCCACTTTGAAACTATCTCCCATTTTGCAACTATGGTTGACTTTGCATAATGCAATGACAAATGCATTATAATCAAATGAATGATGTCCTTCATCAAAGGATTGCCATAGGACAAAAACCTTGACACATTGCAGGACTTTCACAATCGTGCGCATGCTTTATTGATACTTTACTGCCAACGAGGACATGGCAATGAGTTCATGTATTCATGAAATGTCTTGTGCTTATCGTTGACTGTCGGCATTGGGATCAACAAAGCAAAACCACAAGTTTACCGTCCATTCCATTTCCTCGTTCCTATATAAAACAACACTTCCATAGGATCCATCGTAAAAAAAAAAACTTCATTTTATGTACCCACATCACACCGATTCCATTCAATGTCACGTAATTCTACAGCCGTATCCCTTTCCCGAGCTTGTTCTCTCGAATTATTAATTTAGATTGGCAATCTCACTCAATTGTTGTTCAAACAAAAGTTCTGCAACTACAACGAGAAAGCAACACACACACACACAATTTTGTTGAGTCCACAAAAGTACTTCACAGCTTTAAATAATAAATTCGTTTTGTTTCCAGTTCGTAGCACTGCCACCCCTCGCCAAGTACGACGCCAAACAGGAAGGTCAAAACGACATCCCTACAAGCGTTTTATATCCTTTTTCATCAGGAAAAAAAAAACAAACAAAGTGGGTGCCAACCGGGCTGATTGGTGACCATTAATGCGCTGCAGTCCTTCGTTATTTCTTTCTTCTTTTCGCCCATTCGCCCGACAAAGGCTCGCCATTGGTAAGGTGTCCTTAAACAATACAACACAACCAGAGAAGTAAATTACTTTATTTTCCGTCAAAATCGTCGTCAAAAAAATACATCCGCCACTATCTCGCCCTCACCGCAGTGTTGTGTAACATTTCCATTTCCCGCCAGACTAGACGACAAAAAAGGAAAAAGAAATCTAATACCCCAGCAAAAATCATTCCACGCCATGTTAGCATGAAATTACGAAATTCTCGTCCTATATGAGCCAATGAAAAGCTTTCGCTCGTTGGAAGGACATTTTTTTTATTTTGGTCCTCCTTGGTGAAGTAATGTCGTCGCAAGAAGAAAGTTGGGAAATTATGCCAAATTCCTTGAGACCGAAAATGTTGTTGGTTCTTATGCAACTTTTTTGTCAAACACAGGACGAAGGACGGAAGGAAACCTCCTGCTTCTACTCGACCTCCGTCGCTAAGTCTTTGTTGATGGTTCCTCAACGTGCTCTGAATAGATATGTATTCATCGTCGTCGTCTCACCCGTTTATTCATAGAAAATGTACTCATCCTCCGAAACGTATCCTCTCCATGCACGATGAAGGAACTTTTCGCAATTTTGTCAAATTCGCATGCCCAGGTGTAGGGCGCGTCGGAGCTCGACACGGTTTTTGTGTGTGTACTCAGGCAGAAAGTCAGGTGAATCATCGAGGCTATGTTGAATTATTTACACTTGCGGCGGGTGTTGGACGAGGATAATGTATGAGTGGGGGCGGTGGAATCCTTACTGTGAACACCAAAGTTACATTTGTATTTATGTCTGAAGAACTTAATTGGAGTTTCGTGTGTTTTTCGGGCTGGAAGACGGGACGCAGTTAAATTAAGTTATAACTTTGGTGGTTGTTAGTAGTTTTATGCGTTTACTGGGTAAAGTTGGGTCGTTGTCTTTGAAAAGATTTTCGAAAATTGAAATAAAAGGATGTAAGGTGTTAGGTTTTAATTTAGCAAAAAAAAAAGATTTATTTCATTTAGAGATTTCAAAGGCATGCCAGCTTCAATCCGAATGGGAACTTTTTTAGCACAAGGGTTTACTTTTTGATAGTCTAATTGGAAGTCATTCATTTATAAGCGGTTTGAATGTGTTTTAGCGACTTTTGAAGTCTTGGAAATGGGTTCACCTTTTCTGGAATCAAGCTGGTATATGGGTTGTCACATGGCATGTGATAATGAAATTTTTTTTGAAGAAATGTGTAAAATTTCGAGTAACTTACCTGTTTTCGAGGGTATGAGTGTAGGATCTGAGCGTTACCTCTCAAGTTTGCAACTCGGTGCTTGGGCTATTGCAATATAGTTAGAGCTCGGGCCTATAAAGTCGTTTTTAAGATTATAAGAAGTGGTAATGGAGCAGCCTTACATAGACTAAAGTAGCCCATGTTTCCTCCAGATTACAAGTTATACACAGAGCTTCCTTACTTCCTTATAACGGCATTCGGTACCACTCGTAGTAACAAAACCTAAACTCATTTCGATACAGTTTTAACATTAGTGGTAGACCTATGCAAGAAGCCTGTAGTTTTCGTCATTAAATTCATGCAAGTCCGAATCAAGGATACATTTTTTATGGAACGTTTTTAGAGATGCACTTCACAAAGCTGTGTTTAGGTTCAATGTTCCTGACAAACTCATCTATATGTACAGGATGACAATAGAAAGAGTTCAGACAAGAAGAAGCACTTTCAGATGAATTGTGTAAAAATCATAACCTTATCAACGCTTAACCTCGAAGAGTCTTCGATTCGGCATCGAGAAGTTGTTTCATCTATGGCTGGGTATTTACCAAACAAGTAAGGAACTTCAACGTCTAGCTTAGCTTTCTTTTTTGTTCCGAAGCATCTGAAAATATCAAAGTAACGTGGTGTCAAGCAAAAGTCAATTTCTCTGGAGAAAATTTGACAATAATTCTGCCCTTGGGCGTGAAAATGGATTCCCTCTGTTCAGGACATTTCGATGTTTCCATTAATTGAGTAGATTACTTTGTATAAAAAGAGTCCCTGAGCTTGGATGAAACGAAGCTTACAAATTGTAGACTTTCGCATGCAGTATTTCCCTCTCCTCCTTTTACCACTGTTTTGATGCATGTGATGAATTTTTAAATGTAACTAAAAGCCTTCTATGGGATGGTCGCTAATAAAGGGTCTTCCAATAGGGACTTTCGAACTTTGACAGTTGATAGCGGCCATATTGTTGTCAAACTGGTTGTCATTTCATTCAGTCTGTTTTGCCAAATCACCATGGACGGACATAGCGTTCAACAGCACGAGCAAATAATAAAATTGTTTTATCAAAATGGATGTTCTGTTCGGGTAACGTTGCTTTCGAAAAATCATCTCAGCGATGAGGGCCATTTCTGGATGAATGGATACGTCAACAAACGAAATTGTCTAATTTGGGATGATACCAATCCACATGAGATCCAAGAGCGTCCAATGCATCCCGAAAAAGTCACTGTTTGGTGTGGATTTTGGGCTAGCGGCGTCATCGGTCCATATTTATTTGAGAACGACGTTGGCCAGGCCTATAGGTCCATGATTATTAACTTCTTTTGACCTGAATTGGATGATATGGACACCAACGACATGTGGTTTCAACAGGACGGCGCTACGTGGCACACAACTCACGTCACATTAGAAATTCTGCACGATCGATTCGAGGGCATGGTCATCTTACGTGAAGGTGATGTGAACTGGCCACCGAGATCGTGCGATTTGATCCCGTTCGACTTTTTCTTGTGGGGTTTTCTGAAGTCGCAAGTCTATGAGAATAAGCCACAAACCACAGCGGCCCTCAAAGCCAACATAACCCATGCTATCGGTCAAATTGAGCCTGATTTATGCGCCAGAGCCATGGAAAATTGGACATTTCGGATGCGCGCCACCCAGAGAAGCCGCGGCAGACATTTGAACGATGTTGTCGATATTCCATACATAATGGCATCGATAGGTCTTTCAAACGAATAAAAAATTTCGATGATATCCCACCCAAACTTTGTTTTATTTAAATTTAAAGATAGGACGCGCTTAATGAAAGACCCTTTGGTTCTATGAGCACGTCAACTATTCCATTCTTTTGCTGTAGAAAGGTTACTCGATGACTGTCGAAAAGGACTTCGCCAATTCTGTCTAAGGACTAGGCAATTTTCCTCCATATTGCCATCTTGTGTTCGGCTTTATAGTTACCGATCTTTGTATTCCCACTAACGATGATATCTTTACTTTATCTATGTTACCGTAAATCAAAGGCAGTTTATGTTTTCACCAGTTCTCGGTCGGATTTGTAGGCTGATCCCGCTTAGTTAGAAGAATCATCCTCTTTTGCTCAAATCAATTCAAGAAATGTAGTTTAAGCCAAAATACTCTGTTCTAAGCAATTCACTTCCTTCTATTCTTCTAGACTGGACTATGTACTTGAAAAAAATCGCAGTCATGATTTGAGTACCTTACCTTCAGAGTTAACAGGACGAAAATCTCTTAAGTAGAAAACTTTGGTTTATGTGTTATTGTGCCTCAAGACCACATTTTTTGAAGACAAAAAAGTTGACATTCACATCTATTTGCACTGAAATTTTTATAATGCAATCATTTTTCTACTTTCGCACCTCTTGTCCATGGTTGATGTGATCTTATGCCGAAGTAAAGCCCCTTTTTGGACCATTAAAACACGCGCCAAGGAAAGTTCTCAAAAGCGGAACCATTAATTTTTTTTATTTTTTTTATCGTGAAAACAATTTATTCATTGTATGTGCGCTTTATTTGTAGTTTCCACTTCGCTTCCCAGCCGCTCCTCGTACAATTACTGTCAAAATGATTTATTTCCAGACTTACTCGTACATGACATTTATTCTCACGTGCTTACTTTGCATTCCACTTTGTGCTGTTTGTTCCCTTAGTATTGCATGCCAAGGCGTTGTAATACACTTCAAATCTTGTTGTAAGCAACAGCAACTACAACAGCAATGGCACACAATCCGACAAGTAAATAAAAGGATACGAAAAGATGCCCATAACTTTTCGCGTTCCCCAGCCTTTGTTACGAGTTTTCTTCGCCTCTTTCATGAGCCCAAAAAAGGAAAAGAAACGGAAATGAAAAATCTGCAGACATTTGCGCTTTGAAAAAGAAAAAAAATCGCAGTAAGGACGAACAAATTGTTAGCAATGGCAGCAGAATGCATACTCGTACAAGAAAAAAAAAAAAAATTGTAATCGAAAAAGACGAGAAGAGGAAAATAGAAAACGGAACTGAGGCGAACAAGAAAGAAGAAGCATATAATGAAAATCTACGAAGGGAAAACAAAAGAAAAACCTTCAATAATGCTATCCAGTGCAGGAAAAATAATGGAAATCGTTTCTTCGATGGGATGAGTGCAGGAGTGCATGACTCGATGAGAGGGTGCAGCGCACAGGAAGCACAAGCGGTGAAGCATGATTCCATTTGTTCTAGAAGTAGTAACGTAGACATGCTTCCTTTCCTTTGGTACTATGGCACTTTAGGGGTTTATTTTTACATCTGCGCCTGTTCTAGATGGTGGGTGAGAGACAGAAATTGTTTTGCCTTTTTTTCTCCGATGCACTTTGCATCGGCGGATGTTTATATTAGGCCGCCGCTCCAAAGAACAAAGCCACTCAGAATCTGTTAGCATGTGGATGTATTTGCAAGTAATAAACTCCAAGATAAACGGAAAGGTATTTGCTTCCTGTTGCAGGCGATGCACAGACATATTACATCAGTCATGGTGATGGGTGATCTCGAAGGAGACGCGAGCTACAGCGTAAGGAAGAGTGGGTAATAATGATTTCAATTGTCGAGTAGGGTATTTAAAAGTCCCTCCACCAGACTCGTTGAAAGGAGTGGTGGGAATGTCTGATGAATACTGGTGAACAAGTTCAATCTGATAGCTTGGGAGTCCATGATTGATTTTTTCTTTAAATTAACTCCTTGCTTGAAAAAGATCTGAAAAAACGGTGAGATAGAGGATTCCTTTGGGACTATCCAACTTTGATCCAAATCACTAGACCAAATATACCTCTGTGTTACAAATTGTGACTCAAAATCTATCTACCCTATGGGACATTGTATGCAAAAAAAAGAAAAACCTCAGTAATTTCCCTTTCATTGGCAGTGATGTGCATCAAAGCGTAAGATTTTATTATCCAACAACACGACAACGGATCAGTTCACATGTCAGGGTGTGTTGTTGTCACCACAGTCATTTGGTTTCGCATCAAATTGACTTTCGAATGGAGGACGTGAAATCGATTAGAACAAAATCATAAATTTCTATCGATAAACATTGATGGATGCAATAAATGAAAAATTAATGCACCAACAGAAGACAACACCAACACATGACTACAGACTTGTCTAACCCAAGTAAACTGAAGTAGAAGCATAAGGAACGCAAAGTTTTAGTGGCTTTGGGAAGGAGAATTTTACTTAAACAAATATTAGCCGAAGTTTTAGGGTACCGGTACTCAGAACATAAGTGCAGTTAATAGGTTCATAAACAACAAACAAGGAGGAGTACCTTCTTTACTCAGCCAAAGGGCATTGAAATAAAGCACAGATGAAGTTTGGGGATGATAAGTTTGGAAGTATTTGCAGTTGAAGTAGTTTTTAAAGAAAACAGTGGATGTGTTCAATTTGGAACGAAGTT
Organism: Criorhina ranunculi; assembly: GCA_951813785.1. Lineage (NCBI taxonomy): Eukaryota > Metazoa > Arthropoda > Insecta > Diptera > Syrphidae > Criorhina > Criorhina ranunculi. The sequence continues at coordinate 14,201,995 of OX638384.1, forward strand.
GATTCTAGATTCCACGATCCACTTCACGGATTTTTTATTGTTGAAACTACTGCAACAGTTTTAGAAACAATGTTTGGAATTTTGTAAAAATCGTTTTGTAGTTAATTCGCTGTTTTTGGATGTTTCCGCAACTTTTTAACACATTTATTCCGGAAACTGATTTCGTTGCTATTTTTACAAAATTATTTCCAGGATCTGTTTCTGGCAACTAGAAATATTTGCTGTGGATTGGTTAAGTTTTTCAAAAGTTTCACCAAACTTGATAATTAATTGTGAATTTGAAATAAATATTAAACCACTTGTTTTGTGTAAACTGTTGATTCTGAGATATTCTGCTGTTGAACTTTTGGAGGGTAGATCTGGGCTAAGCAGTATGAAAAATCGAAATAGTTGCATAGTCGATTTTATCAAAAGAAGACAGAGTGTTGAAGGTGAGTGAAAAAAAGAAGAAGAAGTGAGAAATAGGATTCATTATTTTCTATCTATTCTATACGAAGAACAAATTACTTGCTGCTCTATATGTAATGTACCACTTGTCCTTTTTGATTTCCAGTGATGAGTTCAGTAAATCTAGGAAGCAGCGCTATCTTATGTTAAAATAAATACGAATTTCGTTACAGTGTGGTTGAAGGTGGCCGTGGTATGGTGTTGTGGCTGCATCATCGTTTGTCACGCTGAAGGTTCCACACTGGCAGTAGGGTGGTCACATGGATTGAAAGTGTTGATCGTACTAATGACATCGGGATGTTCGAAAGAAATACTGTGAATTATAAGCAATGGCAACAATACCAATAATTCTCCTCAGTCATTCTGGACACCACCTTCGGAGCAAAAAGACTGAAACCTTATACCACCTGAGTTTCAAAATCACTACACCAACACTAGCGCTGTGTGAATAGCATCATAAGGGTATTCATAACCCCTTTAGCGCTAGTGAATTATAAAAAAATAAAAAAAAGTATAAAAATGTCCAGAAATTCCAAAGCAAACAGAGACCGACGAGTTATACTTTAGGAGGAAGCCAAGATACTGATGAAATGAAAACTTCAGAAGCGCGGTTGAGACAAAATAGGAGGGAATGTCGCAAAATTGGCGACATCAGAGCCACAACCATCTACAAATGTACTTTTCGGGTACCCGACATTGCCGTGTAACACGAACTTATGGACATATGGGTTACTCGAGCGTCATCATCGCAACGCAAGTGGCAGAGATCAAGGAAATGTTCGTCAATTGGTGAGATGGACTGCTGTCTTCCACCTATTGCCAGGCACTTGCACTTAAAATAGTAAAAACCCCTAGACCTCAGCAATGGCTTCACAAACCATGAGCACCGTGCGACTTTCGTCACTTTTGCTTTTCTTGTGACCACCTAAGTTTCATTTAAACTGCAGACTATTATGTCAAGCTGAGGTCTTCAAAGCTGGAGCTGGAGGTAGTTTGGTAGATTGGGCGAAACTCATAAGCTAACAGCAGAGAAACAGTATCTTGAAAGCCTTTGCAATTACTTACGTACGCCGATGATACGGACCAACATCGACCACCGGAGAGAACGTTAAATAAGGAATAACTTTTGACAATCGCGGTTCTTTTTGTCCCCAAGGCAAGTTAGTTAGGACTTATCTCAAACAAATATCGAGACTCAATATACGGCCTGCATCATTCCAGTGCTGCTATATGGTGCTAAAACAAAGACTCTGTCGAAGTTGGATTTCGTTTGCTTTTAAAGGTACGTTTAGTGAAACTAGTCAAAAACCTGCGTATTTGACGATTGAGATAGTTAGGACATGAGTTTCTGAATCTGTCTGTATCAACTTGAAGGTGGCTAAAGGCGGGGCTTTCTAGAAAAGTTTTCTGGTAGAGGGCCGGATTCACTCCAAACTGTAGAGGTCTTAAGGCAGCAAATCAAAGGAGTGACCTTAACCTTTCTAGAGCTAAGGGTTCATTGTACCATTTGACCAAAGGACATTACCATCGCCACTTAAGGACTTTTTTAACTTATACCGTCTATTAGAAAATGAGATTAAGACAATGTGACGTGTGGCCAGTCACTCGTTCTTTACCACGGTTCTTCAAAGGAGTGCTCCAAAACTAAAAAGTCAAGATAAGAGGCACAATTTTTCAAAAGTCGATATTCAAAAGCAACATTGACGTAATTGGGAGATTTAATCGAGTTCACAAAATTAAAGTTGTTAAGGATTTTGCCTTTTACCATCCCTAAAGCAAAACATAGAGTGACGCATTACCTTTACAATCATTGTTTGCTGCAAGGCATCTCGCGAATAACGAAGGTAGCCTTGCGTAACACCTCACTCTATGGCAGAGACGCATTAATTTTATCAAAATTGGATAGGAATGTCCTTGGCTGTTCATTTTTCGAATGATTTATATTCACATGTGCATAGAAGGTGAGTGGGGTAAGAGGTAAAATGACTGCTTACCCCGATAGAGTTCCAGAAAATATATTCGAAGGTTGTCACCATTTATCACCAAATGAAGTTGAAATTTTGTTTCACAAAGTCCAATGATTTGTGTGATGTATGTCACAAAGCATGATCCTGCTGAAAGCACACGTTGGTTAAGTCTATATCTTATAAATTGCGTTAGCGATCTATGTATCTTCATGAATAACCCTTCAACTAATATTACTTTCGATGGAATTTCTTTCTTTTCGAGGATACCTAAGTCACATGCCGACTTAATTGACCTTCCTTCGTCATTAACCTGCGCTCTCAATAACTTTCTATCACATAATCCTTGTCATAAAATCCATCGAGTTGCCGCACCACTTTGACCACCCTGTGAAGAAACTAAAGAATAGTCAATGCCTGTGGAGGACTATATGTCCAAATTGACTATTCTCAGCACGTCCACATCCTATACCCTGTGGTATTGCGTAAATGTTCCCATTAAAGATGAATGAGGAACTTTGGCGACACTTTTTTTCTTTTTTTCGTCGTTGTGCTCACATTTCCACATATAGCCGCAACTCTTGAGGTTTAAATGTCTTCCTGACTTCTCACCCCGATGTGTCCCGATGAGTGGGCCAAGTGTTACCACGGCACATTCACATAAATTTCCAAAGTCCTTTTGTGGCCGTCGTTATGGATTCTTCTCTTTTTTTTATATGCAATCCCAGGGAAAGGCCGATATAATCTTCTGATCTGGTTACGACTGTATGTACACATATATGTATATCTATGGGCGAAGTATCTCGACACCGGCGTCAAGTAAGATCAACTGGAGTGGAGGGGCCTACGCATAGAAAATAAATTGGAATGTACAATTCCAATTCCTTATGTGGGCATACAATGTGGAGTGACGACTCTATGTGTGTGTACACTTCAAGAGAGGGAATATTTTTATAAGCCTGGCAGGTGGAGGATTTTATGCGTTTGATTGGATATGATTTACATTTTTCCATCTCTCCGACATCGAGGTGAGTGCCGATAGATACTTTAGGGCGCGTGTTCGATTGAAAATATTCCTAGAGATTACTATGATGAGATACTTTTTTGTTTGTTTTTTTTAAATGAGGGGGTACGGAAATGGATTTTATTTGGAGAGGTGTTGGAAGATTGGAAGGGGCTCGACTTAACCGGAAATGATACTTCAGGGATAAGTGATGTACTTGAAAAAAAAAGTGGTGTGAGTAGTGGAACAAAGGTCCTTAGAGAAATGTTAAGTGAATGCTGGAGCATTGGAAATGGGAATTGTAATTGTAAGTGTGTGTTTTTTTTTTCCGGAAATTGACATGATGAAGATAATAATTGTTTAAATTGCTTGGCAGAGACTTATGACCTTCTTGAGCGAATTGGAAATGAGTACCTATTCTTCATTCTTGAATAATATTTCAGCTTTGAATCAGAAAATGGATGGCTCATGGTAGGCGAAGGAGGATCAAGGTTAAATGTTGGAACTTGAAACATAGTTTTTATAGATAAATTGTCACGGGATAAGAGTAAATTAACGTCCTAAATGCTTACCCCTTTTGAAGTTAAGTTCAAAACCCACATTTAAAGTGAAGAGAAAAAACGAAGGCTCAGTAAGGCTCGTACAGATGCCAGGTTCCGAGAGTTGTGGAGCACTAAAGCGTTAATAATGATTCGGGCATGCCAGTCTGTAACTGTGTCTTTTGCCTACAAAACCGACGGCCGTCGAAAATATTGCATATTCACTAACCATTCTTCATTTTTATGTTTTCCGTCTTGTACCTATATTAAAGTGACACTCTATAACTACTTGCACAAAGGTGTAAGAAGACTCGAATGAGGAAAGCTAAAGCATAATATAAGAACTACGACAACAAGAGGCTGTCAAGGAAGAGTTCTATCACTCTAAATGTGACTTATGGTATATGGATGGCATACAGAGGTTATGCCAGTGTATGGTTACGTAGGTCCAACACCTAGAGTTAAATGTCCTCGTAGAATCTTACGAGACAAAACAATTTTCATTTTATGCTCCCTAACTACAGTCCAATAGGACAAGAAGATTGAAGAATATCAAACCTAAAAGTGTCTAGTAATCCGGAAGGCCATCCATCCTGCTAATCCCACTGATAATCAAGCATCTACTCTACAAAATCCTTTAAACCTGCTTGCTTAGATGGTAGGTGTAAGCCAGGCTTTCAAAGTATATTTGCTTAGAAATAAAATTCCAGTTGGAAAACTGCACAAGTGAATCAGAATCCTGAGTATTGTAGCAGGGTCTGTCTTCGAAAGATATAAAACGATGAAGATATATTTACTACATACATCTTTCCAAAAGATATCAGAACTATCCATTTTTCATCATAACTTCTCCTTCCACCAGCTTCTGGTAGAACTTTCTCATAAATTTCCGATTATAACTCAACTGATATGACATCTCATGATAATTATGGCAAAACTTTTAGTCTCTTCCCGTTGCATATTAGATAAAATTTGAAAAATCTTAATTTCCTAAATGACTGGCGTGTGTATGCCTCTATACCGGCAGCAGTAGAAGTCTTAAAATTCCAGCTCACATAGCACATATCAGCTTACTCTCACTTCGTTGCGTGTGGTGTAGTAAATTTTCGTATTTAGAACCGTCTCCCCGGCCTCTGCCGGGCCATAAATTTCACTCCCAGAGCAACACATTAATTTACCATTTGTCAAAAACAATTCCCATTTTGAATGCCATAGATGCATACACACATGCATGGAGGGGCAATTCCATTAGGAATGCTGCATGTTGGGATGCCACTCTACCACCACCAGATGGGTGGTGTTGGCAACAGCCGAAAGGAATGAGACTTTGAATGTGAGGCTTCTCAGTTTAATTAGTTCCCAAGTGCAGCGAAGAAAGTTGGTATTTCCAACGTGTTTCTTTTCTATGTACTTATGTGATTCTGGGTTATTTGGGTTTACATTCATTTTTTTTTGTGGTTCCAAAGGGATGATAAAATGAGGAAAGATCGTGGCTTTCGGAGGAAGGAAGTTATTCGAGTGTAACAACCTTTTGGGAAGTATGTGTACCTACGTTTCTTTACCACACCGACATCAAGCAATCAAATAGAATAGGAAAAGTTATAAAAAAAACTATTGATATGACAAGCTGTCAGAAAATCGTGAAATGCAACTCATTCGATAAGGAAAGCATGCTTTCTTCTACTCCATGATACAACAACCTTCCATAAGTCGAACTAACCTCAATAAAACATCTTAAGAGTTCATCGTCTCGTGATTACTTCAAAAATGACAGACTCTATAACTCGAACTGACAGCTACTTGTCTGCCACTCACACCGACAACACTATAAATCCTTGACTCATGGATATATTTTCAATTTACAAAATGTTTTCTGAAAACACAGTTTTTTGAAGAGGTCCTCTTTCAAGTTACGAGCAAATAAAATCATATTCATTGCTTTATACTCAGAGGGTGCGGCTACCCTATTCGACGTCACTTTTCATATTTATGTTCATATCTGCACCACTGTTGCTATTTTGCAAAGCAATCCATTGACATAACAGCATTTTGCGGTCCTTGTGGTATGACATCTTTTGTGTATAGCTACTCTCAATGGCTGGGGAAAATAACATTGCAAATGGGTAAATTGTAATGAAAGTCCTAGAATGGTGCAAAAGTTTACTTCAAGCAGATACACGACAATATCATTGGTCACGTCCATTTTCAATTTAATTAATTAAAATCCTATTTATCAATGATTGTGGCATAAAGTTTGTTTGGGAATAGTTTCTTCTGAGCAACAACAACAATAACACACAGATAATGTCTAAGGATTAAAAGTATATTTCATTTTGAAAGTAAATCTGATAATTCGAAGCGAACGAATTACACTATGCGACATTTAATTACAAACACAATGGAAAATTCTTTTTAAAACAAGTTGAACAAAGTACGACGTTTTGAGTGCATGCTTTGTTTTTGGTATCCCTGTGGTATTTGACATTTAAGCATCACACATTTACTATAGTGTAGTCCAATTGTTATAAATATTTGACGACATCATAAGTGGCGATGTACATTTTGACTCTATTTGAACAAGCAGTGAGAGCTCAGGAAGTTTAAACCATTTTTTGTTGTAGAAAAGATGTCCATTGAGAGGAATCGAAGAACCCTTTAAGAAAGATCTGGGCATGATTCAATTGGTTATGTGGACTATCTGGAATTCAAGCATGACAGGACTATGCCGCTAAATGCTAATGGTTCTGTTAATCAATCCCATGAAGGGTTCTGTTAATAAGGAAATCTGGACTCTTAGGTTAGGTTGGGCGGTGGTCCCCAATAAGCAGGGGCCCACTTAGGCCAGAATGCAGGAAGGCGGGGGTCGGATTCTCTCTGAAAATAGGGAGGAACCGCTGGTTTCTTTAAAAGTAATAAAATCCCGCCTTGATAGCGAAGCTAGAAGAATAGCAGGTGGAATAATATCAAAACTTGTCTTCTGTCGAAGCAGATCTGGCCTAACCTGGATCTGAAGAGAACAGAAAGAGTTCTGTCCATGAACAGGAAACTTATTAGAATTATAGTAGGAGCCCTTGCGGGGGCATTGTCTTATTGGCAGGCATGCTATCAGAATGGGTGTTCCTTCTAACGATTTCTGTAGAAGCTGCAGAGACGAGGAGGAAGAGGAAACGCTTACTCACCTTTTTTGCATATGCCCTGCTCTATCAAGGTTGAGGAGGATAACATTAGGAGAGTACTTCTTCAATGACCACAGAGACCTAGCCAGGCTCGATATCTTTAGAATTAAAAGTTTCGTATGTGGGTCTAACTGGTTTTGCACTTAGTGCGGCACAAGATAGGGTTTATACCGATACGGTTGCCCAGAGCTCCATTCTATAGGGAATTCCCGCATGTAAGGTTACTGAGGCTGGTCTCCGGTTTTCTACACGCGGTATCACAATCTGGACTCTAACTTCGAGCTTCTACTGTGATAATGTCAACTGATACTGTCCACCAAATAACTTGAAGTACAGAACGTAATGCGAATGTGGAATAGCTGGAGATAAATGTTGCAAAGGCAAAACTGCTACTTGAATAAGCATTGCTGGACAACTGGTGGCGAGATACAGAAACATTATTGCCGTGTTCGATGGCACATCAGAGTCTGGGTTCAAAAATGGAGCAAAACAAGTATCAAATATCACTGCAGTTTCCATCTTCAAAGAAGCCTGTGCGCTGGATCGATAAGATAGTGCAATCGGTTTAAAATTCCATCCAAAAACTCATAATAATCGATCGTGTTTTTTTTTTAAGTCAGAATGCCACAATTAAATGTCCACTAGTGTGAGTTTATTTTTATTCTCTTATTTTGAGTTTGGGTAGCCTCTAGTAGAGGTAAGAAATTGACCCCATAATCGGATGATGAATGAATCTAGTTCAGATTTTAATTGGGGATTTAAGAATTTCCAAAACATGCGTGTTTTCTGTTTTATAAGTCTTTAAGTCTTTAAGTGATTTACCTCGACCTGTCGCCTTCCGCTATTGTTTGTTGGAATTAGAGAGCTTAAATCCTTGATATGTGTCACTAAATATGTGACATGTATCGGTTAAGACTTTTGGAAAATGTGTTTGAAAGAAGTGACAAGAATGACACGAATTAAGAAAGATGAAGAAAATCCTGCGTAAATGAGGTCTGTTTTGCTGGTTTCCTGAAAATTATGGCGGTCAATAGTGACTTCTTAATAAAAAATATGGATACATACTTCTGTCTTTAATTTCCCTTCTAACTTGGGTGTGAAGGGAAATTAGCTGGTAAGAAGAGCTCCTAGGGAGATTTGTAAGCATATAATTCAATGCCAACAATAATCGTCTTTTCCTGTAGCTGACTTAGTTTTTTGGCGTTGAGATCACATTGGTAACTAATTCGAAACCCTGGCGTGTCAATAAGAAGCCTCGGACAATAAAGCAGATCAACATTTCTCAAAGACTCATAAAAGTTCCAAAATCCCTGGAATCTTGGTCGAAGAATAGCGGCTTGTCAGTATATGGTTTGGATAAATTAACTTCGGAAACTTTCATCACGATCTTAAAGGGATGGATTTTTTAATTCCTGGCAAAATGTCTGTCGGAAGGAATCGCATATGACAGCTGAACTCAACTGTCTCATGATTTCCTGTGAGGGAGTGGTACCCGCATTACGAATACGCCATCTCATTTAAGAAGGACGTAATTGTGATTTTTGTGGATGTGATATCCGTCCTCTTGAAGTGGAAATAGAGACTATTTGCTGAGAATAGAACAGATTCATTGGTCTCTAAAGGTTCCTCCTTTTTTGCAATCCATTTTGGATCACTTAAAGATCTGAGAGATTTCTTGTAACTGGATACCACCTGAAGCTTTGAGACCGTCTAGACTTTAGAAAGAGCAGCCTACTTCGTTGCTGGAAATGTATTACGTCTACAAGCCGCCCACTGATAGAATGCTGACTGATGTCAAAGAGAAGAAGTCTCATTTTCTAAAAATAAATTGCCGCCAACGACTTATTGTACCCTGTAGTGGTAATTTAATCGAACAACGTCTCTAAGGACCAAAAATCAATTGGTATCCCATGGCCTTGTCAATTCTTTAACCATTCCCCCCAACCTAGTTTGTAACATCACGTCATCACAGGCTGACATCATAAAGAGCTTATTTCCGGTAAAGTAGCAATCAGATACACCAATACAGTGTCGCCGAAGAAGTCATTATAAGGACGAAAAGAAAATCTCACAATATCTCGGCACGATTTAATCAAACAAAGACGTCCGAACTACGTGACCAGTGTGTCCAAAAAAATTTATGTTGCACGAACATTACCACACAATACGAGTATGCCTGACATCCGCTTCCCTTAAAACAAAGCCGACCATCAAAAAATCTAAGAAATCGCAATTGTCTCATTGGTAGTGTATGGCTCCTGTGTCTATGTATCTATGTGCGGTCATGCGAAACATAACGAATGGCAGGAAAACTCCAGACATATGCTTTTTACATGCTTCAGATGTTTCAACTCCAGAGAAAACTATCAAGCACGTGATGTCCTGTGCTCCTTTGAGTGACACCAGTCTAATTGGAGCAGTAAAGACCTTAGAATGTTACTTCTCAGCAGCTGTCAAGTGCTTAGGAAAAAGGTCGCCACTTTAAACAGGGTCAACCGCGGAACATAAATATTAAAGATTCCATTTTAATTGTATTGAAGAAACAACGGGAAGGGTATTTTGCAGTTTAAAACAGGATCCCACTCCGGCAGAGATATTACGCACAAAGGACATTATTCTAATTTGCCTTTTGCATCCTTTGTTCCCCACCACCATCCGCTCTCTGCTGAAACTTAAAACAATCTCGATGACAACGCCGGACGGATGCTATGCACGTTTCACTCAAGGACTTTGAAGTAATGCTATTTAATGGCAGTACCCTGCGTGTGTATGTACATCGTTCAGTGTGCGTTTACTGCATACATCTAAGGCAGATCCTTTCGAAGGTGGTTTGTTGCTAATTACATTCTGGTTTATTCTACGTTGACCATTACCTACCTCCCGGGGTATGGGGGTTGGTACCGTCACTAACGCAGACACAGCACTCGCCAGGGATTTTAAACTAAATGAGCAGCAAAGGCTTTATTATCCCGGACTGTTGGGAGTAATTGGAGGGGGCTCACGACGTTTTGTAAACGATGTGGTAGAGGATCTTACCTCCGCTTTGATTAGCTTTTGCAAAACAATTTCTTGGGTGCCACAGTATACAGGTACACAAACAATGTTTACACACAAACAAAACCGGGAATTGTGGGGATTTACCGTGACCATTTATATCTTTATCAAGAATTCCTTTTTAATTTAAGTTCATCAACAAGGATTCGAAACTATCAGGCGGAGACCTGTCAAAATGTCAAATGAAAACAATTTTTCTTTCAAGGTCGACAGGATATACAATTGAACACGGATTGTGTATGGGGGGAGAACACCAAACTGAACTAAGCCTGTTGACAGGATAATTTTTCACTAATGACTTAGAAATTGTTTTTGCGATTTAGCGGCGTTGAGCGGAAACAGATTGGAACGGAATGGGGTGGAGGGATTCCTTGTTTTTTTCCTTTTTTGTGTGTTTGGAGTTCCTTAAAGAAAATTGGAATGCTTTCTAATTGAAAATAGAATGGTTGTGCCTTTCATTTCGTCCTTTATTCTCTTTCAAGATGATAATTGTAAATGTCAAGGTTGTGTTGGAATTCCCGGTTTATCTTTAGTTTTTTTCTTTCTTTAATTAAAGAGAACACGGCCTAGGCGGATGGCAGTACTAATTGACAGAATTGTGAAAAGTTTTCTTAGTCACGGATGATGAGGGTGAGGCGTAATGAAAGGTTGTTCGTGAATTGGAAAGGAGGAGGTAACCTTTGGGAAATAATTTTTGTTTCTTGTAAGCCGTAGAGCGAGATAAATGGGCCATCAATTTAAGGAAAATAGGATGAAATAGGGGGTTGTGGGAATTAAGGTGGTGGATATAAACGCCCAACAAGACAAGGGAGCGTTTTCGAAAACAATTTGGCGTGATAATTGGTCACTTTCACTTTATAAAATATGTGGTAGTTAGGTAGGTCCAAGTGGATGCTTTCATGTTCAGCAGAGGTGGTCCATTATTGAGACGAATTGATGGAGCAGATGTCAGCATTCGACTGTTACTAATGTTCAGGATGATATAATGCATGATAACATGGTGAAGAACATGTCTGGTCAATGAAATTTCAGCACTCCTTGTTATTTTCCCCCTACAACCTTTCGTAATGATGATTCCAAAGTCACTGTTGCTTAGTGCGTACCTACTCGTAAACTAATAAATTTCACAAGGTTGTGGTAACCATCTCCTCCTGCAACTTTAAGAAGTACAGCGATCAACCTTGATCAACTGAAGTCAACCTCTTGACTGAGCAGTTAGAATTGAAAGTAAAGAGTGAATGTCTTAAAAGATAACAACAGAGTATTGCGCTTGTAACATTGATGGCGAAAGATAAATAAATATGTAGGTACACAGTTCTGTAGCTTTTCATTAGTTCATATGGACGTCCATCCACACTTCGAATTCGCAGAGAGTACGTCCGGCTTCGAAATAACATCAAGCTTAGTAAACAAAATTGCCTCCAATCTGGTGACTAGGTACTCTAACATTCTTTAGACCTTTACAGAATTTTCGCTTAAACAGCTCATTAGCCCCCTCTTTCTATCCTTTATACGAACAGAGGACAGTCATTTCCTTTCCTGGAATGAAAATGAAATAATGTATTGATTACCACTCACGTAGGAAACTTTGACAAACAAACCAAAGGTTCAAGGTAGTCGACCTTATTCACATCAGATAAGTACTTTTAATGTTCATGAGTTCATAGTTCGACTATATTGAGTTTCCAGTCTTGCCTAACCAGTTCCCTTAAAGAAAAACACTTTGAAACACACATAATAACAAACTCTGCCAACAGCCAATTATTTCCAAGTAGTCCTATCTTAAAGAGCAATCTCAGACCCCACCATTCACCCCATGTTGTAGACATTCCAACCATCCTTGCCCTGACCCCGAAAAACAATCCACCCAAACCCGTCAGTCACACACTCACACAGGCATTTACTGTCAAACTCGTTCTAAATAAAATAAAAAAAAAAATTGAAACTCATACGTAATTTAATTTGATATCCTCTCAAATCCTTTTTTCTAGCATCCTTATCCTTATCCTTTTAAATTAATTACCTACTCGTGGAGATGGGGAGACACAGACAAACACAAACAAAGCTGAATCTGAAATAATATTTATTTCGTTAAAGGATGAGATTCGAAAGGACATGGACACTCCGAGTGAGAGTGAAGAAGAGAGCGCGCCACACATCACATCCCACATCTGCTTTAAAGTGTCCTTTCTTCCATTTTCCTCTTCGTGACATTCACGACTTTCAAAATACTAGCAATATTTGCGGTATCTCTCCATCACATCCACCCACATGGCCTCCCGCCCGTTACGCACTGTGTATCGATTTTTTCCGTTTTATTTTTCTGTACGCACCAAAAAAAAAGGACATTGTGTAATTTATTTGTCTGTCGTCCTTGTGCGGAGCAATTTATGATTACGTTGCATCGTACACTGTTATTGAACCATTCCGAGAAGGGATAATGTATGCTCAGTGATTATCCTTCTGCACAGAGGATGAATCGGTGTACGATACAAAAACACTTTAGTGCGCTTGTACCTACGTCAATAATTTATTAATTATTCCATTCGTCCTTAATATTTACTACTCACAATTGTATCCTCGAGAAATGTGCGTGCTTTCTCTCTTTCTGGTATTACTCCTGAGGCTCTCAGTTTCTCCTGCGCGCTCCTTGGGGCTCTGTGAACAGGGTAACCGTCAAGTGTCAAGTGCAGTAGCAGCGATCCAAAAGTATTTGGAAATTCTCACTAGAAAGGACGAGAAGGATATTTTGTTCGTTTTTCTTCTGGTTGTTGTTATGAAATGGAGGAGATTTTTTTTTTTTCCTTTTTTTTCACACTAACACACCGCACCCAGGATAAGGAAGAAGGATTTCACCAAAACAAACTGATTTTCTTCACTTTAATTGGATTTTTTATTTTTTTTTCTTAGAAAACTTTTATGCAATTTGATTTTGATTTTTCAAAACGGAATACATGTGGGGATATAATACAGGAAATGGAATTCACATGTAACACAACCAAAAAAAAAACAGAAAACACTAGCAGGCAAAAATAGTATCAGTTAGGCACTCGCGGAGCAACTCACTAATTGCATCGATTCCTCACGCAGTTCACGGCCGAACTGGATGACAGTTGATTGTCGTAGGCATACACACACGAGACGGTCGACAGACTTTGCCATCCAGTCCAGACAAAGTGTTAAAAGTTTTCTCATTCGAAAGTGTTGTGGTCTCTTTTACGCCTGTTGCACTATACGGGAGTAATGTGGAAAAGTAAAAAAAAAAACAGAAAAAAATTAAAGGAAAACTTGTGGAAAATCTGCGCAGGTGGTGGGAAATTATCAAAAGTTTTCATTCGAAGATTAAATTCGAAATTATGCTTTTCTATGTGTTGCTAGAGGGAGGAAGCATCGGGAAGACAGACTTGAAAGTTCAGCTCAAAAGCTGTTTTGGGCTTCACAGAATGGTTGTTGGATAGAATTGAATTTGATATGGGTTCAAAGATGAGGAGGATAAACAATAATGACAAGTCGATGAACTAGAGGGCACGGATAGAAAAGTTGACGAAGGATATTTGGGTTAGCTTGTTCTACAACCGGATGTGAAAATTGTTCGAATCATGCGAATTTGGTTTATGTTTCTTTACTTGACGACGGGGTGGCGCTTAATTATTTTTTCAATTTTCATTTGCGGTGGTCATAGCTTCATTTGTTCTTCACAGGTCAAGACAAACCTGTAATAGAGTGTCCTAAATGACCGTAAAAACTATAAGTCCCCTTCCATTAGTTGAAATAATAGAACACGCAGAAGGTTTTAAGCAATAAATAAATATTCAGTTGTGACATCCGGATTTAATTCACGGGAAAGCTGATGAGCCAGCAAAAACTGAGACGTCGATTTCAGATGAAAATATGCAAGCAGTAGAATACCTTAATCACCGAAGCACAGGAAATCGTTGTTATGTTTAAGCAGTCCTTCCAGCAGTTGCTGAATGAGAATATTGTGGAGAAAGTAGTAACTGAAGAACAACAAGGTCACCAGTTCTGATGGCCTACCAGCAGAGCTCTTTTAATACCGAGGTGATGTTTTGTAAGGGTGCATGCACCAAATCATTATCCGAACATCAGCTCCATAATCTCAATGTATACAAAAGGCGATCCTTCGTCTTGCACCTACTATTGAGGCATATAAGATCCTACTGAACGTATGGATCGAGATCGACTGTAGACCAAATCTTCACACTGAGGCAAATCCTGGAAAAGTTCAATGAATGTGGATGTAGTCAAAAAAGCAAAGATACGTCGACTTCATCGGGCGAATGGACAACAAAGGGATAGCCAAAAGGATTTCTGAGTCTCAGCGCCAGTTAAAAGACCGAACCGCTTGCGGATGCTAGAGTGTTGGTTCAGATAATTGTAAGCAGCGTGCTCGACGAGGATGGAAGAATGCCCTGCCTCAAGCGGAGGTTCTACATACATGGATCGGCAGCCGTATATTAGTAAATAAGTATACTGACGTAAAGACTATTTCTGTTCCACGCTTAACTATTTTAGTCATAGTGTCGTGAGCTTACCTAATCAACAGGTTCTAAAGCCTATATGGAACTTCCCGACAACACTGTGGTGTTAACTGAGGAGCAAATCCACTCAGCAATGGAGATCTAGTACAGTGGACCTAAAAAGATATGAAATCCTGTATGAAAAAAGTCAACAATTCCATCTGAAACAAGGGGGTTAAGTGCTGGATCAGGCAGAGGACTGCTTTGTCATTTCTGATTCTTCATTGTTTTACTTGAGGTGTTGGATTTTTCACATTCTGGGATTACTCAGGCTTTACTTTGAAACTCCTCATTGCCGGAGCAGGTTTGTTGATGATTTGGTCTTAGAGTTTTTCAAACTCCTGTGCTCGTATAGGAGTACATATTCTTAACAGAAAGTTTAGAACATTTATGTTTTCATAAAATGTGTCCAAATCAGAATCGATACTATAAGGATCTAAAAAAGGAGTCTCCTCACACTGTATTCTATTTAACAAAGTTTTGCCCCAAGTTTTCATCTTTTTCCACGCGTCCCTATTGTAGAAAGAAAAGAATCCCCCTTTAGGAGATTCAAGTTATTATTTAGTGCTTCCACAAACTTTTTAACCTCACTTAGTAAAAGTCATGCAACATGTAACCTAATGAATGCAGCCCCAACTCACGGGGGGTGGGCAAACAAGTTGTCAGAAATAACTTCGTGGATGATTTCATGATCTCTCCACTTTCTCCACCCTTACATGTCTCCTTCGTCTAAGGGAACACCAAATAACTTTTCCAGCCCCACATGATCAAACATTACCAGGAAAATAAAAAATAAAGTAAAACAGTAAATTCTACAAATTGCTTGGGATACATGATGAGCTGCGCGCTGTACATAACAATTTTTGTTACAACTTTCAACTGCAATTGGTAATCTAATTGTTATGGCAGACTACGCAAAGGTGGGCCAACATATCTGTCCCTCTGCGTGTGTTGGAATGTGTACGATGTGCATTTCTCCACTCTTTTCCGTCGAGTAAATTCAATGAGTCTTGCACTATACAATCCCCTAACCGAAAGGACTAAAACCGGATCCAACTTTTCGGGAGTTGCTTCGTGATGTATGCAGTTCACTGCTTTGCAATTCTATGAAGCGAATCCAAAAGTTTTCCGTGCAATCATCCGAACGTGTAACATGAATTTTCAGTGAAACGGACTTTTGTGGCCACGATTTTTTCTTTTTTTTTCTTTCTGAAATGAGTGTGAAAATGGATTCTGTTGGTTGTTA
Organism: Criorhina ranunculi; assembly: GCA_951813785.1. NCBI lineage: Eukaryota > Metazoa > Arthropoda > Insecta > Diptera > Syrphidae > Criorhina > Criorhina ranunculi. The sequence goes on from OX638384.1 coordinate 14,217,962, forward strand.
CCGAATTTCAATGCCATATAACGTGACAAAATTTTAAGTTTTATGTGCTTTTTAATGTTGTAACAAGAACTGACCCAATTAATTTTGATTTAAAGTTTTAGCGCTTGCGATGGCCAAGTGGGCCAATTTAGTAGAACAACTTTCACAATACATTGTCCATTTAGGGACGACGGTAATGGGGAGTTGTGTAAATGTAAATAATAAAATTGCAAATTTTAGAAAAAGAATTTAAAATAATAAAACTTTTAGTTACATATATGGAACTCGGTGTTTTCACTGTTCAAAATCATCTAATCCCCCAACCCTAACTTGATCCCATGCCAATATTAACACCTTTTCGAGTTTATAGGCATCTAAGCTCTTCGCCACTTTTCAACTTAGAAATTGAGTTATTTCCTCATTTAAGCTCCTGCTGCCATCAAAGGATTTCAACATTCTTTACTGCATTCACTTGCCGCGTTAGAACACCAAAAAGGACTCTCTCTCTGCATTTACGGCCTTTCATTTAACGATGTCTTAAGCGCTTTCCGAAAAATGAACCTTTTGAATATCGCATTCTCTCATTTTATTACCACCCATACCCACCCCCCAAAGGGTCTTCAAATTAATCGGGCCCAACCGCCCAGTCAACAACATCTGATAGCATCGTAAAATCCGTTTTAAGGATTTCAATAAAAGAAAAGAAACTGCTTGCCGAGGTAATTTTCGGCACAGAAATTACAAAATTGTTAAACATAAAAATTCTGGCACCCTTCCATGGCCACCGCTTTGCCATCTGCAATCCGTGCGGAACACCTTTGGAGTGTAATTTACGCATTTCATTTGCAGCACCCAATTCGAGCGTGCAGGGATAACCATTCCTCTCTTCTGTATTTTTTTTTTTCTTCACTTAAACTGTATTACAATTTACGTTTTGCCAAGGACTATGCTTTTACCGTATCCCTTGCTTTTGATTGAAGGTGGTAATTTGATTTTAGCGTCACCTGGTGAATGTTTTCATTTTGCGCTTACACAACACACGCGCATAAGTTAAAAGTGAAACCCCTAATGGGGGAGAGGATGGTTGTAGTGGCGCCTTATCCCTGGGTAAACAACAGGTGGTGAAAATGCCAAAATTATACAAAGGACAAAAATATCCTTATTTTTTTTCTTCAACGTCTTCATTCTTCACCACCATTCGCCACCGCATCACATATACAAGTGGAACACCGCGCGTAAATTCCTTTTAGATTGCGCGATGTGTAACCGAGCGAAAGGAAATAATTGAATGTACACATACACAGGGACTATGTGTGGAAATTAAACGAAATCACGTCCCGAAATTGCCTATTTTAGTGGAAAAAGGACGACAAAAGGAACAGAAACAACACCATCAACCAGAAGAACACAACATCAACAACAAATTCAGCGAAACAAACAGTTTGTGCAGGATGACTCCTGATGCCAAGCAAGGATTTTTTATTAAGTCACCCAATTTCGGGAGCAATTTCTTTGTATTTTTTTTTTATTCCTCTTCCTTTTTTCACGGTGTTATTTGAAAATTGAGAATTTACAGTTAAATGCAGGTGTTGGTTATAACGTGTGCGGCAAGGATGGAGTACACACACAATGTACTAACACACACGTTTAGACATTATTTACCTCGATGTTGTTGTTATTCCAGTGAATGTTGGCAATTTCCAAGACGTTAATATGTTGCAGTTGATTGAAGGATTTACCAAAGGATATAACAAAAACAAAAATAGAGATGAACACATTGAAGGTGTGAGAGAACATCAGGGAAGCGTACGTGAAAAGTTGGAAATTTTATCTCTGCGTTATCATCTCAGCAAGGATGGGAGAATTTGATTTGATTTTTTTTAGGGAAACAACTTTGTAGGATTAATGGTAAAATGAGATGAATTTTGGGGGTTTTAAGGTCACAAATGGTGGAGATTTAGAGTGTGGGGTGCAAATTGATTAACTGTCATGAGATAAAAGTTTTTTTTTTTGAAGCAATAAGGGTTTTTTTTTTTTTTGAAGAAATGAACTGAAATAGAATATTTAAGGTTTTTTCTTATGAGGATCAAGGAAAGGAAAGTATTGTTTTTATATGGTTCTTGGCATACTTCCACCGAGTTTATTCAAATGATTGGTCTCCAGTTTCAGGTAGACCTCTTCGTCCTATTGTTACGACTTTCATATCACTTCGTTGCAAAACTGTACCGCCAGGTAGGGCGTGACTCACCCGCGAATGACAACGAGGACTACAAGATAATAATTGTCACCTTCAGAGTCACCTCTTCGTTCACCACTATTAAGGAGTAGAGTCCATTTGAAAAACCGCATTTGACAAGAGGCAGGGACTAACCTCCAGACAACCTGCTAACTGGCTGCTTCGAAGAAGCAAAAACATGAAATCGAGGTACGTATCTTCACTGCTACGCCGAGGTGGTTTCTTTCAAAATCATCCCCGAAATGCTGTTCCAACGTCTGCAGAAACTTAAGGCGGACTGAGATGAAACTTAGCCAGAATTTTCTGAACGTCAGTGGCTTCATCACGAGCCTTACAACCGAGCAGAACTGCATGGCTTTGCAAACGCATCACAAGCTGCTTATTCCGCTACCGTTTATGTATATCCGCACAGTATACGTTGCAACGGCAACCTATTAATTGGGAAAAATAAGATTCGCTCCACCGAAATAGACAGTGCGTCGCCGCATAATAGAATTCAAAAAACTTTTCTTTTTTCTTAATTTTTTTTCTGTCGGGCTGGAGCACTCAGACACAAAAACAGGTCCATTGTACTACCAGCAGGTACAACCCTTTTACTGTGTTTTCTTCGTCTTTCTAAGAAAGTTGAGTAAGAGCGTCAGTGATAAGAAGCTTAGGTTACCAGAATTCATCACATCAGCCCCAAAAATCGACCACCTGATACGAGCAAAGGCAGGACAATCACATAGGAAATGTTTCGCAGTGTCTTCGCCTTCTCTATAAGCGTCACAGACAGTGGTGTCACTTAAACCTAACACGTCGAGATGTTTCGCAAAGGAGAAATGTCACAAAATAACGCCAATAAGTTGTCTGCAGTCTTTTCTGCTAAGAGACAGCAAGAATGCCGGCGATTTTTTACAGTCGTCGGGGAGGATCTGTATGGTTTGCCTGCATCCTGGAGAGTCATGCCATCTACAGTTGTGTTTGCTAGAAACCCAACTATCGATAGAAGCCCTAACCGAAGATACAGGCAAACCTAACGTGGGTTCAGGGCCGGAGAAATTCTCCTCGGAGCCTTGCCTGGCAAGCTCATCGGAAACCTCATTTCCGATAATCCCGTTGTGTCCAGGGACCCAGACAAGTCTTAGCAAATTCAGTCTTCCAACCGAATTCAAACTAGACCTGCATTCCCGAACTATTTTGGATCCAGTAAAGAACACTAGTTCAAAGAACACTATGCGGTACTTTGTGAATTTAACCTCTCAATCAACTTTTTCCAAATATTAAATTGCAGTGTAGGCTGGGAGTCTTGTTAGAATCAGAAAACGTAGGATCACTCGTTAATGAGGAAATTTTATATCTTACCAGCTGACTGCATAACCTCTAAACTTCCCATAATAGTCGGCATATTGATCTTCACCAGGCGCCTTCAAAATCCTATCGCCTACAGGACTCAGTCAGGATCTGATGTGCGAAACTGCCTAGTACGACTTAAAACCAAAAACGTGTTTTTAAAGCCACAGATTCTCAAAAGTGGTAAAAGGATGAAGATATTAATTTTTTTTTGCCGCATGAACTCCCGCTCAATTAGAGGGAGTCTAGACCCTTTACTCAAGACCACTAGATAGAGGTGACAAACATTTAAAAAATATGCTCCTGTATCTCCTCAGGTGGTTCTTCCTTTGCGAGACTTTAAAATTGAAAATTAATGAATCGGTCCATGACGAGGAGTCGATACATCCAATTGAATACCTTTCTCCTTTCTAAAGCAATCAGCATCCTATTACAAAGTACTAAGCCTCTCTCCCCTTTCCTGTTGCTATCTCTCCGTTTATCCATTCAGGGGAGCACGCGATTTAAATCACTTGATTATGGGCCAATTAATTTTGTCCGGTATATGTTCAGTGTGGAGCGAAATTAATTCCGACACAGCACTTTCCCATATCTATGGGGATGCCGGTCTTATAAATACACATATCTCCTCCGTTTGTGTGTGTTAGAAAATTGAGAGAAAATTAGCATTAATTATTCAAAGGTGGACATTTGTCGGTCAGGCGATTGCAGATGCAAATCAAACCGACAAACGAGGCAACCCATGACCAAACCAAGTTCACCTTGGAAGTATGCAAATAGGCGAAACCACACCTCGGAATTTGGAATTCCTTGGCGCAAATGGACAAAGTGCATTGGGATAATTGTTTGTATAATTTGCAAGGATATTCTGTTGTCTAACTGAATTTAACTTTCGATATGTATAGGTAGAGGGAATTTTCGCAGAGAATTCTCTGGGTAATTTGCGTTAAGGAATGCTTGACCGGTCTTTTGGGTAAATAATTCGTACGTTGGCTGCTGTGCAAATTGTTTACCTGTCAACGATGATGGTCGAGGTGAAGATTACATTCAGTAGGTGCCGCAAACAATCGTGTAAATACAGTTGCCTTCTGCTAATGATCGATGGAATTAACCAAATTATCTTATCTTGGGTCGAGATGGCGACCTGTAAACCGAGTAAATTTGCTTAAGTTTTAACCCGTGAGACCGAATGCCCAAGGGTTTGATTTAAGGTTCTCAGCAATTGGTGTTTATGTAGAGTTGGGGAAGCTTATGGTTTCGAATTTGATGCATTTGAGATTATATAAAGCCGACTAGAACAACACATTGCAGGCACACATACATATGTATGCTTATGAAATCGCATGTTTGTGGATCTTTGAACAAAAATGTGCGAGCTTCACCTACCCTATAGTTACCCAAAAAGCCGAGTCATTATTTAATCTACGTTCACGTCTAAGCGTCTTACTCAAGCACGAGTAGATAGTACCATTGTATATGAAACTAATAGTACTTTCGCTTGAAGAAATTGTTAGGGCGACATCTATAATTGTCGCGAGTAAAAATCACATCAGTGAGTTCGAAAAAATAATCTATTTTCTCAACTGCAGACGCACTCAGGGAGGCAAAACGTTTCCACTCTATTTTAACCAGTCTCATACCAATATCATAGGTACGTCGTCGTTTCCTCCCCTTGCCAATATATTTTTGAATCCGAATGCAAAGCGAGTTGCTTTCTTCCTGTACTACAAATTCTTGTTTGATAAGTCAAAATAAAACGTTTTGACTGATCCGGTGTGGAGCCACCCTTAAGGGTTGTTTTTTTCCTTTTTTTCGGATTGTATGTTTTCGTTGCCGCAGCAACCGCTTCATGTGTTTGATCAGATGAGGGATCGGCGAAGGGAGTAATAGCAGACGAAACACAATTTTTTTATTTTTCTGTCGGTTTGTGTATATTTTATTTTTGCCATTTGTCATTGCCTTGCGGTATGCCATTGCCGTGTGATTGCCATTTTTTCGCAAATGTCCAATGACAGTCCGTTGTGTGAATGGCGTTCATATGCGCCGCTTTTTCGTGACGTCACAACGTCATTGCAATGGTAGAGAATAATGGCCGTGTAATAGTAGCTTAAGAAATGTGCTACATACGACCTTGTTATCTTATTCAAGCCACACATGCATTTTTAATTGATTAAGTTGCAGGGAATACTGGAGGAAGGCAACAACCACCTCTGGCGTCTTCCAGTAGAGCCTTGCTTCTCGCAACCATTAGCACAAATGGAAGGCACTCAAACAGCTTTTTAATGGCAGATTATACTCTTGGAGGTCTGTCATTGCCTGCCAACTTCTAGTTCAATTGCTGAGGCTCAAAACAGTGGTCCCTCTTTAGCAGTTCAATGCACTACCCATTAGCCCTGGTGACCGACGCAGTTTTAAAGGATATATTCATGTAGAACTTCGTCTGGGTAGTGAGCGCCCAGCAACAAAGCTTAAATATAGGCAATCCATGGCTAACACTTCCTTGATCACGACAACTTGCGATGCGATGCTAAGGCTCAAGCATAGATTGAACCAGAGTCTGTCACGTGTGTCACAGATAAGTATGTCCGAATGGGTTGTTAACGAATTTGTTGTCAGAGGTCTTGTTTTAAGTTTCGTACTCACAGGGCATTGCTTGATTGGTACGCGACTAAAATGGGTGTCCCTTCCAATGATTTCTGTAGAAGCTCTACAGAACCTGCACCTAATCTGCCCGACTGAAAGGGCAAACCCTAGGAGAATACTACTATGAAGACCTCAGTGATCTACCCAAGCGTGATATGTTTAAAATAAGAGGCTTTGTCTGTGGATCTAGATGGTAGCATACACAGTCTGGAACAGCAAAGGGTCTGCACCGACAGGACAACCCATATTTTCTTCAAGGAAAGCAATCATACAAAGTTCCTGGCGCTTGTAAGTCGGTACTTTACGTGATATAACAATGTACCTACATTCCAGTCTAAATGTGCTTCTGCTTAGGAGAAAGACAAAGATAGCCAGTTTATCCAACCTAACCTAACCAACGCTCCATATATCGGGGTCTTCAGCGCAATGGTGCTCTGAATCTTTCTGAACTATCACTGCTGTACAAACACGTCCACAAGCTCGTAATGCACGGATGTGGCTCTGAGTTAATATTGTGGCATTCCCTGCCGTTTTCTTCCGAGCACGATGCTTACGTATTCGCTCCAACAGTGCATTGACTGCTGTTCCCGATTTTCCATTCAGCTACAGTTGAGGCAAGTAGACTTCCACCACGCTTTTTTCAAAAACTGGTGTAACGTACAGTAAGACAGATCCATGGAAACTAACTTGTACTAACCGACGAAATATATAGAAAGAGTATTAGAAGCAAAACAGCCCTTCACATGAAGCTTCAATGATGGTTCTAAGGAAAAGGAGGGATTTCGCAGTGGATGTGTGAGATGTTGAACATAAGAACTGTCAACAAGTTTATGAGAGAACATGCAATAGGAGCAGTCTTCATGGACTAGTCCCATCATTCTTAATACGAAGCGTAGTATTTAGTGGCCATGGGCTCGTGGCTAGGTTAAGGATAAGTGGGATACAATTTTCCAGAAGATACCTTCTGCCCCACTTAAGAACGATTCGGGTGGTATACGTTTTTACTGAACGGGAATCGAACCCAAGTAGGGACTTAAGAATCATACTAGATAACAAAGACTGACTTGCAAGAATTTACCACATGGAACCTGAAAGAGTAAGGCCTTAGCAGTGCTCTACTTTTTGTCCTCTTTAGCCAATGAGTCGACTTCTTCATTCTTCGTGAATCCTCTATGGACAGCAATCTAGGAAAGGATGATGACGTGTTCCTAGCTCAAGTCAGAGATCATCTTATTGGTTTCAAGGACTTGTTCAGATTTGATGACAGGCTAGTCAAGCGCTTTAGGACAGAAAATGAAGATAGTATACCCTAAGATGTGGGAGGCTAATTGATGGCATATGTCATATGGACAAGTAAGTGTTACAGTACTATACACCCCTGATATTGAAAGCATTCTTGTCTTTCAACCGGTAATCCCAACACTATCTGTTTAACCAACAGAATTACTGCCAGCCATTGTCAGATGTTGTTGTGCCGTCTATCTCTAGAATGTCTTCGGTGGAAAAATTTCCACAGACACCAGGCCGAAACGAGATGGTACTTGATCACCATCTTATGGTCAATCAAGGACTCCGCAGAAATATGGGATTTCCCTTTTGCAACATCGAATGACTTAAGAATCTCTTAACGGATCACCTATCGCAAGGAGTTGAAGCAATCAAAAAACCATTGAAGTGCTCTTGTTGGTTTGTGATAAGTGCATGTGGACTGTTAAGAGAACTGAGATACAGGTCCCAGCAAATAAACAATTATTCGAGCCTCCACCTCTCAGCAGTCAATGACAAAGTTCCGAGGGTAATCCGCGGTTCGGAGTCATCAATTAGACTGATGGTTACTCTCGTAGGCCTTACAAACTCTTTCAACCAGTACTGCTACAGGAAATGTTTGAAAAAGTTGACAATGAGCAGCAGTAAACTCAGTTGGAAGCCAAATAATCAATTTATTCGGCAAAAGGCCTTGGATTTGGATCCTAAATGCGGCATTTATCTGAGAATAGTATACATGGATGGAAATGAACTTGAAATCTGTTCAAGAAATCCTTGTCTGGAGGCATGTGCTAGAAAAAATGTCTAAACAGTTTTGAATAGGATGACTTTATACACGATTTTGACGGAACATTAAGAAGTCGTGAACGGCTTAAGTTGTTCTTTGCAATGCGGAAGAAGGATACCAGTTGTCAGTTCTGAATCATCATCCGATCAATAGCAATAACAGCCACCGAAAACAATTAGAAAAGTTCATGGAAACAATAGAAAATCAATGGTCTTGTGTACCTAACTTCTGCATTTGGTTTGCACAAAGGCAGATCCTACTAACTGTTCATTAACTATGAGACTATTAATTGCAGGAAAACTCCTGAACTTGATTTCAAGGTCCAAATGTGCTGTAAAATGCTGTTAAACACGCAAGGAAACACGTCTCCTAGGAGAGCTGTTCACAGAGACAATCTGTCTAGCGGCTGAGCCACGCAGACGATGTATAGGAAGATTCTTTCAGGCGTTTACAAAGAACCATTTAAGAAGGTTTCACAGGCTCGAGGTAATGTTGGACTATTCACTACTGGCAGCTCAAATGACACTTTCATTGTTATCCAATTGAGGACGACACAAAGAGGCTTCTCGAATCAGCTGGGTTGTCAGACAGACAAAATCGTCTCATATGTAGGCTTCATATACAGGTTGTTGGCTTGTTCTTGATTCCTGAAGACTCCCCTAGAATCTCGTTTTGGGGGATTGTTAAGCTGATTCTAGGGAATGGAGTGAGGTGATCTAGCCGAGAGGAAATTGAGTTTTGTTTGTTAAAAAAACACGCTTGAGAAGTTTAGAAATTGGAAGAATGTGCATTTTTGAAGACTAAAGGAGTAAGGATCCATTGAAAACAGAGTAGAAATAAACGAGGATGTAGGGAAAATGCAGAAAAAGGGTTTAAAGTAAAAGAAAAAACCAAAATGAACGAAAAAACAACAAAAAATTACGAAAAATAACAAAAATTGGGGAAAAATAACAAAGATGATTTAAACAAAGGAAAAGTTGTTGTTGTTTTTGGTTTTCATATATAAGGTGGCGCCAGGCTGGGGTAGATTCAGTCTTGTGCTGGCCGACGAGGTGTTCACATCGTGGACCTTATGTTGAGAGTTGTTCTTGGAGAGAAGTCCCGGAAGAGTGAGAGAGCGGGAGAGTAAGAGAGACCGGGAGAGTAAAAGAGAGCGGGAGAGTAAGAGAGAGCGGGAGAGTAAAAGAGAGCGGGAGAGCAAAAGAGAGCGGGAGAGTAAGAGAGAGCGGGAGAGTAAAAGAGAGCGGGAGAGTAAAAGAGAGCGGGAGTGTAAGAGAGGCCAAAGCCTTTCAATTCTCGTCTTTTTTTTATGACGTGCTATGCATATATCTCTGTCCGTATACACGTATCCACACGTAAGATTCTCGTACACGCTCGTATGCACGCTATTCTATGCGCTCGTACCCACACTCACTTGAACATACTGTCCTATGTGAGTGGTGGAGGAAGTGAACGTTGTGTTTTGTGTGTTCCTGAACATCATCGGACCAACTGATAGGGTTATGTGTGAAGAGGAAGAACACAGACCCACCCTGACACCATCATCATCTACATTCTACAACATCATATACACCATACTACACATCATACATACATATGCACATCATCAGCAATGCATCATACACAGCATACGAAACATCATCATCATCAGAAGTTGCCATGCATCTTGCTTACTGGTGAACCAGGTTAGTCCTACATTTTATTATATTGCCCCTGTCCCTGGTATTGCCCCTGAACAAACCCACCCATGCCTTTAGGTTTTTTCTTTTTTGCAATGCAGTGTCTTTCCTTCCGAAAGCACTTGACAAGAAACCCCAAATCTCTTGCCCTTGCCCACCCAAGTCTGATTTTATATATTTTTTTGCATTGCAATCAGTGGCTTTCCTTCTGAAGGCACTTAGCAATAACACCCAAGTCTGCAAACCTTTTTTTTATTTGTGCTTTCAGTGTCTCTCAAGGCCTTAAGCCTGCTTTTCTATTCAATTCAAGGCCTTACGCCTACTTTTCTTTTCAATTCAAGGCCTTAAGCCTACTTTTCTTTTCAATTCAAGGCCTTAATTCTACTTTACTATTAAATTTAAGGCCTTAAGCCATCTTTTCTATTAAATTTAAGGCCTTAAGCCTTCTTTTCTATTTCATTCAAGGCCTTAAGCCATCTTTTCTTTTCAATTCAAGGCCTTAAGCCTCTTTTTTTGATTCAATTCAAGGCCTTAAGCCTTCTTTTCTAAAGTGCTTTTAGTGTTTTAATCCACAGCTATACATCATCACCAGTGCAAGCTCTACATGGCACTTCCTTCCTGCTTTTTATTTCACAGATACCTGGTGAGTTCTGTGGTATTGTATTGTAATATTGCTTTTATATTTACCATATTGCTATTTATTATATTTATTGTATTGCTATATATTTTATTTATCACATATATATATTATTTCTAGTATATTGCCCTTGATATATGCCAACCCAAGTCTGTAAGCTTTGCAAGCAATCAGTGTCTTTCCTTCCGAAAGCACTTAGCAAGAACACCCAAGTCTCTTTCCCTTGATAAGTCCACCCAAGTCTCTAGGCCCTTTTGTCTGAAAATTTTTAAATTTACTTTTTTTTTCAGGTTCTTTATTTTATAAAAACTTAAATAAATTATATTATTTTATATAGTACAATACAGTGAGCTTTTGGTCTAAACATTTTTATTTTAATTTTCCAGGCTCTTCATAATTTAAAAAACTTGAATAATTTTATTTCATATAGTACAATGCAATAAGCTTTCAACCTTTTAGCCTTAATAATATTTCATATAATACAATACAATAAGCTTTTAACCTCTTAGCCTTTAGCTGTCCCTTTTTCCCATTCCTATTTCCCTTCCAAATGAGAGCTCTCAGTTTCAGAATTCCCAGCAGATGCGCCGTTTACGTAATCGCTGCAGCGATATTGCAATCGGCGACGTGATATTGCAATCGGTAACCGTGAGTGCAATTGGTCAAACCAGTGTGTAGCCCTTGGACATTGAATGGGCTCGTGCACGACGCACGCTACTACACACTCGCGTACCCACACTTGCCTGGACTATCATATGCGAGTGGGTGGGAGTGAACGTTGTGTTTTGTGTGTTCCTGAACATCAGAACAACTGGTTGGTTTCTGTGTGAAGCAACATCAGAGGAAGAAGCAGTATACCCACACAGACCAACCTTGACATCATCATCATCATCTAAAGCATCAGATACACCATACTACACATGACATCAGACTCAGCATAAAATATGCACATCATCAGCAATACATCAGAAACACCATCTAAAGCATCATCATCAGCAATACATCAGACACATCATACGAAACATCATCATCCGAAACATCATCATCATCATCAGAAGTTGCCATGCACCTTGCTTACTGGTGAACCAGGTCAGTCCTATATTTTATTATATTGCCCCTGTCCCTTGAATTGCCCCTGAACAAACCCACCCAAGTCTTTAGGTTTTTTTTTTGCAATGCAGTGTCTTTCCTTCCGAAAGCACTTTACAAGAAACCCCAACTCTCTTGCCCTTGCCCACCCAAGTCTGATAGCTTTATTTCTTATGTTTTATTTTTGCATTGCAATCAGTGTCTTTCCTTCCGAAAGCACTCAGTAAGCCCACCCAAGTCTGAAAATCTTTTTTTTATCAGTGCTTTCAGTGTCTTTCTTTCTTTTCTATTAAATTTAAGGCCTTAAGCCATCTTTTCTATTAAATTTAAGGCCTTAAGCCATCTTTTCTATTAAATTTAAGGCCTTAAGCCTTCTTTTCTATTCAACTCAAGGCCTTAAGCCATCTTTTCTTTTAAATTTAAGGCCTTAAGCCTTCTTTTCTTTTCAATTCAAGGCCTTAAGCCTTCTTTTCTAAAGTGCTTTTAGTGTATTTTTCCACAGCGAAACATCATCACCAGTGCAAGCTCTCCATGGCACTTCGTTCCTGCTTCCTGTTTCACAGATCCCTGGTGAGTTCTGTGGTACTATTTTTATTTACTATATTGTTTTTATATTTACTATATTTACTATATTGCTAACATTTATTATATTACATTTGACATTAATTTGACATGCCCACCCAAGTCTGTAAGCATTGCTATCAGTGTCTTTCCTTCTGAAAGCACTTGACAACAACACCCGAATCTCTTTCCTTAAGAAAGCTAATCAAGCCCACCCAAGCCTCTATTTGCAGCAATGCAGTGTCTTTCCTTCTGAAAGCACTAAGCAAGAACACACCCAAGTCTCTTTCCCTTGATAAGTCCACCCAAGTCTCTAGGCCTTTCGTCTCAAATATTTCATTTCAGCTCAACCATTTCTTTTCAGCTGCCCCCTATTCCCATTCCTAATCCCTCTTTTCGTATGAGAGCTGTCGGTTTTGAAATTCCATGCATCGCCTTATCACCAGCTCTCTCCAATCCTTTACCGTTTCCTTAACCGACGCGACGGCGCGACGTTTAAACTTCCAATTTACAAAGTTCATTCGGGTAAGGCTTTTAGGTTTATTTGAGCTACCTATATCAGGTAGGGCTACGATTTAGTTGCGCTGCGTATAGATATGTGGTAGGTTGAGTTTAAACTCATGCGGTGTAGGCCCTCCCTACGGACGGTAGGCGAGGAAGTTCTCCCTACGGACAGTAGGTGAGTTTAGTATGCGGATACTATTTAGATTTGCGATTCATATAGAACATAGGTTTTAGGTTTATTTGAGCTACGTTTATCAGGTAGGGCTTAGATTTAGTTGCGCTACGCATAGGAGATATGTGTTAGGTTGAGTTTAAACTCATGCGGTGTAGGCCCTCCCTACGGACGGTAGGCGAGGAAGTTCTCCCTACGGACAGTAGGTGAGTTTAGTATGCGGATACTATTTAGATTTGCGTTTCATATAGAACATAGGTTTTAGGTTTATTTGAGCTACGTATATCAGGACGGGGTTAGATTTAGTTGCGCTACGTATAGGAGACATGTGTTAGGTTGAGTTTAAACTCATGCGGTGTAGGCCCTCCCTACGGACGGTAGGCGAGGAAGTTCTCCCTACGGACAGTAGGTGAGTTTAGTATGCGGATACTATTTAGATTTGCGTTTCATATGGAACATAGGTTTTAGGTTTATTTGAGCTACGTATATCAGGAAGGGGTTAGATTTAGTTGCGCTACGTATAGGAGACATGTGTTAGGTTGAGTTTAAACGCATGCGGTGTAGGCCCTCCCTACGGACGGTAGGCGAGGAAGTTCTCCCTACGGACAGTAGGTGAGTATAGTATGCGGATACTATTTAGATTTGCGTTTCATATAGAACATAGGTTTTAGGTTTATTTGAGCTACGTATATCAGTTAGGGCTTAGATTTAGTTCCGCTACGTATAGGAGATACGTGTTAGGTTGAGTTTAAACTCATGCGGTGTAGGCCCTCCCTACGGACAGTAGGTGAGTTTAGTATCCGGATACTGGGAGGGAGGGTGGGTTTTCTCCCTACGGACGGTAGGAGAGATCAGTATGCGGATACTGTTTAGATTTGCGTTTCATATATAACATAGGTCTTAGGTTTATTTGAGCTACGTATATCAGGTAGGGCTTAGATTTAGTTGCGCTACGTATAGGAGATATGTGTAAGGTTGAGTTTAAACTCATGCGGTGTAGGCCCTCCCTACGGACGGTAGGCGAGGAAGTTCTCCCTACGGACAGTAGGTGAGTTTAGTATGCGGATACTATTTAGATTTGCGTTTCATATAGAACATAGGTTGTAGGTTTATTTGAGCTACGTATATCAGGTAGGGCTTAGATTTAGTTGCGCTACGCATAGGAGATATGTATTAGGTTGAGTTTAAACTCATGCGGTGTAGGCCCTCCCTACGGACGGTAGGCGAGGAAGTTCTCCCTACGGACAGTAGGTGAGTTTAGTATGCGGATACTATTTAGATTTGCGATTCATATAGAACATAGGTTTTAGGTTTATTTGAGCTACGTATATCAGGTAGGGCTTAGATTTAGTTGCGCTACGTATAGGAGATATGTGTTAGGTTGAGTTTAAACTCATGCGGTGTAGGCCCTCCCTACGGACGGTAGGCGAGGAAGTTCTCCCTACGGACAGTAGGTGAGTTTAGTATGCGGATACTATTTAGATTTGCGATTCATATAGAACATAGGTTTTAGGTTTATTTGAGCTACGTATATCAGGTAGGGCTTAGATTTAGTTGCGCTACGCATAGGAGATATGTGTTAGGTTGAGTTTAAACTCATGCGGTGTAGGCCTTCCCTACGGACGGTAGGCGAGGAAGTTCTCCCTACGGACAGTAGGTGAGTTTAGTATGCGGATACTATTTAGATTTGCGATTCATATAGAACATAGGTTTTAGGTTTATTTGAGCTACGTATATCAGGTAGGGCTTAGATCTAGTTGCGCTACGTAAAGGAGACATGTGTTAGGTTGAGTTTAAACTCATGCGGTGTAGGCCCTCCCTACGGACAGTAGGCGAGGAAGTTCTCCCTACGGACAGTAGGTGAGTTTAGTATGCGGATACTATTTAGATTTGCGTTTCATATAGAACATAGGTTTTAGGTTTATTTGAGCTACGTATATCAGGTAGGGCTTAGATCTAGTTGCGCTACGTAAAGGAGACATGTGTTAGGTTGAGTTTAAACTCATGCGGTGTAGGCCCTCCCTACGGACGGTAGGCGAGGAAGTTCTCCCTACGGACAGTAGGTGAGTTTAGTATCCGGATACTGGGAGGGAGGGTGGGTTTTCTCCCTACGGACGGTAGGGGAGATCAGTATGCGGATACTATTTAGATTTGCGTTTCATATATAACATAGGTTTTAGGTTTATTTGAGCTACGTATATCAGGTAGGGCTTAGATTTAGTTGCGCTACGCATAGGAGATATGTGTTAGGTTGAGTTTAAACTCATGCGGTGTAGGCCCTCCCTACGGACGGTAGGCGAGGAAGTTCTCCCTACGGACAGTAGGTGAGTTTAGTATGCGGATACTATTTAGATTTGCGTTTCATATAGAACATAGGTTTTAGGTTTATTTGAGCTACGTATATCAGGTAGGGCTTAGATCTAGTTGCGCTACGTAAAGGAGACATGTGTTAGGTTGAGTTTAAACTCATGCGGTGTAGGCCCTCCCTACGGACGGTAGGCGAGGAAGTTCTCCCTACGGACAGTAGGTGAGTTTAGTATCCGGATACTGGGAGGGAGGGTGGGTTTTCTCCCTACGGACGGTAGGGGAGATCAGTATGCGGATACTATTTAGATTTGCGTTTCATATATAACATAGGTTTTAGGTTTATTTGAGCAACGTATATCAGGTAGGGCTTAGATTTAGTTGCGCTACGCATAGGAGATATGTGTTAGGTTGAGTTTAAACTCATGCGGTGTAGGCCCTCCCTACGGACGGTAGGCGAGGAAGTTCTCCCTACGGACAGTAGGTGAGTTTAGTATGCGGATACTATTTAGATTTGCGTTTCATATAGAACATAGGTTTTAGGTTCATTTGAGCAACGTATATCAGGTAGGGCTTAGATTTAGTTGCGCTACGCATAGGAGATATGTGTTAGGTTGAGTTTAAACTCATGCGGTGTAGGCCCTCCCTACGGACGGTAGGCGAGGAAGTTCTCCCTACGGACAGTAGGTGAGTTTAGTATGCGGATACTATTTAGATTTGCGTTTCATATAGAACATAGGTTTTAGGTTTATTTGAGCTACGTATATCAGGTAGGGCTTAGATTTAGTTGCGCTACGTAAAGGAGACATGTGTTAGGTTGAGTTTAAACTCATGCGGTGTAGGCCCTCCCTACGGACAGTAGGCGAGGAAGTTCTCCCTACGGACAGTAGGTGAGTTTAGTATGCGGATACTATTTAGATTTGCGTTTCATATAGAACATAGGTTTTAGGTTTATTTGAGCTACGTATATCAGGTAGGGCTTAGATCTAGTTGCGCTACGTAAAGGAGACATGTGTTAGGTTGAGTTTAAACTCATGCGGTGTAGGCCCTCCCTACGGACGGTAGGCGAGGAAGTTCTCCCTACGGACAGTAGGTGAGTTTAGTATCCGGATACTGGGAGGGAGGGTGGGTTTTCTCCCTACGGACGGTAGGGGAGATCAGTATGCGGATACTATTTAGATTTGCGTTTCATATATAACATAGGTTTTAGGTTTATTTGAGCTACGTATATCAGGTAGGGCTTAGATCTAGTTGCGCTACGTATAGGAGATATGTGTTTGGTTGAGTTTAAACTCATGCGGTGTAGGCCCTCCCTACGGACGGTAGGTGAGGAAGTTCTCCCTACGGACAGTAGGTGAGTTTAGTATGCGGATACTATTTAGATTTGCGTTTCATATAGAACATAGGTTTCAGGTTTATTTGAGCTACGTATATCAGGTAGGGCTTAGATCTAGTTGCGCTACGTATAGGAGATATGTGTTTGGTTGAGTTTAAACTCATGCGGTGTAGGCCCTCCCTACGGACGGTAGGCGAGGAAGTTCTCCCTACGGACAGTAGGTGAGTTAAGTATGCGGATACTATTTAGATTTGCGTTTCATATAGAACATAGGTTTAAGGTTTATTTGAGCTACGTATATCAGGTAGGGCTTAGATTTAGTTGCGCTACGTAAAGGAGACATGTGTTAGGTTGAGTTTAAACTCATGCGGTGTAGGCCCTCCCTACGGACAGTAGGCGAGGAAGTTCTCCCTACGGACAGTAGGTGAGTTTAGTATGCGGATACTATTTAGATTTGCGTTTCATATAGAACATAGGTTTTAGGTTTATTTGAGCTACGTATATCAGGTAGGGCTTAGATCTAGTTGCGCTACGTAAAGGAGACATGTGTTAGGTTGAGTTTAAACTCATGCGGTGTAGGCCCTCCCTACGGACGGTAGGCGAGGAAGTTCTCCCTACGGACAGTAGGTGAGTTTAGTATCCGGATACTGGGAGGGAGGGTGGGTTTTCTCCCTACGGACGGTAGGGGAGATCAGTATGCGGATACTATTTAGATTTGCGTTTCATATATAACATAGGTTTTAGGTTTATTTGAGCTACGTATATCAGGTAGGGCTTAGATCTAGTTGCGCTACGTATAGGAGATATGTGTTTGGTTGAGTTTAAACTCATGCGGTGTAGGCCCTCCCTACGGACGGTAGGTGAGGAAGTTCTCCCTACGGACAGTAGGTGAGTTTAGTATGCGGATACTATTTAGATTTGCGTTTCATATAGAACATAGGTTTCAGGTTTATTTGAGCTACGTATATCAGGTAGGGCTTAGATTTAGTTGCGCTACGCATGGGAGATATGTGTTAGGTTGAGTTTAAACTCATGCGGTGTAGTCCCTCCCTACGGACGGTAGGCGAGGAAGTTCTCCCTACGGACAGTAGGTGAGTTTAGTATGCGGATACTATTTAGATTTGCGATTCATATAGAACATAGGTTTTAGGTTTATTTGAGCTACGTATATCAGGTAGGGCTTAGATTTAGTTGCGCTACGCATAGGAGATATGTGTTAGGTTGAGTTTAAACTCATGCGGTGTAGGCCTTCCCTACGGACGGTAGGCGAGGAAGTTCTCCCTACGGACAGTAGGTGAGTTTAGTATGCGGATACTATTTAGATTTGCGATTCATATAGAACATAGGTTTTAGGTTTATTTGAGCTACGTATATCAGGTAGGGCTTAAATTTAGTTGCGCTACGTATAGGAGATATGTGTTAGGTTGAGTTTAAACTCATGCGGTGTAGGCCCTCCCTACGGACGGTAGGCGAGGAAGTTCTCCCTACGGACAGTAGGTGAGTTTAGTATCCGGATACTGGGAGGGAGGGTGGGTTTTCTCCCTACGGACGGTAGGAGAGATCAGTATCTGGATACTATTTAGATTTGCGTTTCATATATAACATAGGTCTTAGGTTTATTTGAGCTACGTATATCAGGTAGGGCTTAGATCTAGTTGCGCTACGTATAGGAGATATGTGTTAGGTTGAGTTTAAACTCATGCGGTGTAGGCCCTCTCTACGGACGGTAGGCGAGGAAGTTCTCCCTACGGACAGTAGGTGAGTTTAGTATGCGGATACTATTTAGATTTGCGATTCATATAGAACATAGGTTTTAGGTTTATTTGAGCTACGTATATCAGGTAGGGCTTAGATTTAGTTGCGCTACGCATAGGAGATATGTGTTAGGTTGAGTTTAAACTCATGCGGTGTAGGCCCTCCCTACGGACAGTAGGTGAGTTTAGTATGCGGATACTATTAAGATTTGCGATTCATATAGAACATAGGTTTTAGGTTTATTTGAGCTACGTATATCAGGTAGGGCTTAGATTTAGTTGCGCTACGTATAGGAGATATGTGTAAGGTTGAGTTTAAACTCATGCGGTGTAGGCCCTCCCTACGGACGGTAGGCGAGGAAGTTCTCCCTACGGACAGTAGGTGAGTTTAGTATGCGGATACTATTTAGATTTGCGATTCATATAGAACATAGGTTTTAGGTTTATTTGAGCTACGTATATCAGGTAGGGCTTAGATTTAGTTGCGCTACGTATGGAGATATGTGTTAGGTTGAGTTTAAACTCATGCGGTGTAGGCCCTCTCTACGGACGGTAGGCGAGGAAGTTCTCCCTACGGACAGTAGGTGAGTTTAGTATGCGGATACTATTTAGATTTGCGATTCATATAGAACATAGGTTTTAGGTTTATTTGAGCTACGTATATCAGGTAGGGCTTAGATCTAGTTGCGCTACGTATAGGAGATATGTGTTAGGTTGAGTTTAAACTCATGCGGTGTAGGCCCTCCCTACGGACGGTAGGTGAGTTTAGTATGCGGATACTATTAAGATTTGCGTTTCATATAGAAGATAGGTTTTAGGTTTATTTGAGCTACGTATATCAGGTAGGGCTTAGATTTAGTTGCGCTACGTATAGGAGATATGTGTTAGGTTGAGTTTAAACTCATGCGGTGTAGGCCCTCCCTACGGACGGTAGGCGAGGAAGTTCTCCCTACGGACAGTAGGTGAGTTTAGTATGCGGATACTATTTACATTTGCGTTTCATATAGAACATAGGTTTCAGGTTTATTTGAGCTACGTATATCAGGTAGGGCTTAGATCTAGTTGCGCTACGTATAGAAGATATGTGTTAGGTTGAGTTTAAACTCATGCGGTGTAGGCCCTCCCTACGGACGGTAGGCGAGGAAGTTCTCCCTACGGACAGAAGGTGAGTTTAGTATCCGGATACTGGGAGGGAGGGTGGGTTTTCTCCCTACGGACGGTAGGAGAGATCAGTATCTGGATACTATTTAGATTTGCGTTTCATATATAACATAGGTCTTAGGTTTATTTGAGCTACGTATATCAGGTAGGGCTTAGATCTAGTTGCGCTACGTATAGGAGAT
Organism: Criorhina ranunculi; assembly: GCA_951813785.1. NCBI lineage: Eukaryota > Metazoa > Arthropoda > Insecta > Diptera > Syrphidae > Criorhina > Criorhina ranunculi. The sequence continues at coordinate 14,237,584 of OX638384.1, forward strand.
ATGTGTTAGGTTGAGTTTAAACTCATGCGGTGTAGGCCCTCTCTACGGACGGTAGGCGAGGAAGTTCTCCCTACGGACAGTAGGTGAGTTTAGTATGCGGATACTATTTAGATTTGCGATTCATATAGAACATAGGTTTTAGGTTTATTTGAGCTACGTATATCAGGTAGGGCTTAGATTTAGTTGCGCTACGCATAGGAGATATGTGTTAGGTTGAGTTTAAACTCATGCGGTGTAGGCCCTCCCTACGGACAGTAGGTGAGTTTAGTATGCGGATACTATTAAGATTTGCGTTTCATATAGAAGATAGGTTTTAGGTTTATTTGAGCTACGTATATCAGGTAGGGCTTAGATTTAGTTGCGCTACGTATAGGAGATATGTGTTAGGTTGAGTTTAAACTCATGCGGTGTAGGCCCTCCCTACGGACGGTAGGCGAGGAAGTTCTCCCTACGGACAGTAGGTGAGTTTAGTATGCGGATACTATTTACATTTGCGTTTCATATAGAACATAGGTTTCAGGTTTATTTGAGCTACGTATATCAGGTAGGGCTTAGATCTAGTTGCGCTACGTATAGAAGATATGTGTTAGGTTGAGTTTAAACTCATGCGGTGTAGGCCCTCCCTACGGACGGTAGGCGAGGAAGTTCTCCCTACGGACAGAAGGTGAGTTTAGTATCCGGATACTGGGAGGGAGGGTGGGTTTTCTCCCTACGGACGGTAGGAGAGATCAGTATCTGGATACTATTTAGATTTGCGTTTCATATATAACATAGGTCTTAGGTTTATTTGAGCTACGTATATCAGGTAGGGCTTAGATCTAGTTGCGCTACGTATAGGAGATATGTGTTAGGTTGAGTTTAAACTCATGCGGTGTAGGCCCTCTCTACGGACGGTAGGCGAGGAAGTTCTCCCTACGGACAGTAGGTGAGTTTAGTATGCGGATACTATTTAGATTTGCGATTCATATAGAACATAGGTTTTAGGTTTATTTGAGCTACGTATATCAGGTAGGGCTTAGATTTAGTTGCGCTACGCATAGGAGATATGTGTTAGGTTGAGTTTAAACTCATGCGGTGTAGGCCCTCCCTACGGACGGTAGGTGAGGAGGTTCTCCCTACGGACAGTAGGTGAGTTTAGTATGCGGATACTATTTAGATTTGCGTTTCATATAGAACATAGGTTTCAGGTTTATTTGAGCTACGTATATCAGGTAGGGCTTAGATCTAGTTGCTCTACGTATAGGAGATATGTGTTTGGTTGAGTTTAAACTCATGCGGTGTAGGCCCTCCCTACGGACGGTAGGTGAGGAAGTTCTCCCTACGGACAGTAGGTGAGTTTAGTATGCGGATACTATTTAGATTTGCGTTTCATATAGAACATAGGTTTCAGGTTTATTTGAGCTACGTATATCAGGTAGGGCTTAGATTTAGTTGCGCTACGCATAGGAGATATGTGTTAGGTTGAGTTTAAACTCATGCGGTGTAGGCCCTCCCTACGGACGGTAGGCGAGGAAGTTCTCCCTATGGACAGTAGGTGAGTTTAGTATGCGGATACTATTTAGATTTGCGATTCATATAGAACATAGGTTTTAGGTTTATTTGAGCTACGTATATCAGGTAGGGCTTAGATTTAGTTGCGCTACGCATAGGAGATATGTGTTAGGTTGAGTTTAAACTCATGCGGTGTAGGCCCTCCCTACGGACGGTAGGTGAGGAAGTTCTCCCTACGGACAGTAGGTGAGTTTAGTATGCGGATACTATTTAGATTTGCGTTTCATATAGAACATAGGTTTCAGGTTTATTTGAGCTACGTATATCAGGTAGGGCTTAGATTTAGTTGCGCTACGTATAGGAGATATGTATTAGGTGGAGTTTAAACTCATGCGGTGTAGGCCCTCCCTACGGACGGTAGGCGAGGAAGTTCTCCCTACGGACAGTAGGTGAGTTTAGTATGCGGATACTATTTAGATTTGCGTTTCATATAGAACATAGGTTTCAGGTTTATTTGAGCTACGTATATCAGGTAGGGCTTAGATCTAGTTGCTCTACGTATAGGAGATATGTGTTTGGTTGAGTTTAAACTCATGCGGTGTAGGCCCTCCCTACGGACGGTAGGTGAGGAAGTTCTCCCTACGGACAGTAGGTGAGTTTAGTATGCGGATACTATTTAGATTTGCGTTTCATATAGAACATAGGTTTCAGGTTTATTTGAGCTACGTATATCAGGTAGGGCTTAGATTTAGTTGCGCTACGTATAGGAGATATGTGTTAGGTTGAGTTTAAACTCATGCGGTGTAGGCCCTCCCTACGGACAGTAGGTGAGTTTAGTATCCGGATACTGGGAGGGAGGGTGGGTTTTCTCCCTACGGACGGTAGGAGAGATCAGTATGCGGATACTGTTTAGATTTGCGTTTCATATATAACATAGGTTTTAGGTTTATTTGAGCTACGTATATCAGGTAGGGCTTAGATTTAGTTGCGCTACGTATAGGAGATATGTGTTAGGTTGAGTTTAAACTCATGCGGTGTAGGCCCTCCCTACGGACGGTAGGCGAGGAAGTTCTCCCTACGGACAGTAGGTGAGTTTAGTATCCGGATACTGGGAGGGAGGGTGGGTTTTCTCCCTACGGACGGTAGGAGAGATCAGTATGCGGATACTGTTTAGATTTGCGTTTCATATATAACATAGGTTTTAGGTTTATTTGAGCTACGTATATCAGGTAGGGCTTAGATTTAGTTGCGCTACGTATAGGAGATATGTGTTAGGTTGAGTTTAAACTCATGCGGTGTAGGCCCTCCCTACGGACGGTAGGCGAGGAAGTTCTCCCTATGGACAGTAGGTGAGTTTAGTATGCGGATACTATTAAGATTTGCGTTTCATATAGAAGATAGGTTTTAGGTTTATTTGAGCTACGTATATCAGGTAGGGCTTAGATTTAGTTGCGCTACGTATAGGAGATATGTGTTAGGTTGAGTTTAAACTCATGCGGTGTAGGCCCTCCCTACGGACAGTAGGTGAGTTTAGTATCCGGATACTGGGAGGGAGGGTGGGTTTTCTCCCTACGGACGGTAGGGGAGATCAGTATGCGGATACTATTTAGATTTGCGTTTCATATATAACATAGGTTTTAGGTTTATTTGAGCTACGTATATCAGGTAGGGCTTAGATCTAGTTGCGCTACGTATAGGAGATATGTGTTTGGTTGATTTTAAACTCATGCGGTGTAGGCCCTCCCTACGGACGGTAGGTGAGGAAGTTCTCCCTACGGACAGTAGGTGAGTTTAGTATGCGGATACTATTTAGATTTGCGTTTCATATAGAACATAGGTTTCAGGTTTATTTGAGCTACGTATATCAGGTAGGGCTTAGATTTAGTTGCGCTACGCATAGGAGATATGTGTTAGGTTGAGTTTAAACTCATGCGGTGTAGTCCCTCCCTACGGACGGTAGGCGAGGAAGTTCTCCCTACGGACAGTAGGTGAGTTTAGTATGCGGATACTATTTAGATTTGCGATTCATATAGAACATAGGTTTTAGGTTTATTTGAGCTACGTATATCAGGTAGGGCTTAGATTTAGTTGCGCTACGCATAGGAGATATGTGTTAGGTTGAGTTTAAACTCATGCGGTGTAGGCCTTCCCTACGGACGGTAGGCGAGGAAGTTCTCCCTACGGACAGTAGGTGAGTTTAGTATGCGGATACTATTTAGATTTGCGATTCATATAGAACATAGGTTTTAGGTTTATTTGAGCTACGTATATCAGGTAGGGCTTAGATTTAGTTGCGCTACGTATAGGAGATATGTGTTAGGTTGAGTTTAAACTCATGCGGTGTAGGCCCTCCCTACGGACGGTAGGCGAGGAAGTTCTCCCTACGGACAGTAGGTGAGTTTAGTATCCGGATACTGGGAGGGAGGGTGGGTTTTCTCCCTACGGACGGTAGGAGAGATCAGTATCTGGATACTATTTAGATTTGCGTTTCATATATAACATAGGTTTTAGGTTTATTTGAGCTACGTATATCAGGTAGGGCTTAGATCTAGTTGCGCTACGTATAGGAGATATGTGTTAGGTTGAGTTTAAACTCATGCGGTGTAGGCCCTCCCTACGGACGGTAGGTGAGTTTAGTATGCGGATACTATTAAGATTTGCGTTTCATATAGAAGATAGGTTTTAGGTTTATTTGAGCTACGTATATCAGGTAGGGCTTAGATTTAGTTGCGCTACGTATAGGAGATATGTGTTAGGTTGAGTTTAAACTCATGCGGTGTAGGCCCTCCCTACGGACGGTAGGCGAGGAAGTTCTCCCTACGGACAGTAGGTGAGTTTAGTATGCGGATACTATTTACATTTGCGTTTCATATAGAACATAGGTTTCAGGTTTATTTGAGCTACGTATATCAGGTAGGGCTTAGATCTAGTTGCGCTACGTATAGAAGATATGTGTTAGGTTGAGTTTAAACTCATGCGGTGTAGGCCCTCCCTACGGACGGTAGGCGAGGAAGTTCTCCCTACGGACAGAAGGTGAGTTTAGTATCCGGATACTGGGAGGGAGGGTGGGTTTTCTCCCTACGGACGGTAGGAGAGATCAGTATCTGGATACTATTTAGATTTGCGTTTCATATATAACATAGGTCTTAGGTTTATTTGAGCTACGTATATCAGGTAGGGCTTAGATCTAGTTGCGCTACGTATAGGAGATATGTGTTAGGTTGAGTTTAAACTCATGCGGTGTAGGCCCTCTCTACGGACGGTAGGCGAGGAAGTTCTCCCTACGGACAGTAGGTGAGTTTAGTATGCGGATACTATTTAGATTTGCGATTCATATAGAACATAGGTTTTAGGTTTATTTGAGCTACGTATATCAGGTAGGGCTTAGATTTAGTTGCGCTACGCATAGGAGATATGTGTTAGGTTGAGTTTAAACTCATGCGGTGTAGGCCCTCCCTACGGACAGTAGGTGAGTTTAGTATGCGGATACTATTAAGATTTGCGTTTCATATAGAAGATAGGTTTTAGGTTTATTTGAGCTACGTATATCAGGTAGGGCTTAGATTTAGTTGCGCTACGTATAGGAGATATGTATTAGGTGGAGTTTAAACTCATGCGGTGTAGGCCCTCCCTACGAACGGTAGGCGAGGAAGTTCTCCCTACGGACAGTAGGTGAGTTTAGTATGCGGATACTATTTAGATTTGCGATTCATATAGAACATAGGTTTTAGGTTTATTTGAGCTACGTATATCAGGTAGGGCTTAGATTTAGTTGCGCTACGCATAGGAGATATGTGTTAGGTTGAGTTTAAACTCATGCGGTGTAGGCCCTCCCTACGGACGGTAGGTGAGGAAGTTCTCCCTACGGAGAGTAGGTGAGTTTAGTATGCGGATACTATTTAGATTTGCGTTTCATATAGAACATAGGTTTCAGGTTTATTTGAGCTACGTATATCAGGTAGGGCTTAGATCTAGTTGCTCTACGTATAGGAGATATGTGTTTGGTTGAGTTTAAACTCATGCGGTGTAGGCCCTCCCTACGGACGGTAGGTGAGGAAGTTCTCCCTACGGACAGTAGGTGAGTTTAGTATGCGGATACTATTTAGATTTGCGTTTCATATAGAACATAGGTTTCAGGTTTATTTGAGCTACGTATATCAGGTAGGGCTTAGATTTAGTTGCGCTACGTATAGGAGATATGTGTTAGGTTGAGTTTAAACTCATGCGGTGTAGGCCCTCCCTACGGACAGTAGGTGAGTTTAGTATCCGGATACTGGGAGGGAGGGTGGGTTTTCTCCCTACGGACGGTAGGAGAGATCAGTATGCGGATACTGTTTAGATTTGCGTTTCATATATAACATAGGTTTTAGGTTTATTTGAGCTACGTATATCAGGTAGGGCTTAGATTTAGTTGCGCTACGTATAGGAGATATGTGTTAGGTTGAGTTTAAACTCATGCGGTGTAGGCCCTCCCTACGGACGGTAGGCGAGGAAGTTCTCCCTATGGACAGTAGGTGAGTTTAGTATGCGGATACTATTTAGATTTGCGATTCATATAGAACATAGGTTTTAGGTTTATTTGAGCTACGTATATCAGGTAGGGCTTAGATTTAGTTGCGCTACGCATAGGAGATATGTGTTAGGTTGAGTTTAAACTCATGCGGTGTAGGCCCTCCCTACGGACAGTAGGTGAGTTTAGTATGCGGATACTATTAAGATTTGCGTTTCATATAGAAGATAGGTTTTAGGTTTATTTGAGCTACGTATATCAGGTAGGGCTTAGATTTAGTTGCGCTACGTATAGGAGATATGTGTTAGGTTGAGTTTAAACTCATGCGGTGTAGGCCCTCCCTACGGACGGTAGGCGAGGAAGTTCTCCCTACGGACAGTAGGTGAGTTTAGTATGCGGATACTATTTAGATTTGCGATTCATATAGAACATAGGTTTTAGGTTTATTTGAGCTACGTATATCAGGTAGGGCTTAGATTTAGTTGCGCTACGTATAGGAGATATGTGTTAGGTTGAGTTTAAACTCATGCGGTGTAGGCCCTCCCTACGGACGGTAGGCGAGGAAGTTCTCCCTACGGACAGTAGGTGAGTTTAGTATCCGGATACTGGGAGGGAGGGTGGGTTTTCTCCCTACGGACGGTAGGAGAGATCAGTATGCGGATACTGTTTAGATTTGCGTTTCATATATAACATAGGTTTTAGGTTTATTTGAGCTACGTATATCAGGTAGGGCTTAAATTTAGTTGCGCTACCTATAGGAGATATGTGTTAGGTTGAGTTTAAACTCATGCGGTGTAGGCCCTCCCTACGGACGGTAGGCGAGGAAGTTCTCCCTACGGACAGTAGGTGAGTTTAGTATCCGGATACTGGGAGGGAGGGTGGGTTTTCTCCCTACGGACGGTAGGAGAGATCAGTATGCGGATACTGTTTAGATTTGCGTTTCATATATAACATAGGTTTTAGGTTTATTTGAGCTACGTATATCAGGTAGGGCTTAGATTTAGTTGCGCTACGTATAGGAGATATGTGTTAGGTTGAGTTTAAACTCATGCGGTGTAGGCCCTCCCTACGGACGGTAGGCGAGGAAGTTCTCCCTACGGACAGTAGGTGAGTTTAGTATGCGGATACTATTTAGATTTGCGATTCATATAGAACATAGGTTTTAGGTTTATTTGAGCTACGTATATCAGGTAGGGCTTAGATTTAGTTGCGCTACGCATAGGAGATATGTGTTAGGTTGAGTTTAAACTCATGCGGTGTAGGCCCTCCCTACGGACAGTAGGTGAGTTTAGTATGCGGATACTATTAAGATTTGCGTTTCATATAGAAGATAGGTTTTAGGTTTATTTGAGCTACGTATATCAGGTAGGGCTTAGATTTAGTTGCGCTACGTAAATTAGACATGTGTTAGGTTGAGTTTAAACTCATGCGGTGTAGGCCCTCCCTACGGACGGTAGGCGAGGAAGTTCTCCCTACGGACAGTAGGTGAGTTTAGTATCCGGATACTGGGAGGGAGGGTGGGTTTTCTCCCTACGGACGGTAGGGGAGATCAGTATGCGGATACTATTTAGATTTGCGTTTCATATATAACATAGGTTTTAGGTTTATTTGAGCTACGTATATCAGGTAGGGCTTAGATCTAGTTGCGCTACGTATAGGAGATATGTGTTTGGTTGAGTTTAAACTCATGCGGTGTAGGCCCTCCCTACGGACGGTAGGTGAGGAAGTTCTCCCTACGGACAGTAGGTGAGTTTAGTATGCGGATACTATTTAGATTTGCGTTTCATATAGAACATAGGTTTCAGGTTTATTTGAGCTACGTATATCAGGTAGGGCTTAGATCTAGTTGCGCTACGTATAGGAGATATGTGTTTGGTTGAGTTTAAACTCATGCGGTGTAGGCCCTCCCTACGGACGGTAGGTGAGGAAGTTCTCCCTACGGACAGTAGGTGAGTTTAGTATGCGGATACTATTTAGATTTGCGTTTCATATAGAACATAGGTTTCAGGTTTATTTGAGCTACGTATATCAGGTAGGGCTTAGATTTAGTTGCGCTACGCATAGGAGATATGTGTTAGGTTGAGTTTAAACTCATGCGGTGTAGTCCCTCCCTACGGACGGTAGGCGAGGAAGTTCTCCCTACGGACAGTAGGTGAGTTTAGTATGCGGATACTATTTAGATTTGCGATTCATATAGAACATAGGTTTTAGGTTTATTTGAGCTACGTATATCAGGTAGGGCTTAAATTTAGTTGCGCTACGTATAGGAGATATGTGTTAGGTTGAGTTTAAACTCATGCGGTGTAGGCCCTCCCTACGGACGGTAGGCGAGGAAGTTCTCCCTACGGACAGTAGGTGAGTTTAGTATGCGGATACTATTTAGATTTGCGTTTCATATAGAACATAGGTTTCAGGTTTATTTGAGCTACGTATATCAGGTAGGGCTTAGATTTAGTTGCGCTACGCATAGGAGATATGTGTTAGGTTGAGTTTAAACTCATGCGGTGTAGTCCCTCCCTACGGACGGTAGGCGAGGAAGTTCTCCCTACGGACAGTAGGTGAGTTTAGTATGCGGATACTATTTAGATTTGCGTTTCATATAGAACATAGGTTTCAGGTTTATTTGAGCTACGTATATCAGGTAGGGCTTAGATTTAGTTGCGCTACGCATAGGAGATATGTGTTAGGTTGAGTTTAAACTCATGCGGTGTAGTCCCTCCCTACGGACGGTAGGCGAGGAAGTTCTCCCTACGGACAGTAGGTGAGTTTAGTATGCGGATACTATTTAGATTTGCGATTCATATAGAACATAGGTTTTAGGTTTATTTGAGCTACGTATATCAGGTAGGGCTTAGATTTAGTTGCGCTACGCATAGGAGATATGTGTTAGGTTGAGTTTAAACTCATGCGGTGTAGTCCCTCCCTACGGACGGTAGGCGAGGAAGTTCTCCCTACGGACAGTAGGTGAGTTTAGTATGCGGATACTATTTAGATTTGCGTTTCATATAGAACATAGGTTTCAGGTTTATTTGAGCTACGTATATCAGGTAGGGCTTAGATTTAGTTGCGCTACGCATAGGAGATATGTGTTAGGTTGAGTTTAAACTCATGCGGTGTAGGCCTTCCCTACGGACGGTAGGCGAGGAAGTTCTCCCTACGGACAGTAGGTGAGTTTAGTATGCGGATACTATTTAGATTTGCGATTCATATAGAACATAGGTTTTAGGTTTATTTGAGCTACGTATATCAGGTAGGGCTTAAATTTAGTTGCGCTACGTATAGGAGATATGTGTTAGGTTGAGTTTAAACTCATGCGGTGTAGGCCCTCCCTACGGACGGTAGGCGAGGAAGTTCTCCCTACGGACAGTAGGTGAGTTTAGTATCCGGATACTGGGAGGGAGGGTGGGTTTTCTCCCTACGGACGGTAGGAGAGATCAGTATCTGGATACTATTTAGATTTGCGTTTCATATATAACATAGGTTTCAGGTTTATTTGAGCTACGTATATCAGGTAGGGCTTAGATCTAGTTGCGCTACGTATAGGAGATATGTGTTTGGTTGAGTTTAAACTCATGCGGTGTAGGCCCTCCCTACGGACGGTAGGTGAGGAAGTTCTCCCTACGGACAGTAGGTGAGTTTAGTATGCGGATACTATTTACATTTGCGTTTCATATAGAACATAGGTTTCAGGTTTATTTGAGCTACGTATATCAGGTAGGGCTTAGATCTAGTTGCGCTACGTATAGGAGATATGTGTTAGGTTGAGTTTAAACTCATGCGGTGTAGGCCCTCCCTACGGACGGTAGGCGAGGAAGTTCTCCCTACGGACAGTAGGTGAGTTTAGTATGCGGATACTATTTACATTTGCGTTTCATATAGAACATAGGTTTCAGGTTTATTTGAGCTACGTATATCAGGTAGGGCTTAGATCTAGTTGCGCTACGTATAGAAGATATGTGTTAGGTTGAGTTTAAACTCATGCGGTGTAGGCCCTCCCTACGGACGGTAGGCGAGGAAGTTCTCCCTACGGACAGAAGGTGAGTTTAGTATCCGGATACTGGGAGGGAGGGTGGGTTTTCTCCCTACGGACGGTAGGAGAGATCAGTATCTGGATACTATTTAGATTTGCGTTTCATATATAACATAGGTTTTAGGTTTATTTGAGCTACGTATATCAGGTAGGGCTTAGATCTAGTTGCGCTACGTATAGGAGATATGTGTTTGGTTGAGTTTAAACTCATGCGGTGTAGGCCCTCCCTACGGACGGTAGGTGAGGAAGTTCTCCCTACGGACAGTAGGTGAGTTTAGTATGCGGATACTATTTAGATTTGCGTTTCATATAGAACATAGGTTTTAGGTTTATTTGAGCTACGTATATCAGGTAGGGCTTAGATTTAGTTGCGCTACGCATAGGAGATATGTGTTAGGTTGAGTTTAAACTCATGCGGTGTAGGCCCTCCCTACGGACGGTAGGCGAGGAAGTTCTCCCTACGGACAGTAGGTGAGTTTAGTATCCGGATACTGGGAGGGAGGGTGGGTTTTCTCCCTACGGACGGTAGGAGAGATCAGTATGCGGATACTGTTTAGATTTGCGTTTCAAATATAACATAGGTCTTAGGTTTATTTGAGTTACGTATATCAGGTAGGGCTTAGATTTAGTTGCGCTACGTATAGGAGATATGTGTTAGGTTGAGTTTAAACTCATGCGGTGTAGGCCCTCTCTACGGACGGTAGGCGAGGAAGTTCTCCCTACGGACAGTAGGTGAGTTTAGTATGCGGATACTATTAAGATTTGCGTTTCATATAGAAGATAGGTTTTAGGTTTATTTGAGCTACGTATATCAGGTAGGGCTTAGATTTAGTTGCGCTACGTATAGGAGATATGTGTTAGGTTGAGTTTAAACCCATGCGGTGTAGGCCCTCCCTACGGACGGTAGGCGAGGAAGTTCTCCCTACGGACAGTAGGTGAGTTTAGTATGCGGATACTATTTACATTTGCGTTTCATATAGAACATAGGTTTCAGGTTTATTTGAGCTACGTATATCAGGTAGGGCTTAGATCTAGTTGCGCTACGTATAGGAGATATGTGTTAGGTTGAGTTTAAACTCATGCGGTGTAGGCCCTCCCTACGGACGGTAGGCGAGGAAGTTCTCCCTACGGACAGTAGGTGAGTTTAGTATGCGGATACTATTTAGATTTGCGTTTCATATAGAACATAGGTTTCAGGTTTATTTGAGCTACGTATATCAGGTAGGGCTTAGATCTAGTTGCGCTACGTATAGGAGATATGTGTTTGGTTGAGTTTAAACTCATGCGGTGTAGGCCCTCCCTACGGACGGTAGGTGAGGAAGTTCTCCCTACGGACAGTAGGTGAGTTTAGTATGCGGATACTATTTAGATTTGCGTTTCATATAGAACATAGGTTTCAGGTTTATTTGAGCTACGTATATCAGGTAGGGCTTAGATTTAGTTGCGCTACGCATAGGAGATATGTGTTAGGTTGAGTTTAAACTCATGCGGTGTAGTCCCTCCCTACGGACGGTAGGCGAGGAAGTTCTCCCTACGGACAGTAGGTGAGTTTAGTATGCGGATACTATTTAGATTTGCGATTCATATAGAACATAGGTTTTAGGTTTATTTGAGCTACGTATATCAGGTAGGGCTTAGATTTAGTTGCGCTACGCATAGGAGATATGTGTTAGGTTGAGTTTAAACTCATGCGGTGTAGGCCTTCCCTACGGACGGTAGGCGAGGAAGTTCTCCCTACGGACAGTAGGTGAGTTTAGTATGCGGATACTATTTAGATTTGCGATTCATATAGAACATAGGTTTTAGGTTTATTTGAGCTACGTATATCAGGTAGGGCTTAAATTTAGTTGCGCTACGTATAGGAGATATGTGTTAGGTTGAGTTTAAACTCATGCGGTGTAGGCCCTCCCTACGGACGGTAGGCGAGGAAGTTCTCCCTACGGACAGTAGGTGAGTTTAGTATGCGGATACTATTTAGATTTGCGTTTCATATAGAACATAGGTTTCAGGTTTATTTGAGCTACGTATATCAGGTAGGGCTTAGATTTAGTTGCGCTACGTATAGGAGATATGTGTTAGGTTGAGTTTAAACTCATGCGGTGTAGGCCCTCCCTACGGACAGTAGGTGAGTTTAGTATCCGGATACTGGGAGGGAGGGTGGGTTTTCTCCCTACGGACGGTAGGAGAGATCAGTATGCGGATACTGTTTAGATTTGCGTTTCATATATAACATAGGTTTTAGGTTTATTTGAGCTACGTATATCAGGTAGGGCTTAGATTTAGTTGCGCTACGTATAGGAGATATGTGTTAGGTTGAGTTTAAACTCATGCGGTGTAGGCCCTCCCTACGGACGGTAGGCGAGGAAGTTCTCCCTACGGACAGTAGGTGAGTTTAGTATCCGGATACTGGGAGGGAGGGTGGGTTTTCTCCCTACGGACGGTAGGAGAGATCAGTATGCGGATACTGTTTAGATTTGCGTTTCATATATAACATAGGTTTTAGGTTTATTTGAGCTACGTATATCAGGTAGGGCTTAGATTTAGTTGCGCTACGTATAGGAGATATGTGTTAGGTTGAGTTTAAACTCATGCGGTGTAGGCCCTCCCTACGGACGGTAGGCGAGGAAGTTCTCCCTACGGACAGTAGGTGAGTTTAGTATGCGGATACTATTTAGATTTGCGATTCATATAGAACATAGGTTTTAGGTTTATTTGAGCTACGTATATCAGGTAGGGCTTAGATTTAGTTGCGCTACGCATAGGAGATATGTGTTAGGTTGAGTTTAAACTCATGCGGTGTAGGCCCTCCCTACGGACGGTAGGCGAGGAAGTTCTCCCTACGGACAGTAGGTGAGTTTAGTATGCGGATACTATTTAGATTTGCGTTTCATATAGAACATAGGTTTTAGGTTTATTTGAGCTACGTATATCAGGAAGGGGTTAGATTTAGTTGCGCTACGTATAGGAGACATGTGTTAGGTTGAGTTTAAACTCATGCGGTGTAGGCCCTCCCTACGGACGGTAGGCGAGGAAGTTCTCCCTACGGACAGTAGGTGAGTATAGTATGCGGATACTATTTAGATTTGCGTTTCATATAGAACATAGGTTTTAGGTTTATTTGAGCTACGTATATCAGTTAGGGCTTAGATTTAGTTCCGCTACGTATAGGAGATACGTGTTAGGTTGAGTTTAAACTCATGCGGTGTAGGCCCTCCCTACGGACAGTAGGTGAGTTTAGTATCCGGATACTGGGAGGGAGGGTGGGTTTTCTCCCTACGGACGGTAGGAGAGATCAGTATGCGGATACTGTTTAGATTTGCGTTTCATATATAACATAGGTTTTAGGTTTATTTGAGCTACGTATATCAGGTAGGGCTTAGATTTAGTTGCGCTACGTATAGGAGATATGTGTTAGGTTGAGTTTAAACTCATGCGGTGTAGGCCCTCCCTACGGACGGTAGGCGAGGAAGTTCTCCCTACGGACAGTAGGTGAGTTTAGTATGCGGATACTATTTAGATTTGCGATTCATATAGAACATAGGTTTTAGGTTTATTTGAGCTACGTATATCAGGTAGGGCTTAGATTTAGTTGCGCTACGCATAGGAGATATGTGTTAGGTTGAGTTTAAACTCATGCGGTGTAGGCCCTCCCTACGGACAGTAGGTGAGTTTAGTATGCGGATACTATTTAGATTTGCGATTCATATAGAACATAGGTTTTAGGTTTATTTGAGCTACGAATATCAGGTAGGGCTTAGATTTAGTTGCACTACGTAAAGGAGACATGTGTAAGGTTGAGTTTAAACTCATGCGGTGTAGGCCCTCCCTACAGACGGTAGGCGAGGAAGTTCTCCCTACGGACAGTAGGTGAGTTTAGTATGCGGATACTATTTAGATTTGCGTTTCATATAGAACATAGGTTTTAGGTTTATTTGAGCTACGTATATCAGGTAGGGCTTAGATTTAGTTGCGCTACGTATAGGAGATATGTGTTAGGTTGAGTTTAAACTCATGCGGTGTAGGCCCTCCCTACGGACGGTAGGCGAGGAAGTTCTCCCTACGGACAGTAGGTGAGTTTAGTATCCGGATACTGGGAGGGAGGGTGGGTTTTCTCCCTACGGACGGTAGGAGAGATCAGTATGCGGATACTGTTTAGATTTGCGTTTCATATATAACATAGGTTTTAGGTTTATTTGAGCTACGTATATCAGGTAGGGCTTAAATTTAGTTGCGCTACGTATAGGAGATATGTATTAGGTTGAGTTTAAACTCATGCGGTGTAGGCCCTCCCTACGGACGGTAGGCGAGGAAGTTCTCCCTACGGACAGTAGGTGAGTTTAGTATGCGGATACTATTTAGATTTGCGATTCATATAGAACATAGGTTTTAGGTTTATTTGAGCTACGTATATCAGGTAGGGCTTAGATTTAGTTGCGCTACGTATGGAGATATGTGTTAGGTTGAGTTTAAACTCATGCGGTGTAGGCCCTCTCTACGGACGGTAGGCGAGGAAGTTCTCCCTACGGACAGTAGGTGAGTTTAGTATGCGGATACTATTTAGATTTGCGATTCATATAGAACATAGGTTTTAGGTTTATTTGAGCTACGTATATCAGGTAGGGCTTAGATTTAGTTGCGCTACGCATAGGAGATATGTGTTAGGTTGAGTTTAAACTCATGCGGTGTAGGCCCTCCCTACGGACAGTAGGTGAGTTTAGTATGCGGATACTATTAAGATTTGCGTTTCATACAGAAGATAGGTTTTAGGTTTATTTGAGCTACGTATATCAGGTAGGGCTTAGATTTAGTTGCGCTACGTATAGGAGATATGTGTTAGGTTGAGTTTAAACTCATGCGGTGTAGGCCCTCCCTACGGACGGTAGGCGAGGAAGTTCTCCCTACGGACAGTAGGTGAGTTTAGTATGCGGATACTATTTAGATTTGCGATTCATATAGAACATAGGTTTTAGGTTTATTTGAGCTACGTATATCAGGTAGGGCTTAGATTTAGTTGCGCTACGCATAGGAGATATGTGTTAGGTTGAGTTTAAACTCATGCGGTGTAAGCCCTCCCTACGGACGGTAGGCGAGGAAGTTCTCCCTACGGACAGTAGGTGAGTTTAGTATGCGGATACTATTTAGATTTGCGATTCATATAGAACATAGGTTTAAGGTTTATTTGAGCTACGTATATCAGGTAGGGCTTAGATTTAGTTGCGCTACGTATAGGAGATATGTGTTAGGTTGAGTTTAAACTCATGCGGTGTAGGCCCTCCCTACGGACGGTAGGCGAGGAAGTTCTCCCTACGGACAGTAGGTGAGTTTAGTATGCGGATACTATTTAGATTTGCGATTCATATAGAACATAGGTTTTAGGTTTATTTGAGCTACGTATATCAGGTAGGGCTTAGATTTAGTTGCGCTACGCATAGGAGATATGTGTTAGGTTGAGTTTAAACTCATGCGGTGTAGGCCCTCCCTACGGACGGTAGGCGAGGAAGTTCTCCCTACGGACAGTAGGTGAGTTTAGTATGCGGATACTATTTAGATTTGCGTTTCATATAGAAGATAGGTTTTAGGTTTATTTGAGCTACGTATATCAGGTAGGGCTTAGATTTAGTTGCGCTACGTATAGGAGATATGTGTAAGGTTGAGTTTAAACTCATGCGGTGTAGGCCCTCCCTACGGACGGTAGGCGAGGAAGTTCTCCCTACGGACAGTAGGTGAGTTTAGTATGCGGATACTATTTAGATTTGCGTTTCATATAGAACATAGGTTTTAGGTTTATTTGAGCTACGTATATCAGGAAGGGGTTAGATTTAGTTGCGCTACGTATAGGAGACATGTGTTAGGTTGAGTTTAAACTCATGCGGTGTAGGCCCTCCCTACGGACGGTAGGCGAGGAAGTTCTCCCTACGGACAGTAGGTGAGTTTAGTATCCGGATACTGGGAGGGAGGGTGGGTTTTCTCCCTACGGACGGTAGGAGAGATCAGTATGCGGATACTGTGTAGATTTGCGTTTCATATAGAACATAGGTTTTAGGTTTATTTGAGCTACGTATATCAGGAAGGGGTTAGATTTAGTTGCGCTACGTATAGGAGATATGTGTTAGGTTGAGTTTAAACTCATGCGGTGTAGGCCCTCCCTGCGGACGGTAGGCGAGGAAGTTCTCCCTACGGACAGTAGGTGAGTTTAGTATCCGGATACTGGGAGGGAGGGTGGGTTTTCTCCCTACGGACGGTAGGAGAGATCAGTATGCGGATACTATTTAGATTTGCGTTTCATATATAACATAGGTTTTAGGTTTATTTGAGCTACGTATATCAGGTAGGGCTTAGATTTAGTTGCGCTACGTATAGGAGATATGTGTTAGGTTGAGTTTAAACTCATGCGGTGTAGGCCCTCCCTACGGACGGTAGGCGAGGAAGTTCTCCCTACGGACAGTAGGTGAGTTTAGTATCCGGATACTGGGAGGGAGGGTGGGTTTCTCCCTACGGACGGTAGGAGAGATCAGTATGCGGATACTGTTTAGATTTGCGTTTCATATATAACATAGGTTTTAGGTTTATTTGAGCTACGTATATCAGGTAGGGCTTAGATTTAGTTGCGCTACGTATAGGAGATATGTGTTAGGTTGAGTTTAAACTCATGCGGTGTAGGCCCTCCCTACGGACGGTAGGCGAGGAAGTTCTCCCTACGGACAGTAGGTGAGTTTAGTATCCGGATACTGGGAGGGAGGGTGGGTTTTCTCCCTACGGACGGTAGGAGAGATCAGTATGTGGATACTGTTTAGATTTGCGTTTCATATATAACATAGGTTTTAGGTTTATTTGAGCTACGTATATCAGGTAGGGCTTAGATTTAGTTGCGCTACGTATAGGAGATATGTGTTAGGTTGAGTTTAAACTCATGCGGTGTAGGCCCTCCCTACGGACGGTAGGCGAGGAAGTTCTCCCTACGGACAGTAGGTGAGTTTAGTATCCGGATACTGGGAGGGAGGGTGGGTTTTCTCCCTACGGACGGTAGGAGAGATCAGTATGCGGATACTATTTAGATTTGCGTTTCATATAGAACATAGGTTTTAGGTTTATTTGAGCTACGTATATCAGGAAGGGGTTAGATTTAGTTGCGCTACGTATAGGAGACATGTGTTAGGTTGAGTTTAAACTCATGCGGTGTAGGCCCTCCCTACGGACGGTAGGCGAGGAAGTTCTCCCTACGGACAGTAGGTGAGTTTAGTATCCGGATACTGGAAGGGAGGGTGGGTTTTCTCCCTACGGACGGTAGGAGAGATCAGTATGCGGATACTGTGTAGATTTGCGTTTCATATAGAACATAGGTTTTAGGTTTATTTGAGCTACGTATATCAGGAAGGGGTTAGATTTAGTTGCGCTACGTATAGGAGATATGTGTTAGGTTGAGTTTAAACTCATGCGGTGTAGGCCCTCCCTGCGGACGGTAGGCGAGGAAGTTCTCCCTACGGACAGTAGGTGAGTTTAGTATCCGGATACTGGGAGGGAGGGTGGGTTTTCTCCCTACGGACGGTAGGAGAGATCAGTATGCGGATACTATTTAGATTTGCGTTTCATATATAACATAGGTTTTAGGTTTATTTGAGCTACGTATATCAGGTAGGGCTTAGATTTAGTTGCGCTACGTATAGGAGATATGTGTTAGGTTGAGTTTAAACTCATGCGGTGTAGGCCCTCCCTACGGACGGTAGGCGAGGAAGTTCTCCCTACGGACAGTAGGTGAGTTTAGTATCCGGATACTGGGAGGGAGGGTGGGTTTCTCCCTACGGACGGTAGGAGAGATCAGTATGCGGATACTGTTTAGATTTGCGTTTCATATATAACATAGGTTTTAGGTTTATTTGAGCTACGTATATCAGGTAGGGCTTAGATTTAGTTGCGCTACGTATAGGAGATATGTGTTAGGTTGAGTTTAAACTCATGCGGTGTAGGCCCTCCCTACGGACGGTAGGCGAGGAAGTTCTCCCTACGGACAGTAGGTGAGTTTAGTATCCGGATACTGGGAGGGAGGGTGGGTTTTCTCCCTACGGACGGTAGGAGAGATCAGTATGTGGATACTGTTTAGATTTGCGTTTCATATATAACATAGGTTTTAGGTTTATTTGAGCTACGTATATCAGGTAGGGCTTAGATTTAGTTGCGCTACGTATAGGAGATATGTGTTAGGTTGAGTTTAAACTCATGCGGTGTAGGCCCTCCCTACGGACGGTAGGCGAGGAAGTTCTCCCTACGGACAGTAGGTGAGTTTAGTATCCGGATACTGGGAGGGAGGGTGGGTTTTCTCCCTACGGACGGTAGGAGAGATCAGTATGCGGATACTGTTTAGATTTGCGTTTCATATATAACATAGGTTTTAGGTTTATTTGAGCTACGTATATCAGGTAGGGCTTAGATTTAGTTGCGCTACGTATAGGAGATATGTGTTAGGTTGAGTTTAAACTCATGCGGTGTAGGCCCTCCCTACGGACGGTAGGCGAGGAAGTTCTCCCTACGGACAGTAGGTGAGTTTAGTATCCGGATACTGGGAGGGAGGGTGGGTTTCTCCCTACGGACGGTAGGAGAGATCAGTATGCGGATACTGTTTAGATTTGCGTTTCATATATAACATAGGTTTTAGGTTTATTTGAGCTACGTATATCAGGTAGGGCTTAGATTTAGTTGCGCTACGTATAGGAGATATGTGTTAGGTTGAGTTTAAACTCATGCGGTGTAGGCCCTCCCTACGGACGGTAGGCGAGGAAGTTCTCCCTACGGACAGTAGGTGAGTTTAGTATCCGGATACTGGGAGGGAGGGTGGGTTTTCTCCCTACGGACGGTAGGAGAGATCAGTATGCGGATACTGTTTAGATTTGCTTTTCAAATATAACATAGGTCTTAGGTTTATTTGAGTTACGTATATCAAGTAGGGCTTAGATTTAGTTGCGCTACGTATAGGAGATATGTGTTAGGTTGAGTTTAAACTCATGCGGTGTAGGCCCTCTCTACGGACGGTAGGCGAGGAAGTTCTCCCTACGGACAGTAGGTGAGTTTAGTATGCGGATACTATTTAGATTTGCGATTCATATAGAACATAGGTTTTAGGTTTATTTGAGCTACGTATATCAGGTAGGGCTTAGATTTAGTTGCGCTACGCATAGGAGATATGTGTTAGGTTGAGTTTAAACTCATGCGGTGTAGGCCCTCCCTACGGACAGTAGGTGAGTTTAGTATGCGGATACTATTAAGATTTGCGTTTCATACAGAAGATAGGTTTTAGGTTTATTTGAGCTACGTATATCAGGTAGGGCTTAGATTTAGTTGCGCTACGTATAGGAGATATGTGTTAGGTTGAGTTTAAACTCATGCGGTGTAGGCCCTCCCTACGGACGGTAGGCGAGGAAGTTCTCCCTACGGACAGTAGGTGAGTTTAGTATGCGGATACTATTTAGATTTGCGATTCATATAGAACATAGGTTTTAGGTTTATTTGAGCTACGTATATCAGGTAGGGCTTAGATTTAGTTGCGCTACGCATAGGAGATATGTGTTAGGTTGAGTTTAAACTCATGCGGTGTAGGCCCTCCCTACGGACGGTAGGCGAGGAAGTTCTCCCTACGGACAGTAGGTGAGTTTAGTATGCGGATACTATTTAGATTTGCGATTCATATAGAACATAGGTTTTAGGTTTATTTGAGCTACGTATATCAGGTAGGGCTTAAATTTAGTTGCGCTACGCATAGGAGATATGTGTTAGGTAGAGTTTAAACTCATGCGGTGTAGGCCCTCCCTACGGACGGTAGGCGAGGAAGTCCTCCCTACGGACAGTAGGTGAGTTTAGTATGCGGATACTATTTAGATTTGCGTTTCATATAGAACATAGGTTTTAGGTTCATTTGAGCAACGTATATCAGGCAGTGCTTAGATTTAGTTGCGCTACGTATAGGAGATATGTGTTAATTTGAGTTTAAACTCATGCGGTGTAGGCCCTCCCTACGGACGGTAGGCGAGGAAGTTCTCCCTACGGACAGTAGGTGAGTTTAGTATGCGGATACTATTTCGATTTGCGTTTCATATAGAACATAGGTTTTATTTTTGTTTGAGCTACGTATATCAGGTAGGGCTAAGATTTAGCTGCGCTACGTATAGGAGATATGTGTTAGGTTGAGTTTAAACTCATGCGGTGTAGGCCCTCCCTACGGACGGTAGGCGAGGAAGTTCTCCCTACGGACAGTAGGTGAGTTTAGTATGCGGATACTATTTAGATTTGCGTTTCATATAGAAGATAGGTTTTAGGTTTATTTGAGCTACGTATATCAGGTAGGGCTTAGATTTAGTTGCGCTACGTATAGGAGATATGTGTAAGGTTGAGTTTAAACTCATGCGGTGTAGGCCCTCCCTACGGACGGTAGGCGAGGAAGTTCTCCCTACGGACAGTAGGTGAGTTTAGTATCCGGATATTGGGAGGGAGAGTGGGTTTTCTCCCTACGGACGGTAGGAGAAATCAGAATGTGGATACTGTTTAGATTTGCGTTTCATATAGAAGATAGGTTTTAGGTTTATTTGAGCTACGTATATCAGGTAGGGCTTAGATTTAGTTGCGCTACGTATAGGAGATATGTGTAAGGTTGAGTTTAAACTCATGCGGTGTAGGCCCTCCCTACGGACGGTAGGGGAGGAAGTTCTCCCTACGGACAGTAGGTGAGTTTAGTATGCGGATACTATTTAGATTTGCGTTTCATATAGAACATAGGTTTTAGGTTTATTTGAGCTACGTATATCAGAAAGGGGATAGATTTAGTTGCGCTACGTATAGGAGACATGTGTTAGGTTGAGTTTAAACTCATGCGGTGTAGGCCCTCCCTACGGACGGTAGGTGAGGAAGTTCTCCCTACGGACAGTAGGTGAGTTTAGTATGCGGATACTATTTAGATTTGCGTTTCATATAGAACATAGGTTTCAGGTTTATTTGAGCTACGTATATCAGGTAAGGCTTAGATTTAGTTGCGCTACGCATAGGAGATATGTGTTAGGTTGAGTTTAAGCTCATGCGGTGTAGGCCCTCCCTACGGACGGTAGGCGAGGAAGTTCTCCCTACGGACAGTAGGTGAGTTTAGTATTCGGATACTGGGAGGGAGGGTGGGTTTTCTCCCTACGGACGGTAGGAGAGATCAGTATGCGGATACTGTTTAGATTTGCATCTCATATATAACATAGGTCTTAGGTTTATTTGAACTACGTATATCAGGAAGGGGTTAGATTTAGTTGCGCTACGTATAGGAGACATGTGTTAAGTTGAGTTTAAACTCATGCGGTGTAGGCCCTCCCTACGGACGGTAGGCGAGGAAGTTCTCCCTACGGACAGTAGGTGAGTTTAGTATGCGGATACTATTTAGATTTGCGTTTCATATAGAACATAGGTTTTAGGTTTATTTGAGCTACGAATATCAGGTAGGGCTTAGATTTAGTTGCGCTACGTAAAGGAGACATGTGTTAGGTTGAGTTTAAACTCATGCGGTGTAGGCCCTCCCTACGGACGGTAGGCGAGGAAGTTCTCCCCACGGACAGTAGGTGACTTTAGTATGCGGATACTATTTAGATTTGCGTTTCATATAGAACATAGGTTTTAGGTTTATTTGAGCTACGTATATCAGGTAGGGCTTAGATTTAGTTGCGCTACGCATAGGAGATATGTGTTAGGTTGAGTTTAAACTCATGCGGTGTAGGCCCTCCCTACGGACGGTAGGCGAGGAAGTTCTCCCTACGGACAGTAGGTGAGTTTAGTATGCGGATACTATTTAGATTTGCGATTCATATAGAACATAGGTTTTAGGTTTATTTGAGCTACGTATATCAGGTAGGGCTTAAATTTAGTTGCGCTACGCATAGGAGATATGTGTTAGGTTGAGTTTAAACTCATGCGGTGTAGGCCCTCCCAACGGACGGTAGGTGAGGAAGTTCTCCCTACGGACAGTAGGTGAGTTTAGTATGCGGATACTATTTAGATATGCGTTTCATATAGAACATAGGTTTCAGGTTTATTTGAGCTACGTATATCAGGTAGGGCTTAGATTTAGTTGCGCTACGCATAGGAGATATGTGTTAGGTTGAGTTTAAGCTCATGCGGTGTAGGCCCTCCCTACGGACGGTAGGCGAGGAAGTTCTCCCTACGGACAGTAGGTGAGTTTAGTATCCGGATACTGGGAGGGAGGGTGGGTTTTCTCCCTACGGACGGTAGGAGAGATCAGTATGCGGATACTGTTTAGATTTGCGTCTCATATATAACATAGGTCTTAGGTTTATTTGAGCTACGTATATCAGGTAGGGCTTAGATTTAGTTGCGCTACGCATAGGAGATATGTGTTAGGTTGAGTTTAAACTCATGCGGTGTAGGCCCTCCCTACGGACGGTAGGCGAGGAAGTTCTCCCTACGGACAGTAGGTGAGTTTAGTATCCGGATACTGGGAGGGAGGGTGGGTTTTCTCCCTACGGACGGTAGGAGAGATCAGTATGCGGATACTGTTTAGATTTGCGTTTCATATATAACATAGGTTTTAGGTTTATTTGAGCTACGTATATCAGGTAGGGCTTAGATTTAGTTGCGCTACGTATAGGAGATATGTGTTAGGTTGAGTTTAAACTCATGCGGTGTAGGCCCTCCCTACGGACAGTAGGTGAGTTTAGTATGCGGATACTATTAAGATTTGCGTTTCATATAGAAGATAGGTTTTAGGTTTATTTGAGCTACGTATATCAGGTAGGGCTTAGATTTAGTTGCGCTACGTATAGGACATATGTGTTAGGTTGAGTTTAAACTCATGCGGTGTAGGCCCTCCCTACGGACGGTAGGCGAGGAAGTTCTCCCTACGGACAGTAGGTGAGTTAAGTATGCGGATACTATTTAGATTTGCGTTTCATACAGAACATAGGTTTTAGGTTTATTTGAGCTACGTATATCAGGTAGGGCTTAGATTTAGTTGCGCTACGTATAGGAGATATGTGTTAGGTTGAGTTTAAACTCATGCGGAGTAGGCCCTCTCTACGGACGGTAGGCGAGGAAGTTCTCCCTACGGACAGTAGGTGAGTTTAGTATCCGGATACTGGGAGGGAGGGTGGGTTTTCTCCCTACGGACGGTAGGAGAGATCAGTATGCGGATACTGTTTAGATTTGCGTTTCATATATAACATAGGTTTTAGGTTTATTTGAGCTACGTATATCAGGAAGGGGTTAGATTTAGTTGCGCTACGTATAGGAGATATGTGTTAGGTTGAGTTTAAACTCGTGCGGTGTAGGCCCTCCCTACGGACGGTAGGCGAGGAAGTTCTCCCTACGGACAGTAGGTGAGTTTAGTATCCGGATACTGGGAGGGAGGGTGGGTTTTCTCCCTACGGACGGTAGGAGAGATCAGTATGCGGATACTGTTTAGATTTGCGTTTCATATATAACATAGGTTTTAGGTTTATTTGAGCTACGTATATCAGGTAGGGCTTAGATTTAGTTGCGCTACGTATAGGAGTTATGTGTTAGGTTGAGTTTAAACTCATGCGGTGTAGGCCCTCCCTACGGACGGTAGGCGAGGAAGTTCTCCCTACGGACAGTAGGTGAGTTTAGTATCCGGATACTGGGAGGGAGGGTGGGTTTTCTCCCTACGGACGGTAGGAGAGATCAGTATGCGGATACTGTTTAGATTTGCGTTTCATATATAACATAGGTTTTAGGTTTATTTGAGCTACGTATATCAGGTAGGGCTAAGATTTAGTTGCGCTACGTATAGGAGATATGTGTTAGGTTGAGTTTAAACTCATGCGGTGTAGGCCCTCCCTACGGACGGTAGGCGAGGAAGTTCTCCCTACGGACAGTAGGTGAGTTTAGTATCCGGATACTGGGAGGGAGGGTGGGTTTTCTCCCTACGGACGGTAGGAGAGATCAGTATGCGGATACTATTTAGATTTGCGTTTCATATATAACATAGGTTTTAGGTTTATTTGAGCTACGTATATCAGGTAGGGCTTAGATTTAGTTGCGCTACGTAAAGGAGACATGTGTAAGGTTGAGTTTAAACTCATGCGGTGTAGGCCCTCCCTACGGACGGTAGGTGAGGAAGTTCTCCCTACGGACAGTAGGTGAGTTTAGTATGCGGATACTATTTAGATTTGCGTTTCATATAGAACATAAGTTTCAGGTTTATTTGAGCTACGTATATCAGGTAGGGCTTAGATTTAGTTGCGCTACGCATAGGAGATATGTGTTAGGTTGAGTTTAAATTCATGCGGTGTAGGCCCTCCCTACGGACGGTAGGCGAGGAAGTTCTCCCTACGGACAGTAGGTGAGTTTAGTATCCGGATACTGGGAGGGAGGGTGGGTTTTCTCCCTACGGACGGTAGGAGAGATCAGTATGCGGATACTATTTAGATTTGCGTTTCATATATAACATAGGTTTTAGGTTTATTTGAGCTACGTATATCAGGTAGGGCTTAGATTTAGTTGCGCTACGTAAAGGAGACATGTGTAAGGTTGAGTTTAAACTCATGCGGTGTAGGCCCTCCCTACGGACGGTAGGTGAGGAAGTTCTCCCTACGGACAGTAGGTGAGTTTAGTATGCGGATACTATTTAGATTTGCGTTTCATATAGAACATAAGTTTCAGGTTTATTTGAGCTACGTATATCAGGTAGGGCTTAGATCTAGTTGCGCTACGTAAAGGAGACATGTGTAAGGTTGAGTTTAAACTCAAGCGGTGTAGGCCCTACCTACGGACGGTAGGTGAGGAAGTTCTCCCTACGGACAGTAGGTGAGTTTAGTATGCGGATACTATTTAGATTTACGTTTCATATAGAACATAAGTTTCAGGTTTATTTGAGCTACGTATATCAGGTAGGGCTTAGATTTAGTTGCGCTACGTATAGGAGATATGTGTTAGGTTGAGTTTAAACTCATGCGGTGTAGGCCCTCCCTACGGACGGTAGGCGAGGAAGTTCTCCCTACGGACAGTAGGTGAGTTTAGTATCCGGATACTGGAAGGGAGGGTGGGTTTTCTCCCTACGGACGGTAGGAGAGATCAGTATGCGGATACTGTTTAGATTTGCGTTTCATATATAACATAGGTTTTAGGTTTATTTGAGCTACGTATATCAGGTAGGGCTTAGATTTAGTTGCGCTACGTATAGGAGATATGTGTTAGGTTGAGTTTAAACTCATGCGGTGTAGGCCCTCCCTACGGACGGTAGGCGAGGAAGTTCTCCCTACGGACAGTAGGTGAGTTTAGTATCCGGATACTGGGAGGGAGGGTGGGTTTTCTCCCTACCGACGGTAGGAGAGATCAGTATGCGGATACTGTTTAGATTTGCGTTTCATATATAACATAGGTTTTAGGTTTATTTGAGCTACGTATATCAGGTAGGGCTTAGATTTAGTTGCGCTACGTATAGGAGATATGTGTTAGGTTGAGTTTAAACTCATGCGGTGTAGGCCCTCCCTACGGACAGTAGGTGAGTTTAGTATGCGGATACTATTTAGATTTGCGTTTCATATAGAACATAGGTTTTAGGTTCATTTGAGCAACGTATATCAGGCAGTGCTTGGATTTAGTTGCGCTACGTATAGGAGATATGTGTTAATTTGAGTTTAAACTCATGCGGTGTAGGCCCTCCCTACGGACGGTAGGCGAGGAAGTTCTCCCTACGGACAGTAGGTGAGTTTAGTATCCGGATACTGGGAGGGAGGGTGGGTTTTCTCCCTACGGACGGTAGGAGAGATCAGTATGCGGATACTGTTTAGATTTGCGTTTCATATATAACATAGGTTTTAGGTTTATTTGAGCTACGTATATCAGGTAGGGCTTAGATTTAGTTGCGCTACGTATAGGAGATATGTGTTAGGTTGAGTTTAAACTCATGCGGTGTAGGCCCTCCCTACGGACAGTAGGTGAGTTTAGTATGCGGATACTATTTAGATTTGCGTTTCATATAGAACATAGGTTTAAGGTTTATTTGAGCAACGTATATCAGGTAGGGCTTAGATTTAGTTGCGCTACGTATAGGAGATATGTGTTAGGTTGAGTTTAAACTCATGCGGTGTAGGCCCTCCCTACGGACAGTAGGTGAGGAAGTTCTCCCTACGGACAGTAGGTGAGTTTAGTATGCGGATACTATTTAGATATGCGTTTCATATAGAACATAGGTTTCAGGTTTATTTGAGCTACGTATATCAGGTAGGGCTTAGATTTAGTTGCGCTACGCATAGGAGATATGTGTTAGGTTGAGTTTAAGCTCATGCGGTGTAGGCCCTCCCTACGGACGGTAGGCGAGGAAGTTCTCCCTACGGACAGTAGGTGAGTTTAGTATCCGGATACTGGGAGGGAGGGTGGGTTTTCTCCCTACGGACGGTAGGAGAGATCAGTATGCGGATACTGTTTAGATTTGCGTCTCATATATAACATAGGTCTTAGGTTTATTTGAGCTACGTATATCAGGTAGGGCTTAGATTTAGTTGCGCTACGCATAGGAGATATGTGTTAGGTTGAGTTTAAACTCATGCGGTGTAGGCCCTCCCTACGGACGGTAGGCGAGGAAGTTCTCCCTACGGACAGTAGGTGAGTTTAGTATGCGGATACTATTTAGATTTGCGTTTCATATAGAACATAGGTTTTAGGTTTATTTGAGCAACGTATATCAGGTAGGGCTTAGATTTAGTTGCGCTACGTATAGGAGATATGTGTTAGGTTGAGTCTAAACTCATGCGGTGTAGGCCCTCCCTACGGACGGTAGGCGAGGAAGTTCTCCCTACGGACAGTAGGTGAGTTTAGTATCCGGATACTGGAAGGGAGGGTGGGTTTTCTCCCTACGGACGGTAGGAGAGATCAGTATGTGGATACTGTTTAGATTTGCGTTTCATATATAACATAGGTTTTAGGTTTATTTGAGCTACGTATATCCGGTAGGGCTTAGATTTAGTTGCGCTACGTATAGGAGATATGTGTTAGGTTGAGTTTAAACTCATGCGGTGTAGGCCCTCCCTACGGACAGTAGGTGAGTTTAGTATGCGGATCCTATTAAGATTTGCGTTTCATATAGAACATAGGTTTAAGGTTTATTTGAGCTACGTATATCAGGTAGCGCTTAGATTTAGTTGCGCTACGTATAGGAGATATGTGTTAGGTTGAGTTTAAACTCATGCGGTGTAGGCCCTCCCCACGGACGGTAGGCGAGGAAGTTCTCCCTACGGACAGTAGGTGAGTTTAGTATCCGGATACTGGGAGGGAGGGTGGGTTTTCTCCCTACGGACGGTAGGAGAGATCAGTATGCGGATACTGTTTAGATTTGCGTCTCATATATAACATAGGTCTTAGGTTTATTTGAGCTACGTATATCAGGTAGGGCTTAGATTTAGTTGCGCTACGTATAGGAGATATGTGTTAGGTTGAGTTTAAACTCATGCGGTGTAGGCCTTCCCTACGGACGGTAGGCGAGGAAGTTCTCCCTACGGACAGTAGGTGAGTTTAGTATGCGGATACTATTTAGATTTGCGATTCATATAGAACATAGGTTTTAGGTTTATTTGAGCTACGTATATCAGGTAGGGCTTAGATTTAGTTGCGCTACGCATAGGAGATATGTGTTAGGTTGAGTTTAAGCTCATGCGGTGTAGGCCCTCCCTACGGACGGTAGGCGAGGAAGTTCTCCCTACGGACAGTAGGTGAGTTTAGTATCCGGATACTGGGAGGGAGGGTGGGTTTTCTCCCTACGGACGGTAGGAGAGATCAGTATGCGGATACTGTTTAGATTTGCGTCTCATATATAACATAGGTCTTAGGTTTATTTGAGCTACGTATATCAGGTAGGGCTTAGATTTAGTTGCGCTACGCATAGGAGATATGTGTTAGGTTGAGTTTAAACTCATGCGGTGTAGGCCCTCCCTACGGACGGTAGGCGAGGAAGTTCTCCCTACGGACAGTAGGTGAGTTTAGTATGCGGATACTATTTAGATTTGCGATTCATATAGAACATAGGTTTTAGGTTTATTTGAGCTACGTATATCAGGTAGGGCTTAGATTTAGTTGCGCTACGTATAGGAGATATGTGTTAGGTTGAGTCTAAACTCATGCGGTGTAGGCCCTCCCTACGGACGGTAGGCGAGGAAGTTCTCCCTACGGACAGTAGGTGAGTTTAGTATCCGGATACTGGAAGGGAGGGTGGGTTTTCTCCCTACGGACGGTAGGAGAGATCAGTATGTGGATACTGTTTAGATTTGCGTTTCATATATAACATAGGTTTTAGGTTTATTTGAGCTACGTATATCCGGTAGGGCTTAGATTTAGTTGCGCTACGTATAGGAGATATGTGTTAGGTTGAGTTTAAACTCATGCGGTGTAGGCCCTCCCTACGGACAGTAGGTGAGTTTAGTATGCGGATCCTATTAAGATTTGCGTTTCATATAGAACATAGGTTTAAGGTTTATTTGAGCTACGTATATCAGGTAGGGCTTAGATTTAGTTGCGCTACGTATAGGAGATATGTGTTAGGTTGAGTTTAAACTCATGCGGTGTAGGCCCTCCCTACGGACGGTAGGCGAGGAAGTTCTCCTTACGGACAGTAGGTGAGTTTAGTATGCGGATACTATTTAGATTTGCTATTCATATAGAACATAGGTTTTAGGTTTATTTGAGCTACGTATATCAGGTAGGGCTTAGATTTAGTTGCGCTACGCATAGGAGATATGTGTTAGGTTGAGTTTAAACTCATGCGGTGTAGGCCCTCCCCACGGACGGTAGGCGAGGAAGTTCTCCCTACGGACAGTAGGTGAGTTTAGTATCCGGATACTGGGAGGGAGGGTGGGTTTTCTCCCTACGGACGGTAGGAGAGATCAGTATGCGGATACTGTTTAGATTTGCTTTTCAAATATAACATAGGTCTTAGGTTTATTTGAGCTACGTATATCAGGTAGGGCTTAGATTTAGTTGCGCTACGTATAGGAGATATGTGTTAGGTTGAGTTTAAACTCATGCGGTGTAGGCCCTCCCTACGGACGGTAGGCGAGGAAGTTCTCCCTACGGACAGTAGGTGAGTTTAGTATGCGGATACTATTTAGATTTGCGATTCATATAGAACATAGGTTTTAGGTTTATTTGAGCTACGTATATCAGGTAGGGCTTAGATTTAGTTGCGCTACGCATAGGAGATATGTGTTAGGTTGAGTTTAAACTCATGCGGTGTAGGCCCTCCCTACGGACGGTAGGCGAGGAAGTTCTCCCTACGGACAGTAGGTGAGTTTAGTATGCGGATACTATTTAGATTTGCGATTCATATAGAACATAGGTTTTAGGTTTATTTGAGCTACGTATATCAGGTAGGGCTTAAATTTAGTTGCGCTACGCATAGGAGATATGTGTTAGGTTGAGTTTAAACTCATGCGGTGTAGGCCCTCCCTACGGACGGTAGGCGAGGAAGTCCTCCCTACGGACGGTAGGAGAGATCAGTATGCGGATACTATTTAGATTTGCGTTTCATATAGAACATAGGTTTTAGGTTTATTTGAGCTACGTATATCAGGTAGGGCTTAGATTTAGTTGCGCTACGTATAGGAGATATGTGTTAGGTTGAGTTTAAACTCATGCGGTGTAGGCCCTCCCTACGGACGGTAGGCGAGGAAGTTCTCCCTACGGACAGTAGGTGAGTTTAGTATGCGGATACTATTTAGATTTGCGATTCATATAGAACATAGGTTTTAGGTTTATTTGAGCTACGTATATCAGGTAGGGCTTAGATTTAGTTGCGCTACGCATAGGAGATATGTGTTAGGTTGAGTTTAAACTCATGCGGTGTAGGCCCTCCCTACGGACGGTAGGCGAGGAAGTTCTCCCTACGGACAGTAGGTGAGTTTAGTATGCGGATACTATTTAGATTTGCGATTCATATAGAACATAGGTTTTAGGTTTATTTGAGCTACGTATATCAGGTAGGGCTTAGATTTAGTTGCGCTACGCATAGGAGATATGTGTTAATTTGAGTTTAAACTCATGCGGTGTAGGCCCTCCCTACGGACGGTAGGCGAGGAAGTTCTCCCTACGGACAGTAGGTGAGTTTAGTATGCGGATACTATTTAGATTTGCGTTTCATATAGAACATAGGTTTTAGGTTTATTTGAGCTACGTACATCAGGTAGGGCTTAGATATAGTTGCGCTACGTAAAGGAGACATGTGTTAGGTTGAGTTTAAACTCATGCGGTGTAGGCCCTCCCTACGGACGGTAGGCGAGGAAGTTCTCCCTACGGACAGTAGGTGAGTTTAGTATGCGGATACTATTTAGATTTGCGTTTCATATAGAACATAGGTTTTAGGTTTATTTGAGCTACGTATATCAGGTAGGGCTTAGATTTAGTTGCGCTACGTATAGGAGATATGTGTTAGGTTGAGTTTAAACTCATGCGGTGTAGGCCCTCCCTACGGACGGTAGGCGAGGAAGTTCTCCCTACGGACAGTAGGTGAGTTTAGTATGCGGATACTATTTAGATTTGCGTTTCATATAGAACATAGGTTTTAGGTTTATTTGAGCAACGTATATCAGGTAGGGCTTAGATTTAGTTGCGCTACGTATAGGAGATATGTGTTAGGTTGAGTTTAAACTCATGCGGTGTAGGCCCTCCCTACGGACGGTAGGCGAGGAAGTTCTCCCTACGGACAGTAGGTGAGTTTAGTATGCGGATACTATTTAGATTTGCGTTTCATATAGAACATAGGTTTTAGGTTTATTTGAGCTACGTACATCAGGTAGGGCTTAGATATAGTTGCGCTACGTAAAGGAGACATGTGTTAGGTTGAGTTTAAACTCATGCGGTGTAGGCCCTCCCTACGGACGGTAGGCGAGGAAGTTCTCCCTACGGACAGTAGGTGAGTTTAGTATGCGGATACTATTTAGATTTGCGTTTCATATAGAACATAGGTTTTAGGTTTATTTGAGCTACGTATATCAGGTAGGGCTTAGATTTAGTTGCGCTACGTATAGGAGATATGTGTTAGGTTGAGTTTAAACTCATGCGGTGTAGGCCCTCCCTACGGACGGTAGGCGAGGAAGTTCTCCCTACGGACAGTAGGTGAGTTTAGTATGCGGATACTATTTAGATTTGCGTTTCATATAGAACATAGGTTTTAGGTTTATTTGAGCAACGTATATCAGGTAGGGCTTAGATTTAGTTGCGCTACGTATAGGAGATATGTGTTAGGTTGAGTTTAAACTCATGCGGTGTAGACCCTCCCTACGGACGGTAGGAGAGGAAGTTCTCCCTACGGACGGTAGGAGAGGAAGTTCTCCCTACGGACAGTAGGTGAGTTTAGTATGCGGGTACTATTTAGACTTGCGTTTCATATAGAACATAGGTTTTAGGTTTGTTTAAACTACGTGTATCAGGTAGGGCTTAGATTTAGTTGCGCTACGTATGGGAGATATGTGTTAGGTTGAGTTTAAACTCATGCGGTGTAGGCCCTCCCTACGGACGGTAGGCGAGGAAGTTCTCCCTACGGACAGTAGGTGAGTTTAGTATGCGGATACTATTTAGATTTGCGTTTCATATAGAACATAGGTTTTAGGTTTGTTTGAGCTACGTATATCAGGTAGGGCTTAGATTTAGTTGCGCTACGTTTAGGAGATATGTGTTAGGTTGAGTTTAAACTCATGCGGTGTAGGCCCTCCCTACAGACGGTAGGCGAGGAAGTTCTCCCTACGGACAGTAGGTGAGTTAAGTATCCGGATACTGGGAGGGAGGGTGGGTTTTCTCCCTACGGACGGTAGGAGAGATCAGTATGCGGCTACTGTTTAGATTTGCGTTTCATATAGAACATAGGTTTTAGGTTTATTTGAGCTACGTATATCAGGCAGGGCTTAGATTTAGTTACGCTACATATAGGAGATATGTGTTAGGTTGTGTTTAAACTCATGCGGTGCAGGCCAGGAAACTGTCTACAGCACAGTTGCGATTTTCAGCAAATTTACCTTTCAAGGATAACTCAATTGCGGATCCTACTAATTATTCTTTTGGCCATGACTTACAAAACAGCCATATTATTCCACGTGTAGAAGTTTCGATGAAATAAAAATGTTCTTCGTAATCTTGGTAAGAGTGTCAAAATGTAATAATCGATGACAGGACATGTCATGACTGCTTGCACATAGCAACATCACGTCACAGTAATTTCCTCAAAACATCAAACAAATATCAATTCAAGTAGCTTTCCTGAAACTTCCTCATTGCCAGAACGACAGCAGAAAACAAAAAGAAGGATCAAATCACAAAAATTCAAACCCAGAGGAGGAAGACAGAGGCAGCTAGTCGGTCTGCGAAATGTTAAAAAAAACACATTGTATGAAATAATTTTCACTCAGCTCTCAATGCCAATAAATGTCGACTCCGATTTATACGGAAAAGGATATAAAACCCGATTAACTTCGAAAAACTACTGCGACTTCGAATTGGAATTGGAAAACTTTTCACATATATTTCGCTGAAAAGTTATTTGTAATCGCCATCACCCCCCACTACTCCCACCTCATATTTGGCGCTGCAGGCATAAAGAAGATTGTACACCTCCCTTTCCCATCTATATGGTATAACACTCTTGTGTTTAGCTGTAGGATATCGTTCGCAGCAGTGTAGCTTTAGCAAGCAACAGGATTCCTCAGGCAGCATGCGAATGGAATGGAAAGGCAAACAACAAATGTGAAATCCAATGACAATCGAAAAATGCTCTCCTTTTGGGGAAACTTTCCACACCCGAACACACACACACTCCATTCGGGCAACAGGAGACAGGCAAAGAAGGATCCATTTTAAGGTACCACATGGGTGGTGGCGGGCGGCCTATAAAAATATTATTATGACATTGACGGGTGAGAAAACCCTATGTGTGCCGCAATAACTAGGGCACACACCTCTCGCACACACCACGTCATAATTATTATCCTTGTTGAAAGGAATTTTCGGGGTTGGGGTTGGAAACACCAAAAAAAGAGTGTTGATAGAAAAACTTTATTTTTATGTAGGTATCCCCGCCTTACTTATATCAGGGGGTGTGGGTGCGGTCGGTTCGCAGTTCAAGATGTATTCTTAGCGATTCTTGGTGTGGTGAGCCCAGTACATTATCCCGACCGAATGGCGTAATGAAATGGACGAAGGAAGGGAAAACAAAAGGAATTTGCTGTGAAGTTTTTTTTTTTTTTGAGGCGTAGATTGTCTGACTTTGCAAGGATTTCATTGTTTGCTCGCCTTGTGAAGGATCTACCAAAACGTAGCGAAGTGGTTAGTGTGGGTATAAGTACATCAAATGTTAGCATTAACTTCATGCGGCGTCGTCGTCATCGTCTTCATGGAAGGTGGAAGTGGAAGGAGATGGACGAGAAAAACGAACGAAAATTGGAAAGTTTTTCGATTTGTTGTGTCGAATGATGGAGGCAGGAGAAGCACACAGATTGGTTTGTGATTGTGTATCAAACTTCTTCTGGCTTATTAGGGGATAACCACAAAAGTAGCCAAATAATGGTTGAAGGAAATTAACTTGAGAGAGAGAGAGAGAGAGTCGTGTGTACGTTAGGTCTTCTGGTGGAATATAATAAAAATAAATTAATTAGTCAGCGAATTATTGGATTAATTATACATTAAGCGAGGTTAGTTGTGTTGATGTTGGTTTAACTGGAGTTTTTCTCCCCAAGACGTTACCGAGAGGTAATCTCGAAAGTTTGTCTGATGAGCGAACAGAAAATTGGAGTTGAAATGGAGGGTGGCACTAGGTTTCAACAATAAGTTAGACGTGTCTTATTGTTTCGCATGCTCTCGTTAAAGTTCTGTTCAATTTCTATAATCAGTGTAATGGGTGAGGTTTACGTAGCTTGTTTAAAAAGTTCTCGACCTTATTAAG
Source organism: Criorhina ranunculi (assembly GCA_951813785.1). Classification (NCBI taxonomy): domain Eukaryota; kingdom Metazoa; phylum Arthropoda; class Insecta; order Diptera; family Syrphidae; genus Criorhina; species Criorhina ranunculi. Next base: position 14,271,526 of record OX638384.1, read on the forward strand.
AGACGGTCCTTAGATTGACTAAGGATTTCGATATTATGGCACTTCGGAAATAGAAATGGAAATACAAATTCTGTCGCGGATGGCTTGTATAATGAATAGAGATATACAGTGAGTCCCGCTCGAGTTCTTGAAAGGAAAAGGTATAGTTCTAGGTGGGGTTGAAGGAGATATAGAAATACACGTGGCGACAATAGTGATAGTTCAAGAATGTATCAGAATCGACACCTTTGTTGTCAGTAATCAACGAAGGTTATAAAGGCTTCCAACAAAAATGTGCTGAATTGCAAGCTTCGATACACGAATCTTCGGGCAGGAGAATCTGTTAATAACTCTAGGGGCAAGAGGCCTATTGTTTTGCGGTTTAGATGCTGGACAGCAGGTTGGACTCTTTTTTTTTACTTAGAGAACATTCGAATCTCGAAGGACCAGTTTTCTGTTTACCAAGTCAAGGACATATGAAAGTATCAAAATTTGGCAGAGGAAGTTGCACTTTGTGGCTCTTTTATCTCACCCAGTTTGAAGAGTACGCAGATTGTATGTGTTGACCATAGCATGGAAGCTACCTTTGCAAGCTTCAATTTGCCTTATTTTTATTAAAACAAAAGTCTACAAAGTTTCACAGCAAACAATCCTTGCTCAGAGCGATTAGTTTCAAAGTTATTGAATACATCATCCGTCCGACCATTCAAATCAAAGCCAAGTATCCACTTCTCCACACAGAGATTCCAATGAAATGCAGTTCTCGCTTGACTGAATTTTTATTATTATTTTTATTTTCTTTTTTTATTTATCCCTCCAATCAAGACAAGACCAACGATTTCAGATCACGTATTCCTTTGATATCGTTCATCATGCTGCTACCCGCACATGCATCCCTTCTCAAAAAAGGAACCCTCGATCCGTACACACATATGAAACTAATTTATTTAAATAAGGGTTCGTCGAGTAGTACTTTTCCAAGCGATTTACGACCCCCACCTCGGCGCCTCAATTCTCAATCAATACGGGGGTCAGTTGCCATAAGAATTGCCAATAATGGCCATAAAGCGCTCCCCGCTTACATGGCCACCTGCATCCATGGCACGGATGAAGTAAAGTTCTCCAGCTTTCCTCGGGGGAAGTTTCGCATACGAATTTTGAAAGAACTTCACCGAGAAAATATCTTCCGCTCGATTGACAGCAATTTCTAAATGAATGCAATTGAATAGAAATTTTCACCGTTCAATGGAAAATGCAACCGTCGTTGGATGAAGGAGAATTCATTGGGGTGACCGACCTATTGTTTTGTAAATTAATTTAAACAATTTTGTAACTTGAATTCACTCAGTGGAACGATCTATTTGCATTTAAATATGCTTAGCAGATACAGTTGAAAGATGGAGAGATACTTTTTGAACTAAACACACCCCCATCGTTGTGGCATATGGTCGTCGATTTTTGATTACTTTCAAATGCGCCTGAGGGAATTTATTACCTCAGCAATCGAGGAAGACAGTCTCTAGTCCTGAGATGGAAATACGAGTGGGTTCGGGAATAATTGCCGGGCAAACTAAAGCTCTAAATTAAAAAAGTTTTTTTTATACTTTCGGCGATTTCACCATCTTTAGGGAAAAAGTAACGCGACAACGCGGATATTTTTGAGAATAATTTCTGCGTCTATTCGGGTTTTTTTTTTTTCTTTTTCCCACGTGAAACGATGGATGTTCGGCGGAGGACTATGGTATAAAATGGGAAAAACGGATTTTAAGTGTTCGAAATAAATGCAAGGAGAGTTGAATAAAATATATTCACTGTTGCATGGCATCTGTTACAATTTTGTGGATGAATCTGAAGTTCTTCTTCTTCTTCTTGGACGAAGATGAAACTTTGATGTGGATGAACGGCGAGGAGTGTGAAAAAAAAAACTTTTTACGAGCAAAGATCTTGAATTAAAAGTTCGGTATTTTTGGTGTAATAAAAATCTAAGAACAGTCCAACACGGTATAATTGGAAAAAATGAAATAAGTTAACGCTGCCAGTTATTGGAAAAGTGAAAAGTAGATAGGTATTTCTATAACAAGGTGTAGTGAGTTAATACGGAAAGTTGTTGATGAAGAAGTAACTTGGATTTTGAAATATCTTGGATGTATCAAATTGTGAAGGATGAGATTGCAAAGGATTGATTTGGCTACGAAACTTGAATAGAATCAAATACAAAAGTTATTTTGTAACTTGTCGTTTACTTATAATTGGCAGTTATCACATCTACAAGAGCTTAAACAGTTCCTTTCAATGGAATATCAAGAATTCCATCAGGCACCATATCGTGTTGGAATCACCATGGGTGATGGTATTCTACCCATAGTTCTGAAGAGGTGTTCTTCCACCCTGGCATAAGCTTTTCCATCCGTCCTAATCCTCAGGTCTCTTCCGGAGTAGATGGAAAACTGCATTTGTCCAGCCCGTGCCCAAATGCACAGACCCTTTGCACTTACGTCCCTTCTTTCCAAGGTCATAGAAACCCTGATAAATCGTCAGCTTATGAAATATCTTGACCCACGGAAACTCCTCAATGACCGGCAGTACGGTTTCCGTAGTAACAGGTCCACTGGTGATTTGATGGCTTATCTCACCGAGAATCCCTACATCACCTTGATGAAAGTAAGATTGTTGCGCTTGATATTTCAAAAGTATTTGACAGAGTTTGGCACCAAGCTCTTTTGTCGAAAATGCGTGCATATGGCATTGATGTATCTCTTCTTCAATGGATTAGAAACTACCTTTCGGGCCGTTCAATACAAGTTTTTTTGGACGGTTTCAAGTCTGCAATCCACCATATAAATGCTGGTGTCCCCCAAAGCTCCGCTTTGTCTCCGACTCTCTTTCTCATTTTTATTAATGATCTCTTGTCTATACCCTCTAATCCAATTCATTCCTTCGCCGATGACAGTACTCTCAGTTTTACGCTCCCCAACTCACGTCTCTGCTCTTCGGACGAAGTAGTGGAACGGCAACGTATGTTAAACTCATTCAATTCAATTCAATTCAAATGGGGTTCTACAAATAGAGTGGAATTTAATGCTTTCAAAACTCAATGCTGCCTTCTGTCTCTCAAGCGATAAAATTTATAGGTGACAGAAACATTACAAAGTCAATCAACTCGCATGAACACCGAAGAAATCTTTCCTGTCTCTCACTGTTTTATCCATTCTTCTTCAAAGAGTGCTCTACTGAAATAGCCAGCTGCATTCCGCCCCTGCAACATTTCACCCGCAATACTCGTCTAGCTTTTAGGGTACAAACTACTAATCACGATGAAACACTTCTTGTACTACTAACAGCTTCACTCTGCATGAACCCACCTTTTTTAATGACCCTAGGTTGATGCCAGTGATTGTAGGAATAAAAAACACAATGAATACCGATATTTAAAGGGCTTAGTGTTTAGAACATTGCACTGCTGAGCAGTGCCGTAACTATGCTTTTATGCGCCCTGTGCGAGCTTCTATATTTGCGCCCTCGAAAAATACACAGATTTTACGAGGTTCGGATATCTAAGTTTTTGTATAATTAAAAATATATTTGCCAAAATATGTACATACAGGTAAGTATAATAGACATAAAACACCAAATACAAACCGTAAACGTAAACAAAATAAGACAACTGTTTACTTAAAGATTTACTCGCCGGGCTTTCCTCATAGCGAAGTCCTTAATGACATCATCATACGACAGAAGTCGTGCTATGTCAGTTTCATTCGACAAAATTGCTGGACCAGATAACCTTTCCTGACTCATCGTCGAGCGCAAGTATGTCTTTATCAGTTTGAGTTTACTGAATGTTACTTAATGATTTTTCACAAGAAGCTACAGTCACTGGCTTCGTTAAAAAAAATTTAATAGCGACGAATACGTTTGGAAACATTTCCTTTAAGTCCAGTTCTACTATCCTCATAAGAAGACTTAGGCTTGATTGACATTCGCATTTTTCAAATAATGAAGTCGCTTCAAATTGATTCTTCAAAGTTTCTATTTCGGCCCAAAATTCTGTGGCATTTATGTCTATAGAATATTTAATACTCAAATCAGCTGCATGTTTCTTTAATTGTCGAACTGAATATGAAGATATACTTCTTATCGTCAACAAATTGAACATATCTTGAATGTTATGGAGTTTTTCAAATCGCCATTTGAATTCAGAAGTTATTCTATCAATTACTTAATTCATCTGAATTTTGAATTTTTGCTGTTGGGAAATGTCGTAACCGGCGTCTGAACTTTCGCTTGCATCTTATTTTTTTACTCGCTTTTGTCGCTTTTCAGGAAAATTATCCTCAATGTCACATTCTTCACAAACTTTTTTAGCTTTTACGAAAACATTGTCCACAGTCTCCCGAACATTTTGAATCTGCCTTGTCAATCCCTTGATTAATTCTGAGGCTTTGTCGATAGTTATGGTTTTCGACTGTAAAGCAACATTTACTCTATCAACAGATTCTAAAACTTGATCCCAAATTTGCAGGGTACATATAAATTTAAAGTTTATTAGCTCCATTAAGTTTTTAGCTGTAGCTGTTGTTTCCGTATTAAAATTGTTGGTAGTTAGAATCTTAAGCACTTTCCAAATTTGTGGTATTTGCATATTTGAAGCTTTGACGGCTCTAGCTTTAGAGGCCCATCTAGTGTCAGCGTGTTTTTTTAAAAGAAATTTGCAAGTGCTTCATTAAAGTTTCCCATCTGACCGTAGAACTCGGAAAAAACACAAATATTTTCTGGACTATTCCGAAAAAAAAGTGATCATATCGGGCGGTAATTTTTGCGCCCTCCAGGCCTACGCCCTGTGCCTGGACACCGCTGGCACCGCCCTAGTTACGGCACTGCTGCTGAGCAAGCTAACTCGAGTTCAAGTCCTAGAAAAATCAAAGCTTTTCGTGGCACCAACGTGGAAAAAGACTCAACAAATGTGTGTCTGTTGATATCTCCTGGAATCGTTAACATTGATGTTTGTAATCATGGTTCTAAGGATTGGGAATTCTAGTACATACTTAGATTGTTTTCGAGTTTAGTCGAGAGCTTGGTTCTCTTCTGCTTCTTCTTCAGCTCTTTGCTTCTTTGATGAAACCCGAGGTGCCTGGAGCTGTACAGATATATTTTTGACTTGTTTTCAGACGACCTTTAGATCGGCCAAAATTGAGGTATGCGTTCCCTATTTTCTTTGTAAAAATAGCTAGTTAGGAACGACCCTTTAACTGCTTACCGGCAATGAGTCTTTTTTTCCTCCTGCGCACTACCTGCTTACGGCTACTAGTGAGCATCACTGACCAATCAGGAACCATGTCATGCGGCCACGTGAGATATGGATTTGTACTTTAACGCCTTTTACCAAAATACCTATCTGGAAAACGTTCACAAGGATATAAGGCAAAAGTAGCTTTGGATTCCCAAAAGAAACCTCTTCCCAGGAAATTGATTCTAAGTCAAAAATCACACAACAATTTTTGTCATTTGTATGACTCTCTGGTGTCACAGTCAGTGGATCACATCCACCTAATCTAAAGCTTCTCACCCTCTACACATCGTTAACACTAACATTCCTATTTAAGCCCATTGAAACTTAACTCCGGCAATTGCTTTTGTTTGAAAAGATTTCCCAACTCAGATTCCATCACGTACAACTTTCGTGCAGTTTTTCGACGCAGCTCCGCCGACCATCTTCGGCGATGCGCCAATGTATACTTCAGCATTCTTCCAACGTTCCTTCGCAGTTACGGAACACTTTCATTTAAAGTTCTATCATTAAATACAACTTAATGCATTCCCCCTTTGATGTTGGTAACTTATTCTTTTTTTTTTTTGTTTTAGCTGCCCTTCTTCCTTCACGGACGACACGAACAGCATCCGTTCGGTTTTTATTATTTTTTATATTCTACACTTTCTCTTGCCACTTTTTTCTTCGGATGAGGTCCTGGTTGGCATCTACCACCACCGCCATATCGTGAATGACAGTGTTGTAGTTCTGTGTATTTTTTTTTTTTAATTTTTTTATTTAATTTTCACTTTGAATGGACACTTTTCTTTTAAGAGTAAATAAAAAGGACGAAAAGAAAAGGGACAAATTAATCCTCTTTTGCATTCATTATGCCATAATTTTGTGCCCGGGACATGTAATCATAATCAGTCTGCCGTTGATTGAGAAAGGACTTTAGAAGAAAAATATTTTCTTTGAAGCGGACTGAGAGCAGAGAAGAGAGAGAGAGAGAGAGAAAAAAAAGGATATTCGGCCATTAGCATGGTATTCATAAAAAAAAAATATGAATCTGATCCGTTGTCGTCGAAATGCACGTACCATATGGCAAGTGTCCTTTAGCATTTGTGTATGGAACATCAAAGGTATAGAAAACAGGGAAAGGCATATCATAAATTCGTAAATGGAATAATTTAATTACAATATCCTTCGTCATTACCACAGTATACGCATTGAGGGCGACAGACAGCAAAGGGCATCTTCGTAATTGGGGCCAATTTTTAGAGGGAGTATGAGTTTTTGTCTGCCCTCGAAGTAAGGTTTTATTTGATTAGGATGTGTTAGGGAAAGAGCCAAAGCTGACCCCATGCGAGGACAAGGATATTGAATTTATTGTTGAAAATCAGTAGGGCTGCAATCTGAAAGAGGGGTATGTTGGGTCTTTGATAGAAGGAAGAAATATTTAGAAATTGCTTTCCTATGCGACAAAAATATATTTCGCACTGAAGGCATATACGAAGTCCTGCAGGCGTACATCGTGCATCATCCGAAATAGTGCACACAGCGGGAATCATTGTTTATATCAAAGCCTCGATGTTTAAAAAAAAAAAAACATGTCACATTTTGGGCTCCTTCTCAAGGAACTTTGTCTGAATTCCCACCATATTCCACCCACCATATCGCTGCCCTCGGGTCATTTATTTTCTCTTTCTACCTCTTCTGTATGGTCGTTGACTATTGCTTTTCCGTAGCTCGACATCAAGGGTCGATGGAACTTGAAGTTTCGGCTCTACCTTGATGAGTCTTAAACATTATTATAAATATGTAGGTACTATGTGATTTGCCTTCATTACGTCCACTCTCTGGACAACACGCATATTCCTAGTAATAAAATCAAAGTCAAAGCACAACCACAAATACAATGTATTGTAGATAGAAAAGCTAAAGAGGCAAAGAAATTGCGGTAATGGCATTGGAATGAGAATGGAGGCAGAACAAAAAGGAGCCCCCTTTAGGGGAATGAGCAAGTTTCTACTTCGTTCGGCATTATGAGCGGAAGAAATAATAAAATCACCAGATGATGGTCATTAGACCGAAAAGTAATTTCATTTTATGAAACTTCAATCTCTACACAGCGAAACCGAATTGCAACCTTTTTTTCTTCCCCTCACACACCGGACTCAACCGAGATTCATACAAAAATCTACATTGCCTTTTATTGGTTAAAGAAGCAGAACATCCTTACGAACGGAATCATGAGTTTATAGATTTTCCCACCCGTTGTGGCGACTTCTTGCGAATGATGGTGGACCATCAAATTCGGAACACCATAGTTTAACACCTGAGAAAATAATGGAGGAACAATAAAATTGTCCTCGTTCGAGACGTGAAAAAGGACGTAAATTTGATTTTAAAATAAATTTTAATAGAATTTCACTGAAAAAGAACACAAACAAGGATATAGAGAAGCAGTAACGGTACAATTTTCCATCCACACCTGGATGAGATCCAAAGTCGCGCAAAATTGCTTTACTGTTCAATTTAAAGTTTTTAAAAGGTTTCCATTCGAGGTCCTACTTCTTCTCTCCGTAAGAGTGGGCAAAGTATAGTCCAATTTTTGATGTGTCCTTACAGTGCGAGAGCATTAGAGTGTTGTGTGTTACTTTTCGGACGGAAGGACAATTTGACAATTCAATTATACGGAAACAAAAAACGATGCTAACTTATGAAAGCTGGCACATTGTGGCCCCAATGACGATGCTGATGGAGTGTGTATCCCTCTAAAATGGAGGATTGGAATAAGTGAAGCGGAAACGTTTTATGTGCGCGCGTGAGAAAGGTATTCCGGTAAATTGCATTAGCGTCTTCTTAACAAGCAGGTGTTGTTGGTTTTGGAAAGAGAGTGTTATTAAGGTATTTTATTAGAAATTTAATTTGGAAAATGTATCAAGGATGGATACCAACAAGGAGAGTGGTATAATTAAAATGTTCCAAATGAGTTGCTGGGAGAAGAAAATATTATTATCCTGTTTTTGGGAACATTTTTGAAAAGTAATCAAAGATGTTTTCCTTTGTTTTGTTTTTAAGGATGTCATTAAGAGGATTTCATTACTAATTAATTTTAAACGAACAAACAAAATCTGTTTTTGAGGATCACAAAAGTGAGTGCGGGTTGATGTTGAAAATGTTAAGCTTTGTTTGGTACCTTGGGGTGCTACGTCGTAGTCCAGGTATTTATTTGTTGGAGTATAAGTATGATGATTTTCTTACAGCCTAGATTTTCAATCTTCTATCCTTACCGATTAGTACTAGAGTAGCTAAGGTCAGAGCGAACCATGTTGTTATGTAGGTTTTTTTAAACATAAAATATAAAAAAAGGTATTGGTTTTACCTCACAGAGCACTAAAGCGTCCACTATTGCTTGAAATTCTGTGTAGCTTCTTGATTATGCTAAGGATCATCACTGTAGGCAAGCCGAAATATGTAGAAATACGGGATAAGGATTCCCAGCTTGATCGCAATGAACTGCAGAAACTATGAGAGTCTTACAAATTTATCAATTACGAAATCGCTGTAAACTCTATGGGGAGATCGAGCGAAGGAGCACTTTTATTAACTGCTGTTCCTTGTAAGGCAAGTGACAAGCCCGGCACTAACAAGGAAACCTAAAAACGCTTGAAACTCTTCTATTCGGAGTTTGGTTAAATGGTGCATACATAAGCTTGAACTCTGTCAGCAACGTTTATGGGGAATAAGTTCATCATACGCTTAGAGAAACGAGCTTTACTTTGAAAAATTCGCACATCCATCCCCGAACAACGACATCTCAGTAAACTTGATTTGCATGGGTAAGCCTCGGGTCATATATTCACGGACAGTCAAGCACCACTCAAAGCACTGAGTTCCCATTACTTCAATTCAAAGGCCGTTTTAGGCTGCTTCAATACTCTCAAGGACCTCTCAAAGCGAAACAAAGTCAAGCTCTGGTGGGAACCGGGACACAGAGGAAATGAAGGCAATGAAATTGCAGATCAACTTGCCAGGATAGGCTCTTCAGAAAGGTACATAGGTGCCGATCCCTTCTGCGGCATCTCTACTTTCGCGTTCAGAATGAGTCTGGACAGCGAACATTCAGGGACTTAGACAGGCTAAAAGAGCCATCCGACCACTGAACAAATCCATTGAAAATATTCTCAATCATAAAAGGGACGATATCAGAAGGCTTGCCGGCTTCCTCACCGGTCACTGCAGCCTCAAATATCACTTAAACAAACTTAATATGATTCAGGATTCTGAATGCCGACTTTGCTTAGAGGAAGACGAATCAACAGAACACGTACTATGTGAGTGCGTGGCCGTCTGCAGAGTCAGGAAGCGCTTTCTCCATATTGAATTCCTTACACCGGAGGATCTTCGTAACGCCTTGACTGGAGATATTCTCAACTTCATTAGGAAGATAGAGGATCGCCTTGTCTAAGTGGCTCCATGCACAATAGATCTTTCGGTTCGCAGTGCCATATGCGTCAGTCGCAGAGCCTTAATAATAATAAATAATAAAGCCTCGAGTCAACCGTGGAAGTCCTTATTTTTCTAAGAAACAAACGTCTACCTAACCCATCTAACTACACTTCAAGGGGCATTTATTTCAACATCGTTAGACCTTTCCTGACCTGTCCTGAAAGGTCGACGCTAAAAGTCGTTTATGTGGCACGAATGCCATCTACCATCATTTTGCCTTGTTATCCCCCTCTTTTTGGTATTCTAAATAATGCTATTCCGGACAGTTGTTGGCGAGAGTAACGACTTGAGTTGAGGCTTTTAATGAGATAGACGGTAGTAGGTACAGCACTTATCCGGCTTAACTGCTTACGTTTATTTTCAGAGCTCAGGTCTTTAAAAAAGGTTAGTTTCTAACCTCAAGATACTAAGCACTTTGTTCACTGCTATAAACTGGTTTCCTCTCTAGGTTGGAAATGCACGTTGCACCGACGACGTGGAGAATTCTGAAGGAGAGCACTGGAGAATTTGAGACAGGACTTAAAGCATCTGCTGATGTAGAGAGTCTTCACTTCACTTGCTGTTCAAGAAGTTTTTAAAATTCCTGGTTTCCCTCGAGGTATGAATTTTCTGTGAGGTAATTCCAGACCTTTTTTCTGTACAGAAACTTATTTCTGTAATTTCTTTTAATCCCCTAGGTTAACCTCCTGCATTCGACAAGATTATTAAAATAGGCAATGAAACCTCAACCCAATTTCCCATTTCGATCTGCCTCTTTGTGTCTTCATTTATGTTTAACAATAAAACCACAAAATGTCTATAGTATGTCTCTTACACAAAGCGCAGCCCAAAGACCTTTTGCGTCTCTGAAATACAGTATCAGGCCCCGAACAATATTTGAAAATGTATTGCAAATTCCCTCATTTAGGTTTCTTAAATCGTTTGGCAAAGGCAAATTTGTCCAGATTTTGTTTAATTGCACCCCTGGTGCCAAATATACAAGCAAACAGCACAACACAAATCCAGTCACAGTAAGCTTCCTCGGAATCCAAACCAAAAATTCATCATCATCATCATCATCATCATCGTCATCGTCATCAGTAGTAGCTTCAGTATCGTTGTCCTATAACCAAAACTACCTATAAAACATCGTACGCATTCACAGCCGCATTCCTTTGAGAACTCTAGTAAATAATGCAAATTGCTTTTCAAGTTTGTCCATCCTGTCCAACCCCCACACGCCCACCAACAGTAATGTGGTCCAAATTGTTAGGAGGAAGGACATCGTCTGCATACTTCCTTGAGCAAATAATAATTTTCCAAGAAACTTTACCCGTGGCTACAATACGTAGCAAAATTATATTTAGCAATAAGACCTTGCCCCAGCCGTCCGCTCTCTCTCTTCGTTTTATTGTCGTCCTGTAAACAAATAAATAATAGTACCAAGGTAAACGTTCAAAATATCCTTCGCTCTTTACCTTATCGTCGTTGAATGTCTGTTCTTTCTGTTTGTATGTATGAAGGTCGGTCTTTAGAAAATTATAATTGCTCCTGTTAATGGCCTCCTTTCAGATAGTAATCCCTATGGTCAATTGCGTTTTGCATAAATCCAGGAGAGCAGGGTACTCCTTGCAGCTGCAGCTGCGTCCATCAAACAGAGGCAACACACTTAGTCATTTTATTTACAATAATAACACATTTGTTTGGCCGGCAGCGACATTCATGAGGTGATTACACAAGGACATGACTACGGAGAGAAAGATGCATTCCTCTATTCACTCAAAATTGATGCACACATGTTTTCGGTTGACCACACGGACAAAGGTGTGAGCCCTAATCCGATGAAAGCCCTTTGGGGTAAGTTCCTCCTTATCACACAAAGGTGAGCTGTTCGTCCTCCTCAAAGAGTTTGGGCAAAGTTTTAAGGTTTTCCTGGCGATGTCCCCTCTTTGTATTGGAAAGTTACTCAACCATCGATAAGTAAGTGACCGGATGTTATGTTTGCCGTTGATGTTTCGGTACAATCTACGGAGCGCACCCTAAAATTTGCTGCCAGTGGTCAACAAGAGAAAGGATCTGGCCACTGAATGTCGAGAACAGAGACCCTGTGAAGTAAGGAGAAAGTTTTTATGTGTTTTGACCAAGTTGTCGTTTTGCTTGTTTTTTTTTTTTCCGAAAAGGTGTTGAAAGGACTTTTGAAAGAACATTCAGGATTATTTGCATCTCCCCAACCTCCTCCTTTGCTAACAACACACAGGACTAACTGAATGCTTGTGCACCACCTTTTGCAATTATGCTTGTTTGCTCGAGTGTGGGAGGCGGACCGGACCGCCACCGGTCCACTGGACAAGGATAACATGTATTGGAAATTGAAAATGTAATCCGCTTGTTGTTTGAATTGCAAGTAAAACTTTAAAGGATTACAATTTAGGGCTGTGCATGCTGGGGGCCGGTTAGTTGCTTTAAGTTTCTTGTGCCGACGAGTATTTGGGTGTTTGTTGAGGATTTTACAACACACGAGTTATAGGTGATTGGTTTGTGATTTTTCACTAGTAAAATCATTTTAAGTATGAGGCGTTGTAGTTTTTCAAGATAAGCGCTCTTCTTATCAATCAATGTATCCGTAGGAGTGTAGAGTTGTCCCGTTGAGAGTGCAAACTTTGACTGCTATAAACTTGAAATTTCACAAAACTTAACAAATCCATTGTTTCTTACACTGTATGGCACATTGTTCTATTTGACTACAATCACATGTCATAACGATCTGTCTCTGGCACAAGAACTCAGTTATCACGGTACGGTAGTGAATGGCATTTGCATTACTGTCATCATTTAAGAAAACGTCATCCCAATCATTTCGTCTGTCTAAAAATCCAAAAAATACACTAAACATTGGCGTCGGTCTCTCATGGATCCATTTAAGGATTCTCTACTGCTCCTCGTCACTGAAGATGTTTTTTTTTTCGCAAAATCGTTGCCCCGAGCCGCATAGACTGGTCATCTGGTTTGTGTTTCTAAGTTATCTGAATACTGTAGGGAAACTCGTAGAGTAGTAGCGCTTCTAGAGCTTCTGACATTTTCATTCACTGCGGCGACGTTCTGTATTGAAAGGACGAGAAGAACACTCGCGTTTGGTGCAATTTGTCGAACATTCAAGAATCTGAAGGAAGACTGATGAATGATGAGCTTCTCACATATTACGCTGCAAAATATTGGAATCCAAGTGTTTATTAGTTTCTTCCAGCAAAAGTTCTGTCCGAAATAAAACATCTAGTCAGGCAGAATGCTAAAAATTAGTTTTCTGAATTTTTTTTTATTAAAACTCTCCTGCAATCCTGTTGGTAACTCAATAGAGTTGCTTTCATTGAATTTCTCATCTATGAGATACTTTTTGTCTAAATTCAGTGAAACATGCACCTATTGAAACTTTGTTCGAACATTTTTTATGACTGTCTTTTGTCCTTTGTGGTCGCCACTTATTTCCTGCAACATTTTTTCTCCTAAATGTGTCAAAACAAAAAAAAAGTTTGATATGTAAATACACAATTTAGTTTACTATCTTGTTAACATTGATAGGCGTAGTATAGTTGGAATTTTTATTTTTTTTCTCTCTGTCGCGGTTGATATTCTTTTATCTGGTAATCCACAAAGACCAAAACCTCGTTGTTTTTTTGTTGCCACTAGTACTGATCCACAATTTTGTGTGCAGTGGTAAAAAAAACCACACCGCTGGTGGAGTTTGTAAAATACTTTCCGACCACATTTCCATACAAACGAACTAAATCTACTATCTCGATGAATTTATTCCAATTGAATGATTGCGTTTTTACTGCTATGCAGATTGGTTGAATGGAACAAAGGTGGAAACACAGACGTTGTGGACATTTTGTGGTAACTAAACTTATAAATATTGAATAGAGATTTGTTTGACAAAAAGTTGAACATTAGGAAGCTCGAGTTGTGTTTTGCTAAGAAACAAAATAGTAACAGCGTGGAGACATATATGAACAAAGTGCGTGAAATTAAAGTGAACCTTTTGGGGTAAGCTATACAATCTAACCTCAATAGTGTCAATCAACAGAGTATATATAAAAATTAAACTTACCTCCTTGATAAAATGGACTACCTACAGCGAGTCCATGACAACAAATTAAACTCATAAAATAGCTTGTACTTGTAGATATTTGGAAGAAAATGTAAACAAAAACCCTTCATCAATCTAACTGTTACAAAGATACGAAGGTGTCAGCAATGCAACGAGAGTGATTTTGTAAGAATCAAAACGAAGTGGAGAGCTGGGAAAAGTGTATGACATCTTGCGCCTTTATAGGGAGCATTTACTTACAATCTATGCCATACCCCGGAAATGGACTCAACTAACATCCCTCTGAAACCAACTCAATCGTTAGTTAGCTCATAAGCTGCTTGAAGTTTAGCGTGCCAAGTTGGTTGAGGTCTCTTTTTAGTTGCACGCGCTACTTGAGTCGTGGATTCGAAGGCTATCAGAGCCAGAACGCTGGTGTGCAACCGATGTATATGTCCAAGCATCTTTTTGTCTGAAGTCTTCTGAGTTAGTCAATGTCACAAGGCAGTGGACAGAATACGACAAAACACAAGAAAAACTACACCTGAACGATGACGCCATATACAGGGGATGCCGTGATAAAGAGGCTCATGAGGACATGTCCCATTGCCTCTGTCACCTCCCAAACCTCCGCCAACTAGGAAATAGAACCCTTTGCAAATTCTTCTTCGTATACATCGACGAACTATCAGATGGATCACCATCAGACGTGCTCAAATATGCCATGGCGTCCGAACGGTTGGTACCAAAGCACTTACACCACGGAAGGAAACATATCACGGCTGTCACAATGGGTCCACATGGACCGAAGTGGACTAAGGATGTAACTATGCTCATCAGCCAGCAAACCTACCCTAACCTAGTCAATGTCCTTAACAGCCGATGTCATCTCCTCCCCTACTCACCGTTTATGTAAGCGGGGCCGAAGGTCACCCGAAGTCCTTTTTTTTTTAACAACCTCTGCCAAGTCTTGTACAGAGTTATATACTTAAGTTTCTAGAGAGAGGTGTTTGCTACTCAATTGCATCCTTACCCCAAAGAAACAGCGATTTTCAAATGTTATTCTTCGTTTGATCGCATTGTCCGAAAAGAGATTGTCTTAAATATGTCAGAGCTATACCTTGACAGAAAGGCCAAAATAGAGGCAATATCCGGTATAAATATTAAACCGAAGCCTCTGAAGCTAGAACTGTCGTGAAGAGTACAAGTTTATCGGACATAAGGGATACAATCCACTTCCTATGTCTCCACCATTTTAGAAAAGGTTCCATACCAAATACTTCTAGCATTTAAAAGTTATCAGACAAACTTGTAAGTAATATTCAAATCGGGACGATTTGCAACCAAAATGCACTTGAGAATTGTTCTAAGCACATCGCTCTTCAATTGGCACATTTTAAAATATGAAAGTATCAAGCTGTTTGAACCATGATCAATTTCTATGATCTGTAAAGAATTTCATTGAAAACTCAAACTCATATCAACCCACAGGACATAATTCGTCATTTAATTAGTTCGATTCGGATTTGATGCGATAATATTTGTCAACATTGCAATATTGAATGGCATTATCTGACTTTTACTCTTCTAGGCGCAAATAAATCAGCAACACAAGGTCTATTATCGTTCAATCTACCCACACACACACTGGGATAAAAATTAAATATTTCATAATGTTTGCTGCCCACGGGCATTAACATCAGGAGCCGGCACTCAATCGAAAAACGTAATCAGCTTTTGAAATTTAAACGTGTGCAAATAATTTTCAATAAATTCGCCGACAATGTTGGTGACGTGTGAGTTCTGTTGTTGTGTTTTTAATATCGCCCCCGCTATGCTCACCGAAGTCATATCTACTCACCATGTACATAAGTGAATCCTGTTCGCGATGTCGTATTTCGAATCGTACCGGGTCTGCTACTGTTTATTACTGGGATTCCAATCAATAACCGCGATGTTGCCATCCACATTGGTTGATAAATTTATTTCGAAGCAAATAGCTTTTTTCAATTTCATCGGGCTGAACAGGACAAAACTGAATGAGAAAGACTCGGAGCCGGGTTCTGCATCTGCAATGGAATTGGAATCAAATCAAAACATGGAAAATTATTTTCGTGATTTTATTGAAAATTGTGGTCACAATTATCATAACTCAGTTGATAATGTTTGATTGGTGAGCGAGCACGATGTCGGGATGGTCCTGTCTGCTCGTGGCGTTCGTGGTGGCTCGGGTTCATCGATGGTTACGTTACTGGGATGTAGCCAAAAAAATGTGTTGATTGCGGTTTTGTGGCCGAGTTTGGATGTGAAAATTATTTTGTTTATGAGTGTTTTTGTGTCGCATGATTATGATAGGGTTGTGGCTTGAGTATACGTGCTGCTCGAGTGAACTAGGGATATGTGGCTTAATTATGAACCGAAATTAAGAGTTGTTTTCTTTAAATTAAGGGTTTAAAGGGTCGGAGTTAAACAAGGGAGATTTCCGATAAAATCTATATTTTACGCTGAAGTTCCACTAGACTCGTGTGTAGAGATATCATATATTTTTCGGTCGACTGTCAGTGAAACTTTCTTCATTTAGAAGTGTATGACCGATCCATTGCTATTATCTTCGTCAAATGGTTGCAGACTTTGCTAGAAGGTGGCAGTTACTACCCAAGTGCTGCAACCATTCAACAACACCCAGTTAATTCTATTATATGGATGTCTGGTCTGGTAACCAGTCACAAAACAAGCCCCAGACTTAAAAACATGTACAAAAAGTACACGGTGAATATGTTTCAGCCCATAGAAACTACTCCGACAGCAGCTTTCGAAACGATACTTTCACTCATTCCACTCATCCAATACAAAAAAATGAGTGTCTTACGATAACCGCAATTTTGGAAAAAGGTAACACTACTCGAAGTATCTCTAGAACATTACTTCAATCTTAATTGAAAGCTGGACAAAAGAAACGTTCATCAAACCCGATAACACATCCATGTCCATAAACTACTCAAAAACGGATAAAAAGGTAAGCTGCTGAACCTGCTTTTGCCAGGTCAATCAAAATTTCAAACCACGGTATCGTGTTACAACCGAGAGTTTCATAAGAACACCGAAAGCGAAGTGGCAATCAAAACCATCTCATTCACAGTACAAGTTTCTAGCACCCAGTCTCTTGCATCGATAACAATGAGGCCGATGAACTGGCAAAAATTAAGTCGAAGTTGAACCATCCTGTGCTCTAGTTTAGGGGAATTCATTGAACTTTTAGTACGCCTGTGGTCTATCAATAACCTTAAGAAATTAAGGAGACGGCTCTCCTCTTTGCTAAAGAAAAGTGACACTTGCATCCTTTCATCGATTTCAACCAAATGGACGACAGCCTATTCTTTTTATAAAAGACCTATTGTCAGCGTCACTCAAATTGTTTTTATCTCATCTATCTCTTTTATATCTTTAGTAAGAACTTTCTTTTTTCACTTTCCAATCCTTCAATATTATTTTTTTTTAGTTTTACCACCACAAATAACACATTCCTGTCACGTATCCCGGTAAAACTTCCAGAAAAACCGCAACCAGGTTAAGTGCTTTCACATGTTGAAAATGTTACATTTGACCACTGCCCTTCAAAGTATAAACATACATACATATGTACATATATAATACTCTGAAATATGTCGAATTGTGGTTTTCGTCCTTCTTTGCTTGTGTTATCTTATTGAAATGGCAGCTATAGGTCTTGTTGGAAAATACTTTAGCAACCAGATGCGATGAGCCTTATTTAAATTCTTCGTAAATCAATGATTATCTTGTAGACTATTCTAACACAGAAGTTGAAGTTGTTTGTAAATGAATGCTAGTTGATTGGAGTGACAGGGTGTCACTGAAATTTGTGGAAGGATATTGTAAAAAGGATTGACATTTGGTAGTATCAATGAATGACTGTATAGTGAAATTCTAGAGAAATCAGGAAGGAATGAACGACATATTAAAGATTTTGGTTTGGATTGAGATGAACGAACGGTAGAACTTTCTTTAATTTAGCCTCAAAATGGCTTTGATATTTATTTAGTCATGTTAAGTTATTTTTATGTAAGTGATTGCTCACTTAAGTACCGGAATATGCCAATATTTGGGGTCAACGAAAGTTTTAATCTACTTTTTTTTCACATTTAAGAGAATAGTATCTTCTAACTGCATCTTATTAACGTGTAAGCTGACATGTACTAGAATTTAATGGAAAAAAAGAAACAGGCCTTGCAAGAGTATGGCCAGTTAAAAGTTGTTTCAACCAGATGTCACATAATTAGCGTCCCAAAAATGTCCATAAAAGTTACCAACCAATAACGCCGTTGATTCTCTGCACCAAAGCCAATTGAGCAATCTTAGCAATTTTCATGAAAAACATACTTAGCACCCTGTAACATTTTAACCTTCATCGATTACATCCTTACGAATTAAGGGTACACATGCATCACAGTAAACCGAAACACTATCACATTTACAACTGTGAAGCAACCTGTATTCAGCAAACCACAGAAATTCATCCTCATCATCATCAACTTCATCCGCACAAGGATTAAAATCTGAAGACAAGGACTATTGCTATAAATGTAATGATATAAGCATTTGCGTTGATGAAATTTGATGAGAGATGGTGAATCGGAATCAGAAGAAAAGTGCATTACAAAACGAGCTTAAAACTATGCACACACATAGTTGGAGTTCCATTCCTTCCCCGGGGCATGAAGTATGTTCGTATGATTACACAAGACCAATCTCTGGCAAATGATAGAAGTGATGAGGTGAAGTAGCTCCTTATCCCATACGAGATAACGCAATTAAAGAATAGTGCTTTCCTTTTTGCCAAATTCAACCAGTCAGCCGCCAGTCACCCACTCCTAATTCGTAATTCGATTGATTAGGTGATTTATCGAAGCGTAATGCTGCTCCTAATGAATAGTTTGCCAGTTAACAAAGTTTCGTTGTAATTAAGACTTGCACATACCGCAGGATACACATATGATGAGTGCAAAGGAAATAGTGTGACCAGATAAAACACATTTAAAATTTTAAAATTTTTTTAAAATTTAAGTGACATTGTCAACGAAAGCTGTAATTTAAAGTTTGTGAACGCTGCGGTGATTTATTAGGTTAAAACAGAGACAAATATAAAGTGTAAATTCAGTAACGCGTCATTGGCATCATGATGCTCATGATGCTTTGCAAAATGTTCATTAATGCAAACTATTGGCATCACTTTCAACGTCAAGTGTTCATTTTTGCAAATTAAATCAAACTGATGGGCAAACATAACGAAAAAAGCATCACAGAAAATACCTGATGCGCAGCTGATTCGCCTGCCAAAAAGGAAGAAAAATGTCGGAAGAGAAAGAAAATTAAGTACATACATGTGCTTTTGAAAGAAAAATTTATAAATTTTTGTTGAATTCTTACTTTTTTCACAAAACATTTAATTTTCTTGACATTAAATTGTTTGATGTAAACAATGCGTTTTAAAACGCAATCGTCATATTCAATCAGCATAAACTGTGCATCGCATCAGCATCGCAAATAAGCAGTGATGCCGCATCACTGCGCAAATGTCTGACGTTTCTGAATTTACACAAAAGTTCTACTGAATTTTGGACCCATCTGTCAATATTGACCACGATTCGCTGAACACATAGTGTTTTCACACCCCTTTTCCTAGTGTTGATGGCTCATAAACTATTAAAACTGCTCTTCTTCCCGAATTTTGCAAAAGTTTATAAGTGGGAGTGATGTCCTTATTGTTAGAATTATAAACTTGTAAATTGTTTCTAAAAACATTCCACTCTGGTCATACTAATATAGACTTCGAGTGCTAGAGCGAGAGTTAACTAAACGAATTATAGAACTCTAAATAAAGAGAGTGAAGTAGATTTCAGATGACAACGAGCTGAATTTAATTTTAAAGTTTATTTACGGTAATGATGTGGTATTGAAATTAAAGGATAAGATCGATTCCTTTTTCAAACAAAACATTATAAAACCCTAATCCTGCATAAGATCAATACAGAAATATAGCATCATTGTTGCTTGTGAGGTGATAAATATATGCGGAGAGTGATGTCCTGTCTGAATGCTTGATTCTTTAAAATGAGTTGTGACACACTTTTTGCATAATATATGTTCGAAGATCTCAACAGTCTAGAAGCTCTTATACTAATGACGCCAAAGCCCGAAAATAGCCAAGACCTAGCTTCTTAAAACCATTCATGTTTTGCGTGTTAAATTTGTTGGGCAAATGCAAAGGACCTACAGTTTTATTACTTACTTACTTACTCACTTAAGGTGGCGCTACAGTCCGGGGTGGACCTGGGCCCCAACCAACAAGCGTCTCCAGCCACCACAGTCTTATGACCGAATCAAAACAATACATACACACATACACAAAAATGAACTAAAGTGGATGACTTTGGTTTTTAACCCTCAACCAGTCGTTTCTGCAATAACAATATCCTTGATGTTATCCTGGGTGGTGTTTGTACGACATTGTGTATGCTCGTTATGCATCATATCAACTTGAGCTGTAGACCATGACGAAGCACATCTTAATAGAATCTTGAAAGCTGTTAACTACACGCATCAAAAATCTGAAATAGTTGTTGTTAAAGCATTCAATCCAACAGTTTTTCTCTAAATTGCAACAAAATATGCAACTGTTCCGCTTAAAAGCTAAATTTCTAGCACTTACCTTCCAACTTGCGAATGCTCTTTCATTTTGCACAATTATTTATCCCTAATTACCACGGACGAAGATGCATTAGTTTCACCAGAAAAAAGAGGGAACAAATTTCAGAAGCATTTGTGCAATTGCAATTTTTTTTATATATTTTTTGTTTTTATCCTTAAATTACAAAGGTAATCATGGTCTTTTTGAAGCTGGAATACCACACATTTTACGACAGAAGCACTAGAAAGGTGGTTAACTTTGCCTCCTGCCAATTGACCGATGTCTATGCAAAAAAAAACTGAAAAACCTTGTGCTACCAGGGTTTCCATTTTACTGCGATTTTATTACTAAAAAAACCAAAACAGAGGAGACGGTTAAAAAATATACTCGAGCAGTAAGGATGTGTTATGTAGGCAAGCATGCAAACTCTCTAAAGCTAGGAGCAGGCAATGTTAATGCTCTCACTACGAGGCGGTCGACTTACAAACGGTTGCAGTTAACACAATCATTTAACAAATAGCTACGGTCATGTAAGGCAAGGTGGTTTCGGTATTTTTATTGCCATCCAAAATGAGATTTGTCTTTTTTGCTCTGGGATTGGTTCGAATAGTTTAGATCGAAGCATTATTGTTTATCTGCTTCACATTATTTTTCCATAGTAAGAGCTGAATTTGTTGTATGTGCATGGTCAAATCGTCTCCATGTGTCTCCATAGAACAATCATTTGAAGAATTTTTCGAGGGTCTAGAAGTTAAAGTACCCGCTTATGCTCCAATACCTTGTACCAAAGTCATCCGACTACTTCAGTAGTTAGCCGGCTTGCTTCCTCACAGATATTCCCCATGCTTTAACTGGAAGAGGTAATCAGTGGTTTTGAAATCTATGAACAACAGTTTTTGAATATTTTTCAAGACTTTACGAAGCGCGAAGTTTTGGGCTATTTTTCAAATCTAAAACGATACCAATCAGTTAGACAAAGTTAGTATTTAGATCAGATAGAATCTTTAAGACGATATACAAGAGACTTCTGATTTATGATACGGGTGAGGCGATCTCTTTTCTTATCGACTGGGAAGTTATAAACATCGGGAACGTTTTCATTTGATCATACTGTTCAGATAAATTAGTACGTGTTTCCTTCCAAGTCAACTCTAAGAGTGAATTGTTAGATTTAAGCATAATTTTAGGTGTTTCGACTTCTGTTCAATCAAGTAGTTAAAGTAATAGCTCATAAAGCTAAGTGTGTTAGGCTGCCCTGCAGCGGGATTTTGGTTTTCATCGGCATTTAACACGCAAAAAGTACGCAAAAGTAGTACCTTTTGAGTTTTAGCATTGAAGTTTTGCAGATGTTCAAGTGGTCGCTTAGAAATTTGTGGCTTACTACTCCTAATTCACAATGACATGAACTTGGAAGCCTACGGCGAAGATCTTGTCTAGACTTCTAAACGAAAAAGAATAGAAATAGGACATCGATACATACTTGATCAATTTCGTTAACAAAATAAAAATACAAAGTGGGAACCCAAAAATGTTTCCTTGTGGAAAGTTTCTTTTGGAAATTATTTTTTATTACCTGGAATTACCATGAGTCCTCTCTCTGACCCTCTCGTCAGAGAACAAAGGTGTAAAATTGCACACCGTGACCTCTTCAATTACACACGTAGATACGGAGTGTAATTAACCGATTCTTGTGGCAATCATTACTCTGGATGGGCATTGCAAGGATTTTTTTTTGTTTTTCCTTTGTATTTCCCTACAAAAGCGAATTGTTGTGTGGTAAAGATTATGGCATAAAAGAGGATTGCACCGACATAAAACCACTCGAGCATGTAAAATGGCCAATTCATGTGAATGAATGACCAAATGACCATTGGCAATGCAGAGAATGGCTGTCGCATATTGTTGAGTGCACCAAAACAATTAAAATTCTGGAATTTTATTTATTAATTTTATAATTATCTGAAAGTCCTCTATAAAGTGAAACAGGTGGAGGGGCTTATTGTGAAAAGGACGTCTTATCGTATAGAAAAAATTAGACAGGGGCTTACACTTTGCCAAGGGCTTACACTTCTGTAAAACTGTTATATTTGCCTGGTTAAGCTCACTCAATTTCAGAACTAATTTGCACATAGTTTCCTGGAATTACCGACTTTCCAAATTAATCAAGCACTACTCGTTAAACCATGCTCCTTGGTAATTTATCCCGTTTCAAACACAACTTATTTATTTCTTGATCAAACCTCTTATAGTTAAGCAGCTTTCAAGTGAAAACTCTAAGTACCCTTCATTTTTTTTTTAATGCTAATTACAGTCCAGAGAGACAAGCACTTCCTTCGGGTAAACTTTTCCCAGTATTAATTGACTAAAACTTTCGGTTAAGCTGAATTGCATAAATCATTATTTGCTGGATGGCAGTGTATCTTATGGATATTCATGAAATTCTTCGAACTCCATGGTTACAGCCATTAATTACCAACTCAACCAGGTGTATTCAATAGTTATATATAGTCCGGTACATGTTGCAGTTCAATTTGGAAAATCATTTTCATCCTGTGGTTCGTGGAACTGGTCTTGGTCGATGAGGCAACCATATGCAACTGCTAGTGGCATGGCAACTGGAAAAAAGGACTAACGAAAGGGTTAATTTATTGACAAGTTAGATCAATTTGAATGGCAGAAATAGAGCTGTCTGTGGTTGCATACATTCCTAGGAATTGTTAAACAATTTCGAACTTTGCGGTTTGTTGGGTTTTAAAACTGATTTCCATTTTTTTTAATAAAGATTTTTGAAAAGAGGGGAAACTTTTTGAACACTTTAGAAGAAAAGAAGTGAATATGTAGAGGATATCTTGGGAGGTACTAATACTATTCATGCATTCAGTCGATTTATTTGTCCTGACCACAATTCGTTAAGTTATCAAGAAACTTAGTTCTAGCAAGACGGTTCTTCATGCAGTACGGGCTCCTTATCTATCTTAATAAAACCATCCATACCAACCAATTTGGTAGCGCTTCTGCTTTATAAACAAAGCTTCCTTGTATCCGCTGTTGCTTTCATTTCCGTCATCCTAGTCATCTCACAATTGAATGATGGGATTCGTAGACTTTCTTAGATTAGATTAAGATTGAGGTGGTCCAAAGTCCCTTATCACTGCGGCCACAGATGGGCCTATTGTGATGTCCTCTTAATTAAAGCTCCTCCATGATGCCGGAGTGTATGATGAATCCGGCGATGTCTTTGGGAGAGCTGGTGGTTATGTCTTTCACCTCGAGGTGGTGTTTACATAGGAAACGATGACGTGTTTTTATATGTTCTGCTGATTCTTTGTCCTTGTTGCACATTCTGCATATGTTGTCTTGTGCTATTTCCATAGTTATGAGGTGTTTTTTAACCCGACAGTGGCCGGTGAGAAATCCTGTGACGATTCGAATCTGACTTCTTGTTAGTTGTAGAAGTTGTTTCGTTCTTTTTTGGGAGGGGATTGGAATAAAAGCTTTAGCTTGTCTGTTACCTTCCGTTGCTGTCCAGTAATGTTGTGCTTTGTCTTTTAGCCAATTGTTTATACAGCCTTTTGCTGTGCTTGTTGGGAGGCCGCAGAATGGTCTTGGCATCATAAAAGTTGATGCAGAACCTTTTCTAGCTAGTTCATCTGCCTTTTCATTACCTTCATATCCGCTATGGCCCGGTACCCAAATGAGATGGACTCTGTTTGTGCTGGTCAATGCTATGAGTAATTGGAGACAGTCCCCAACAAGTTTAGAGTTGATTTCGCAGGCGCTGATTGCTTGAAGCACAGCTTTGCTGCCAGAAAGAATGTTAATGTTCTTATTTGATAGAGCTCTGTTTATATTTTCTCGGATGCATAGTTCTATAACGTGGATCTCTAGACTTTCTTACATGGAGCCATCTTTCTTCCGATGAACTACAAGGATCAAGTTCAATACATTGATCACTTCTAAAATGGTTTAAGAATACAAGATATTTCTCAATTGAGTTGGAAGGCTGAAATTACTGAGTACTGGAGAAATGAGAATTCTAGTGAAGTTGCTAGACAGAGGACTTGACTTGTGTTCGGTCAGAGCTTCTACCATCAGCTTACTTTTAAATAAGATATTTTTGCTGTCTCTCAGCTGAAAAGATTACAGAAATACCTTCGTGTGCTGATTAATATACCCAAAGTTCTCGATTTCCTAATGTATCCTTGAAATTTGTTATGCCATTTTGTCCTGTTAATAACCATTTGCCGTCTTCATAACTCTTCAACAGCCGACACAGTTATGAGAACATTCTCATACGTTTCCACAAAAAACAAACCTCAATAATCAATAAAAAGGATTTCTGTATTTCCAATCCTGTTTTATGTAAACAACTATATGGTCTTTCGAAAACATTTCCATAATCCTATTCCTAAATCACCATTGTGGCGGCGAACCCACATCCTTGCCTCATCCTAGCCAATCTGGCACATTTTAGGCCAACAAACAACTGCAGAAAAAGAAAAAAAAAAAAAAAAACAATGAAAAACTTTTAAATTAAAAACAATGCTTTATGACCCTTGAAATTTTTATTTTCAATTGGCTCCTTAGGGGTGGCCCAGTGTCATTGCCATTTATCTCTAGCGGGTAGTCAAGGAAGGCCACAGAATAGAAACGCACACAAGTTCATCAGAGAAAAGGATTTGAATTTTGGGGCAAAATCCTAGAAATATATACCAGACGGACGACGTCAGAAAGTTTTGCCTTCGTTTTGGGTTGGGTCGGTTCCCGGCTCCCGTTTTTCCCTCATCAACATTTTGTTGAATTCTTTTTTTTTTTTCTCTGTAGAGTCGATATTTCGTAACTGATACCAATTTGTTGACAATACACATGGTATCTAGGATTCAATTGTCAAATCATGCGTAGATTGTAATCATAAAATCCACTGACTCGGAACGATGGCAGCAAACAACCCTTCGATGGCAGTGCCTGGGAGAGAAGAAATTTATGGTCCTAGTTTTCGAATGGAAAAGTTTTTTTTTTTTTTTGGGAACAGCAGAAGCATGTCTCTGTGCCGAGACCCGTCCGCCTTTCGATGTTAGTTCATTGTGGCAACAATGCTGCTGGTTGTTGTTGATGGCAGTATGGGGTGGTAGCTACTGCTCCGCCCAGTCACTCTTCCAGACGTTGATTTAGATGTTTTATACGTCTGCCAAGGGTTTATTGGCTTCGCATCAGATAAGAGTTCGATTGGCACTCTATTTTCTCTATTTTCGATTTATTTTTTTGCTTTTCGTTCGTTTCCTTCCTTTTGTTTGATTGCATCCTCAGCGCAGCGAGATTCTTTTGTCTTAAAACACTTAAATAGCTGTCAGTGGAAAGTTTTGGTGTGTTGACCTTTCCAGTGGCTAAGAATTAAATGCTTCAAAGGAATCTCAACAAAGAATTTCCAATTTGGTTAAGGATCCTCTTTGGATCTCTGGATGGTTGCTAGTGTTCCTTAGAATGGTAAACCTTCTTTTCTACTCCCGACTTTTGAGGTCATCTCTCGCCTTTCATACCTTCAGTGCGCTATATAGTATTCCAAAGGACATCATGCCATGGATGAAATATCATAATGCAATATCGATCAAAAGGATTTCACGTCGTATCATTGATTAATTAAAAATTTTCTCTGTTCCATTGCAACTTGAATTCAATTTTATGCATAATTTCACACACCACTTGCTCATTAAAAACATATTTCTGGACGATGTTTCAGTTATGAATTCCCATCACACACAACCCAATGTATACTGCACACATCACCATTAGCTATAATGTCGATGAGGGTATACTCATAATGAAGAAGACTCAATCGTGCCCGTGCCCATGCCAGTGCTTGAGTATTCCAATAGGAGGATAATCTGAATATCACCTTATTATAACCAATAAGGAGTGTATAGAGATGATATAGTCTGTAGAGGATGCATTGTAGAGTACCCTACCTCAAGAATAAAAGGAAAACATACAAAAGAAATCAAAACATTCAACAGAAGTCGCGTAGCACTTCTGATAGGCATTGCGGACAGGTCACAGACCCGCGAAAAGCCGACATTTCAAGTTAGACGAAAAATTAATAGATGTGTACTCTTATGCAAACGTTTAAAAATTATTGAAGAAGAGGGCAAGGTAATGACTGTGCTTGTCCACAACAGAATTTCGCAATAATTGGACAAAGTTGGCTAATCATTCATGTTCGAATCTGTCGGAATGTTTGGTAAACTGAAATCTTATGGTAAATTGAAAAAATTGTTCATCATATCGTTTTTAGAACACTCTTTAGAATACAGTTATCACCTTCATTTAAATGCCCCTTTCTGATAGATAAAAGATTGAATGGAGAACTTTTCATCTCCTTCAACAAGTTGTGAGATGTGTAGAGCAATGAACTAAACACCCTTCTTGACAGGACATCGCAACCACTTATGCTGCCCGTATAAAATGTTTCGCACAAATGGAAGAGATCTACAGTTTGTATTCCCGGCTCCAATCAGTGGATGAAAAGGCTTCAATGCTGAAAGGTCCAATGTAAAGGGTCTTCCATCAGGGACTTCCGAACTTTGACAGTTGATAGCGGCCATATTGTTGAAGCGACATCTGTCAAATTAGTTGCATGCACGATTCGAGGGCATGATCGTCTCACGTGGAGGTGGCCACCGAGATCGTGTGATTTGACCCCGTTAGACTTTTTCTTGTGGGGTTTTCTGAAGTCACAGGTCTATGCGAATACGCCTCAAACCACAGCGGCCCTCAAAGCCAACATAACCCATGCCATCGGTCAAATTCAGCCTGATTTATGCGCCAGAGTCATGGAAAATTTGATATTTCGGCGGCGGACATTTTAACAATGTTATGTTCTATACATAATGGCATCGATAGGGCTTTCAAACGAATAAAAAAGTTCGATGATATCTCACACACACTTTGTTTTATTTTAAATTAAAGATAGGAGCGCTTAATGAAAGACCCTTTACTAAGTATTGAGCACTAATCGTGAACGATGAAAAAGAATGACTTTCAATGCAAAAACAAGTTCGAATAGTGGAACAAAAAGGTTAAGATAAAATGACGAGGGCAAAAGATGAAAGGACCAAAGCATCCATAGAAAAAAGTGTCAATAAGCTCTGCTTTGAGCTCATGATTCGGCATAATGAAGAAAACGATGGATAGCTGATCCTAACGATATGAAGACTTTCAAAACCAAAAAGTATTCCCATTATATACTAGGTTCGTACATCAGAAGTATTATGATCAGCTAAAGTCCGAAATACTATCAATAAATAAGTGCAACATGTACGAATTTGACGCAAGATAATAAAGAGAAAACGAACTTTATTTCAATGGCCGGCCATTGTGCCAAAGTGCTCACTTTCCACATCAAGCACCATATTGTAGATCCGTCAGTGAACTACGCAGGCTGATGAAGGAAAGATCAAATTAAAGCATTTTCCCCCACCGACTTCAAAGGCCCAACATTGTCATTATTCTTTAGGAAGTTGTCAAATCTGTAGTTGAATTTGAAATTTGATAGAATTATATCCACAATAAATTCTCAACGTTCTCATCTTGTCTGGTTTTTATAGGAACTTCACTCTGTTCCACCTAATGTGTCAGAACTCATATACCCTATATTAGCATTTGGTATATCAGCTCAAGTCAAGTACTAAAAATGCACATCAAACCTGCACTTCAAGTTGAAATATAATACATGAAACCAATGAAAAAATTAAAAAATACTTACTTTGTAATGTGTAATTAAAATTTTGCGGCTGCAGGACTTCATTGTGAGATTTCGATGTACCACCAAGCTTACCAATAGCTTCGAGGCAATACATGCATCCTTTTTTTTTTAAATTAATAACTCACATTATCCACTGAATACTTTTGCTGTTCGAACATTCAAATCTGAATTGCAGGATTGCCGGAAGAGGATATGTTAATGCACAGCACGCAAAAGGATCAGGACGTGGTTGCGCAAATTTAATTAATAAAATTGCTTTTTTTAATTTTCTTCTTATTATTCTTTTAATTACCGGCGCCTGTTGTTTTCTCTTTTCTTTTTTTGTAAATATTCGTGCAATTTTTTTTTTTGTTTTCGTCCTCTCTTAAGGAGAATACATACTCATTTATTAAATTAATACGTAATCGAACAAAATCTCTTCAATAATACAGGACATATTTTTTTTTATTAAAAACAATTCGGTTCAAGTATCAGACTTATGAGGACAAGTGGTTGAGAATTGCGTGTTGTGGATTAAAAACACTGTCTGGCACGTCCATCTTTTATCAACTTACACCACCAGCTCCTATCGATTTTTTCATAAAAAAAAAAATCCTTAATCCATTGAAATCTATCAGTTACCGTCAACCGAAAACAATCAGATCTGCCATCCAAGTGAATGTTAAATTTATGTACTTGCGTACCACTTTTCCTCTGTTTATGCATAAATCTAACACCATGGTAAACTTATGGCATCTCCGGGTAGTATGTGGTGCAAAATGATATAAATGTATCTCAAAATACATTGGACATTCCGATAACCACAGCGCTGCATACCGACATTTAACAAACCATCATGTTCATTTGCATGTTAACGACACCACCTGACAAGGTGTTTAATGCAGATAGATACAAACTCCTCTCAGGCCCTTACTTAACAGTCAAACCAACGTGTAGCCTAGCTTTGGCCAATCTCCATTCTCCACACATACCCAGACAGACCCAAAACAGGACACCACAGAACACATAATCGAATTGAAAGTGCACTTAAACATATTTGTCCCATCGTCTATCTAAGTGTACTTCCTCCGGTTGGTGTTATCCGACAAGGACCAAAGAAATACCTGCCCGGAGGTACTCCATACACACCGGGTAACAACTGCTTTTCTCATTCCTTCTGGGTTACCGGTTGCTCTCCGCTCTACATCACTGTCGGTGCTCGTTTCTCCATCAACTCATATCTCGTATAATTGTGGGTTAACCATGTTGGGTGTGATAGATAATGTCTCCGGTGTCTTTGCCAAAATTGGAGCAGCACCCCGACGATGGCCGGCGTACCTCTACTTGACTGTACGGATTCAGTCGAATCGCTTATCGCTGCACATTCAAGAGCACGGTGCTATTGGTAATAAAGTTTAAGGCTTAGTATTGTTGGTCCTGAAACGTAGCCATCTGTCTCTGAATGTGTGTGTGTAAAGTATGCAACTACCTAAGGATTTGCATTTTATTTCGAATATCCAAAACCCGTTTGGAGATTCTTGAAATAATCTTGAATGGGATTACCTATTTATTCTGACAAATCCGAACCAGTTTGGTGTCATTTAGAATGGTGTGAGTAAGCAGAGGTTTTGTGAAACTTTGAGTTGGATTTCATTTGATGTCCTTGCGAAGAGAGATTCAATGAAATGAAATTTGCGATATAAAATTGACATGCAATTCCGATTCCAGTTATCTTTTCGATCGTGAAGAGTGACTTTTATTCAAAAGGGATTCCAATCGATTGCGAATATAGCCATTAGTTTTGACTTGTGTTATGTTTTGTGGGTTATTATTGGAAAAAAAGATGTAAGCTCCCGATTTTTTCGGTTTTTAGGACAGAATGGCGAAAGAGTTTAACGTATTTCACCTTTGCAAACATTAAGGATTACAAACGTGTATTATTGGATGTAGACTGTTATTCTAAGTCTTATCCTATTATACTTTATTTCAGCGACTTCGAAAAGTTTAAAAGACTGTCTTGGCATTGGAAGCTCTTTAAAGTCAACTTTTCTACCACCTGTTCACCCGAAGTGTTGCTATCTTACATATGTTAACTCACGGAATTGCATCATTCGAGGCAAAACTCCTTTGAGTATTTGCCGATTCTGGAACGATGAGGGTAATGACGAGGCAAAAAAATGTCATGCACTTTCTTGGTAAATGGCTTACAAATTCTTCACAACCGTTGCAGAAACTATAAGTGATGACGGCTTTGAGGTCAAGTTACATTAGGTGGAGAGATGCTAGAGGTTCAGATCTACCCCGTCCCGTAACGCCATCTTACACGAGTAAACGCCTTGAAAATGTTTCTTTGATAAGCCCCTCTATCGAAATGCCATGACGGCAGGCTGGCCCACTCATGCTTATCCTATATCTTCTCTTCGGAACACGTTGCTCAACCAACTAATTTCGTCATTCGAAAATGTTGATACTTTTTTGAATCGAAGATTTGAAGGTTCCTGCAATCATTTTGCTGTCATTTATCTGAGTCCAATGAGGCAGTTTTGTACACCACAATGGCAAGTAGCAGGAACACATTTTGTCTATTCGTCATTCCAGGAACCACTCTGAAACTAAGAGATTTATCCTGCTGTATCTTAGACGGAACACAAATATGTTTTTAGAGTTGGAGAACCTGCCTCGATTCATAAATTAGTCGTCTTCGAATGTATATTTCGAAACTCATTGCATGTTTCACTCAGCAACTTTTGAGGTACATAAATGGAAAATTGAAGATTAACTCCTTCTACAGCACCATTCTCAGAGACATACTTATCTCCAGCGCTTACTGATTTTTTTTTTTCCTCCACCAGACTTTTCTCCTATATCCCCTATAGTCTTACAATATTTCCCTTCGCGGATGGATACCTTCAAGAAAATTTACGGGTTTCTTCGCCCCGCTATCATGCAAACTTACCTTTGATTTCATCTTGCTTCCTCTCGGAATACTTCAGCTCCAATTGTTTTCTATTCATTTCCATTCTAAAAGAAATAAAATCACAAATGTTCCTTCATCCTTCCAGGACATTAAGCACAAATCAAACATTCCACCTTAATCGTACCCACCACCATCGGTACCAGTACCAGTAATAATTTCGGGGCGTTCAACAAGGAAAATCTATCTTCAGGCACCTTCAGAGAGCTATTCAGGCGAAGGAGCAACTTAAGGATGTTCGGGCTACCACCATAACCACTACTGCCACGACCATCGAAAAACTACCAACTATTGTGCGGACCTTCCCTAAGACAACCGCAAGCTTTCTACTGTAATGTTAAATTGGTTGCATTGGTGGTTTATGTGTTATCCTTTCGCCTGAATTCGGCAAGACCACCGGGATGGGATGATAGATGCAAGATTCAACAACCTCCTCGATTGTCTCTACTACATGTTATCTTAAGCGGTGGTGTCGAGCTTGAGGATAGAAAGATGTATATCCCTGCTACATGTGTATGTTATGCAAAGGATCTCCGTATAACACAGCTAGTAACACATTTAATTGTAATGCTCTCAAGTGTAAGAGAGCTTCGGCAACAACAATATCTTTATTGGCTGCCTCAACACAACCCGGCTTATGTAGCATTTTTCAGAGTACGGTGCGGTGTCCTCGCTCCAAACAGACACACACAGATATACACAGACACAACTTGAAGGTGCGGTGTCGGTAACAGGAATTCATATGTCCGCAAATTTGTTCTCCGACACACAATTAAAATCAGGAAGCGTTTAATCCGCTTAACCCTTTCAGTACCCACTAACACATTTGTGCGGGTAAATTAGTCTCCGTTTTTTTTTTTTTTTTTTTTTCAGTTCTCTCTGCAATTTCTTAATTTTAAAGTTCCAAATGCATCAATTGTGTTGTTCGCATTAAAAATTTCTTATTCTTGACATTTTTGTGTTTTGTGTGAAAAGCGCGTGTGCAAATCGAATGATGTTTAATTTTGTCGGTACTGAAAGGGTTAATAAGGATTCAGGACTTCAAGAGACTGAATTATGGCTGTAGGATTTTCGCCATTAATTCTGAACATCACCGGGAATGTGTATAACACAAACACTCACACACAGGATGGTTGGTAGTTTGTAAAAGGATTGCAGTGCTAGACACCCTTTGAGAGTCATCGTCTGCAGCACTTTCACTAGAGGCAATTGCCGTCGTCTTAGTTTTTTTTTTTTTTTTTCTCCACACTCCGACGATCTCATCCGCAGTCGTCCGTTAGATGATACGTGTGAGGACTGAGGAGCGATGTTATTTTTAGCGAATCCTGTCTGGAGTTTCTAGTGAGCAGGTGTCGGGAAACAAGGCCGCATTTCGCACTAGGGTTGTTTTTATACATTTTTTTTTTTACCCCCCTTTACTGGTGTGCGGTAAGGATTATTTTCGTTGTATTCCGGGTAACAAACAAATTTTAATTAATTTTCAACCCAAAAGTGCAAGTTTTTATTTTTTATTTTTTTTATTTGCGTGGTCTATGTTGTGCGTCCGTTTTTTTTTTTTCAACGTCAAACAGTGGCATGGGAATATTTTCGAAAAAGGATTTCCTTCTAGTATGCGGGCAAAACTACATGAGTTTCTACTATAACGCTGCGGATAGAACCGGGTCCCGCTATATAAATTCACTGGTTCGGAAAATTAAATATTGCGTTAGAAATAAATTTTTAATCGAAATGCGGTACTCGGGTTCATAGGTACCACAGGTATTGTACCGCACACTCAGGTCGCAGGAAGTGTGAAGAAGATTTATGCGAAAGTAAGTAATTTTCGGGACAAGAAACAAATTGCTTTGTTATTTTGTTGAGAAAGGTTGAGGTGGCTCCTTCCGTGGGTTAAGAAGATAGGTAAAGTTTGCTTCGGAGAAAATTAAAGTGAAATTAAAAATAACTGCGACCTAACCTTTTTTGTTTTTTTGGGGGAAGAGTAACAACAAAAATTCTAATTAACATGGAACATGCTTTGAAAGGCGCTGGTGAAGATAACTTACTGTGTACCTCGCTTGGGAAGAAGTAGGTTTAACTGAATCTAGCCTTTATACAATGGCGGAATCTAAGCTTATTTTAAAGGTATCGGTATAGATACCTTAGAACTTTAGTCAAAATAACTCTCCAATCATGAGTCACTTCCATTTAGTGACATCGATCATTATTCGAATGTGGCCTTATAGGTGTGACAACTGTATTAAATATAAACTTTCCTGCATTCCGGCCATGAAGTCTAAACTTTAATTTGTACGCAAAAAAAAAACACATATTCGCAGCCCTTCATGCACACGAATCTTTTTCAAAAACCAAATCGCATTCGGATGTCCAAAACAGAAACGTAATTTTCAATATTCCACCTCCACTCCATACGCGGTAGCATCACTTCAACATTTCAAAAGTATTTCGTTTTCAATTTAATTTTCCAGTTAAATGAGTAGAAAATTATCCAATTGGTTTGCGTGGCAGCATAAACGACTACGTGAGAGCGTTGCGTCCATCCGAAAACGATTGCAAAATGCAATGTTGCATTGGCTATGAGGATGACGATGACGATGCTGGTGGTGATGATGTCGACGGTGTCTCTATTAAAAATAAACCACCGGGATATACATATGTTGGGGAGACAAACATCTCAGGGGATTAATTCTCAAATCCATTCATTTGGCAGGTAGATACATAGATATAGTGTATACTTTAAGTCAAGGAAAGTGGTGCTCAGCACGACTCATGCACTTTCTTGAAAACCATTATAAAATTCGCCACACTCCCCAGAGATATATTCATCACACAACATTATTGCCGCAACCGAAAACGTGTTAAAGATAATTCAAAGATAATTTCCGCACACGGGAAAACTTGTTCTCTACTCTCGAATATAGCCACAGCAGAAGACGCCTTCATATCCTCGAAGTAATCGAAAATTTAAAAATGTATGCGCGCGATCCAAAAGTGTTCTTGGTGTTTTTTTTTTTTTTCTTTTCCGCCCTCGGAAAGTATCTTTAATCAGTCTACGATGTGGCAGGATGTTTTGTTGTGAAATATGGAATAGAAAAAACGGAAGTCCACCCACCACCGTTCGACACATAGCCAAATAACCGTTAAATGTCTCATATTTTAATAAAGTTAGATTAAATCCTGCTTCGCAATGAATTTTTTAAAAATCGCTGAAACGGAAAACAGCTACGGCTTCTTTATTGTTATTGCTAGGTTGTTGTTTTTTTTTCAACAGGATATGCGTCCTATGAAGACTATGTGAAGTCGAGTCGGTTGAGGAGGGTTGTTATCGCGTTCCAGTTGATTATACAGAGAAGCTGCTTTGTGAAGATGCGGTTGTTGGGTATTAATTTTTGTGGACCACAAATGGAGCTTATTTTTTTTCGGGAACCTTTTTTTTTTTCGTCTAACAAGGAACGAAATTGAATTAAGGAAAGCGAAGAAATCTCGCGCCTTGTGATGAATGAAGCTATTGAAGGGTAGACTAGCTAATTTGATGGGAAGAAAAAAAAATGCAGAGGCCTTGTCAAAGGCTTTGTATGAGATTAAGTCGTGGTCTGTTGAAAGAAGCTAAAGTCAAATTGATTGATATGTAAGAAGACTCATTTCCGGTTGGAAGAACAGAGACGTAAAGCTTTCATTTAGGGTGGCATATCTATCATGCAAAGATGATTTTTAAGTAGCAAGCTGTCCGAATAGATATGAGAATATAAGTATAAGGCAGTGTTCCTTACCACCAAGGCGGAAGATCTCTATTGAGCTCTATCCGTCTCGAAACGTCAGCAACACTAATTGGATTCAATTACTAAAGAAGGTCGATTGTCGATTGTGGGTGAAAAGACAATACTCTATCTAATTTTTTTTGTATAGGGCTCCAGCAAACGACAGGCTATAAATACTAAGGTACATTTTTTTAGCTCAAGTCTTTGTTGGTTCAATCGAAAATTCAAGACTGCTCCCTTTTTGACAACGACTTACGAGTCTCGACTAACCGATTTCGAAATAATTCGCAGCACACAACTACGTATATACTCACAGCCGTTTGTACTGAAAATTTGAGGGTTGTTGATCTTTTTTCTAAGAGCGAAGTCAACGATTGGAACAACAGTGCTAGAGTTCCAATCGCTGACCTTTAATGGACGAATAAGTCAGACAAGGCTCTCTTTAAAAATAGACAGTAGGAATTTTGACGCTTATGAGTATGTCGTTTGTTAAGCACGGCACGGCGTTGGTCGAAGTTACTTTTCGAAACAGCGTCTATTTGAGCATGGGGCCAGTATAAGCAGCTAATGTTGTTCTTCTCCACTTCTGTTTGCATCATGAAAGTAAGGAATATAAACGAAAAAGTAGGATGTAAGGGTGTCTCATCTTCTTCTATTCTTCTTTATTCCATCAGTCTATAAATCTTAACAAGCTTAAGTGGAATTGCAGGAAAAATGTAGACAGCAACCCTCCTCCAATGTTTCCAGTCCAATCAAGTAGATTGTTTTCTTAAAAAAAAAGAAAAAAAAAACACCTCTTCCTCTTTCGTGACCATCTCTCCAAACAGTCCCTATTCACAAAAATTGCTTATCAATTGTTGGTTCCTTTCAAGCATTCAAATTCGCAACGTTGTCAAATTACTACCACACCCGTGATTATTCACTTTCACTTTATTGCATGGCTCAGCAAGTTTGTACAACAGAAATCACTTTGCAAAGACAACGCTCCAACAATGGTCTACCTAATCAGGAGTAAAGTTTCTCAGATTTTCCAAAAACGAATCCGAACAATTCTTATCTTTCCATTTGATTTTGCAAATATATTAGCACAGGAGGCAGGATGCCCCCACAACCAATACCATCACCGCCATCATCACCACAAACAGAGAGCAAAAGGAAAGCCAAACCGAAATCAATTAAAACTCGGATTCGGGACTATGGCATTAGACATTCGTATTACTCGTGCTATGTCTCCTCTCTCGCTCCTGTCCCGTTGGGTCTTGAGAAAATGAATAAATTATTGTCAGCGATTTTATGTGTCGATAAGATTGGCTCTAGCTCTCATACCAGTCGGAGAAAGAAGTATAGAACTACGACGAATTCACCGCGCCGGAAACCTATCTCTCATTGTGCACACACCTTGTGAACGTAAAGAATGGCTTTTAATTAATTCTGGAACAACCTGGTGATGAAGGAACCACCTCAACCCCCCCACTAACGAAAAGCCATGCAAAAGCAAAAGGAAAAGGAAAACATTGTCTTTAGAGATGCGTACACAAAGGCGCAGCACCTTTGTTTTATTTCCGCCAAAATCGCACCGAGACTTGGATCACACCTCCCGCCCCACCTCCAACCAAGCGCGGAGGACATTAAAGTTCCATCCCACACCCACC
Organism: Criorhina ranunculi; assembly: GCA_951813785.1. Classification (NCBI taxonomy): domain Eukaryota; kingdom Metazoa; phylum Arthropoda; class Insecta; order Diptera; family Syrphidae; genus Criorhina; species Criorhina ranunculi. The sequence continues at coordinate 14,308,156 of OX638384.1, forward strand.
TCGCTTTATTGTTTTGTTTGGGCTGTGTTTCTTAAAATGTCATCTACTTATCGCATTTTGAAATTTATTTCCAAGGAGATAATTCCACAAAAGGCTGAAAGTGCACGTCCTGCGTCTGTTAAAATCATCCCGAGAGTCCTGGCAACCAGCGATCGCTTTTATCTCACCGAGGCGAAAGAGAGCGAGACGTGTCCTGATGATTTGCCCGAAAGTTCTTGTAAGTAAATGGACCAATTGTTCGCTTGACTAGAGACGTTGATGACGGTGCTTTCCCGCAACGAATGTCCTGGGGGTGATTTTGCTTTTCGTTCGCTTTGCCTCCGTGTCCTGCTTAAGTGTTAATTTCGTGTTTCAGCCGATTAAAAAGTGAAATATTGTTTTTTTTTCTCCACCGGCCGGGGAGCGGGCCATTTAAATTTAATTAAAAGTGATTCTTTTACCGTAAATAGTATATAGTGAGCGGAATTTGTTGCTATAGCGAGACGACGAATCGAAAGCGGTTTGAAATTAATTGAAATGGTAGAGACGAAAGAATTGGGTGGGGAGGATTTTAGAATAAAAATAAAAAAAAAATATTTTAAGAAGTGGGCGGTGTACGCAACGCAGAGAGCTTTATGTAACAGTTGTTTGTGACGATGTAGAAGTTGGTTTTAATTAGGGGGCTTTCATCGATATTGGAGTGGGGCGAATGCAGGAAATGAACGCAATCGTTTTTGAAGAATTCTTTCCTATCACATAGGACTTTCCAAAATAAATATCGCTCTTTATATGTAAGGCGATTATAGTTGAAACATTTGTAGCGTTCATTGCGTTGGTTGTATAATTAAAATTGTAGGCAGTTGCCTACTACCCCAGTCGGATAAAAGTAGCTCCATCGATTTGAGAAGCATCAGGTAATCAATTGGCATAATTTGCCATATATTTAGAGAAAGCGACTGTTCTGTAGTTCATTAAGCATCACAATGGACTCCATTACTCACGCAGAACAGTGAAGGAAGAGTCATGGCAACTGGGAAAGAGTTGAATAGATCTGAAGCATATCAGCAGTAAAAGACTAATTAATAGACTGCATAATAAAGGAGTGGAGTTGGAGTAATGAAGGCCGTGAATGTATAAAAAGTGCAAACCGGAGTTACGGAGACTAAGAATGCAGAAGCTACTCACCCCTATCAAGGTATCCGATGGTAAGTATATTGGAGTTTTCACCAAATTCGTGCGAATCGTAGATTTTTCCTTCAAAATATTCGTTCGGTTAAACTTTTCTGAGTCAGCCAATCTAAACGGCGATGTTCTCAGGCTTACAATACTTACTGTTGAGGAATACGGCTTCATTTAACCCATTTATTACCAAAGACATTTAAAACTAAAATTTCAAATTTTTGGTAACATAACTTTATTAAATAGTGTCAAAGGAATACAAAAATATTTTTTTAATTTTTTAAAAAAGGTAGGAAGCGTGGTTTTTAAGCTGTACCCAAGCAGGTACAGTGGGAAAATATGGTTGCTAATTTTGTACATGAAATTTCTTAAAGCATTCTTTTTCGACACACAAAGCTATGTCACAGAACTCACAAACCCATCTGACTCGCATGTGGCATACTCTGCATCTAAGAGGCTTTTCAATTCTCTTTGGAAAATGGTGACCTTCAGATAAAGCAACGCTTGCAGATATGGAGCGTTTTGATGTCGAAGGTTGGAGAATTGTATATCTTCTAAGATAATATCGAGCAATATCTCTTTGAAACGATGGCAAGTCATCTTCGGAATCAGCTGCGACTTTATATAGTTTCCAAGCGTTCACCAATGTAGAGCTTAGCATTGACGTAAAAAGCGGCCACCACCACTTTTTGCCTCGAATTTTGATTTTATAGGCATTGACACACTGGTCGTGTAAGTCAACGCCACCCATACCATTGTTATAATCCGCAATAAGGTTCGGCTGCTGAATGAAAACTTTTTTTTTTCTACTGATGACCAACGTTTGACATAATGCATTGAGGTTATGATGATTATGTTGAGAAGCATAGAGACTAGTTTGATTCAAGATCAATTCCATTACCTCATTATCAAAAAGTGTTTCAAATACTTCGACTGGTGACTTATTGTCTAAAGCACTTTTCATATTCATCTTGTTTATCTCAAAGTTATTAGAACGGTTCATCGCCATATCAGGACCTCTTTTAGACCAGCGTGGTTGGGCTTGAGATTGCTCATGTATTGAGGCTCTAATCACTGATAAAGGTACTTCGTCCTCGCTATCGAAATCCTCGTCCCTAATAAACAGTTCAACGTTTCCTGGAACATCATTGGGTATGTGATCGTTATCCAAATTTTCTGTGTCTATTTCATCCTCGTCTGTATTGTAATCGGCATCTGGTGGTATAAATGCAATGTCAAACACAGCGTTTCGATCCGTTTCTTCGATTGCATTTATTGCATTTGGAAGATTATCGAATCTCCTTCCATAAAATGATGATGTTGAGAATGCTTTGAAATCCATTCTAAAAAAAAAAATTGTCAGTTTTTCCCATTGTACTCAAGCGGGTACACCTAACTTTACGCGTACTTACCTAGCGTGAAAATAAATGAACACTTGATTTTTCACTTCTATCTGATTTTATTATAAGTTCTTGAACTATTTCAAAAAAATAAAAAGAAAATTGATAAAACAAATATTTGTTCTATTGCAAAATATAGGCCAACCTCCGAAAAACCGAGAAAATCGCAATCGCACCTGATGCGGAGTAACAAAAAAATCTACCGTTTTATTTTTTTTACAATAAACTGCACGCCTACTTGTTGAACACATGTCAACGAACAAAAAAAAAAAACAAATTTCATCAAAACAAATTTGAAGAAGGACAACGGTAAAATCATAATGTTGTTCAATTTTCTGTACCCAAGCGGGTACAGTGGTAGTAAATGGGTTAAGCTATACAGACGTGGTTTAGATCATTAAGTTTTTTTTTTTTTTCGTGGTAATGAAAACAGGAGCCAAATCGTCTCTTCCGTGATCGTATAACTCGTCACGTAAAAATGAGCATTATTACGTATAAACGATCATTCCGACGTAAAAATGCTCGTTTTTACGTGACGAGTTATACGATCACGGAAGAGACGATTTGGCCCCAGAGTAATATCTTCGATCTTTCTCGATTTCCCAGCTTGAACAAATGTTTTACAGGAAATATCCTTTCCTAATTTGAATGTAGTACTCACTTTTGATTTATAGTAGCCCAAAGGTATTTTTAGGTCGATTTCTGTCGATGTTATCACAATAGTCTCAGGTTTTTCCATATCTAGTAGATAGAGAAGTTTTCAGCGTATGTTAACTTTTAGTACCGGATGACCCTGATGGGAAGTTGTAGTTTCCTACTATTCAGCAGCCTTTAACCAAATCTTTTAGTGTTGGTTAAAGGGATTTGATATCAGACTTGACGAAGACTAATAGCTTGAGCTTAGAAGATACATCCATGATTTGGAAGGCTTTGGTAAAAATTGTATACAAATCGATAGAAGGGCGCACAATTCACACAGAGTCCTTCCATCTTACAGTTTAAACTCGTTTTTCATTGACAGCATTGGATTTTTAGCTACCATATCAATACAACAAAGTAGTTTTTTTTTGTTTATCTTATCAAAGAAAGCACTCAAGTTTTGATGTGTGAAGACCAATTTTTCATTATACTCTTTACCAGGTTATTTCTTTTACTTTCTAAGACCAACCCCACAACAAATTCTTTCATAAATCCAACCTTTAGCTAGCTGCCTTTAGTATTCCAATCCCATTTGCTCCAGTATTAAGGTCAAGTCATTATTTACTCCATTATGCCTCGAAAACATTCTCTGGGTCATCACATACTGTTTTAGTCATCCGAGATGCTCAGAAGCTTCTGCTTCAATTCTGTGATTAAAGACTCACAATTCTTAATTTAAAAAAATTCTATTTATTTCAGTATTCAATATTTATATGCTTAAAACAAATAGATCTGCTTTAAAAAACCACACTAACTATGCTCCTTCAATATAAATAATGTTATTAAAAAAAAAATCTTATTTTACATGAAATACTCGTAAATCTGTGCTTAATTATTATATTAAATATTCTAATTTACATCTGCACTAACCTCTATTTCTTATTTAGCTCTTTTAATATAATTTAAGAAATAACTTTCAAGTTACTATAATTATTTTCTTAAAATGTTTTTTTAATATTCTTCTGCTTCTTATAAAATATGAATTTTTTAAAGCATTAGAGCAACTTAAAATTTAACTTTTCTTTAAGCTGCTTGTTTTATGATATTTTACGTTTTTTTTTAATATTTGCCAATAACTCATTGATTTTTAACGCACAAATATTAGAATAATCATGTTTCATTAAATATTTTGTTTAGTTTCGGCGGACGGAACTCCAATAAAACGAGTTTTTTCTGTTTTGCCTTTTGAAAATATTGCAATTATCTAAGCGAATAATGTGTAAAAAATTAAAACAATAATAGTGGTGCTCATGTGGGTTCCTAATTCGGTCACCACACATAAACTTCTAACTTGAAAAATAACCTCAGCCAGTCCACTCTTAATACATATTTGTTTACTTTATATAGTTAAGAGAGTTTTAAACGTAACCTATTGCCCTCTGCATCTCCTGGCTGAAGCTGTATGATGAGTTGCTTGTTATAGCCTAAAACAACTTGTAGACAAAAACTGTAGAAAAAGAGTGTACTCGTATGTACACTTAAGAGATAATAAAAATAAACAGTATGCTAAAAATTATTAACGATTCTAAAACTTATTTATATTTTTTCGTTGTATTACGTTCTTATAAAAAAAAAAACAAAAAACAAAAAAGGATAATAAAAAATGCATTGCCAATTGTGAAATAAAACCAATTTGTTAGTTTTTAAATTTAATATACTTTTTATTAATAATACTCTTTTCTTTTTATGAAATAAAGAAAATTTTCTTAAATCATAGTAAAAAAAAATTAAATTATATTTTATGTGAACAAATTTTTAAAACCAAAATCAAATTAGAAGTACAAATTTTCAAAATACTTACATACAAATGTATGTAAGTATGTAGTTACAATTCAAATAAGATGGAAAAGATTTGTTGCAGGAAAAACAAAGTTTAACAAAAAAAAAAGAAGAAAGTATACAATTACATAAATAAATTTTATGAAAACTTAACATCACATTGCTTGAATTATTTAAAATTGTTATTTGCTTATGTACTCAGTATATAAATGATTCACTTACTTACGTTTATATATAATAATATAATGTATAGTAATATATATACTTCTTCTTCTTCTTTGTTTTTATAATCTGGCTTCTTTTACTTGTTTTTTTTTTTTTTTATAAACTTTTAGAAGGATTTTGTGTTAAATTTTTTATTTATTTTTTATTCGATATGAAAAATTGCTGAGAATGAGTTGGGGTTCTTTATTTAATATATTTATGTATATAGAATTCTAATAACAAAAAAGCTGCGAGAAAAATGTTATTACTTTTCGTTTTATTTATATTTTTCTATTTTGATGATGATGTTGATTATGAAAAGAATGTGATTATGATTTTGGTTTTGTTTTTTATAAAATTTCTTCATTTATATCTATATATATGTTTTATTTTTAATGATAAAGTATTTTAAATTAGCTAAAGTTTTAGTTGAGTGTTTTTCATGTCACTGTTTAGGTTTTATGCATGAAAATGAAAAGTGAAAGTTGTGTTTTGTTATAGAAATAATAGTTTTCAACTTATGTCTATCAGTACTGCGCCGAATTTAAGAGTGTTCGAATGTGTGCTATCTATGGAATTGTACACCTATAATTTCCACAGTTGGAGGGGTGGTTGTTGGTGTTGTTTTATACTCTTCTAGTATGTATAGACCGTGGTTGCTGATGATATTGGTTATGGCGACGTTATGTTGCTATTGTTGCTGTTGTCGTTACCTTTGTTCAGTACCTTTTTTTTTTGCGTGGTTTGGAGAGTGCTTTTAAAAAATGCATGGACATAGCACTACGTTAATTATTTTCTGACGTTGTCCTGTCGTGTTGTTCTTTGATGTGGGAAGGATGTTATTTTGTTTCCCCGTTGGGGGGAAATGGATATTTTATTTTTGTAGGGAGGAAGAAGGAAATGGAAGGACAGGATAACTTTTTTTTTCTGATGTGGTAAATAACTTATTGGAAAAGTTTAATGGACGAAATTGAGAGTTTATTTTGATATCAGACATTGTTTTTACGGAACACTTCGTTAGGATGTTGATTGCTGAAGTTCTGTCGGGTGGAACATTGCTGAAATAATTAAATTAAATAATGTATGTATGTGGGTAGAAAAAATATTATATAAGCTAACAAAACTGAAATCAGGGAAGAGTACGAGTAGAAAACAACGATTTGGAACGATTTAAAGTGTCTTCACTTCTAATCAACTTAGTTTGGGAATATGTCATCAGAGTGATGGGACAAAATAATACGGGAGTATCACACTAGTGTACGCGAATGATCTTGAGATCTAAGGAGAAAATCGTGGAATAGATATAAGAAACGCAGAATTTCAAATGGAAGCTGGAAAGGAGGTCGACCTGGAAGTAAGCAAGGATAACGCAAAGTACATGGTCACTAACAGAACCATAACAGATTGGCAGACTCACCTAAGGATACAAGAGAGTTCCTTGGAAAGAATTGAAGCATTTTAATCCCTCAGAGTGATGACAAATAGTTGAAACAGAAATAAATAAAACGATACATTCAGGAGATGCATGCTTGTATGAAGAACACAAGTTGCTAGAATCAAGACTGTAGGTCAGCCCAGGATAGTTGCGAGAAGCATATGTCTTGGTTTGTGTTTTTTTTTTAGTACGCCTCATGTCTTTCAGCGAAAATCCTTTTTTTGGTTAGGCAGACCAATTAATCCCTTTGCGTGCCTTTGGTCCAGAGAGCTTTCGAATACACAACTAAAGAATGCCAACTTAAGCTTGAGGTTTGTTCTGAATTCTTGCACCCTGGAAAAGCACTTATAACAGGGAATGCCAATAGATCCATCTATGGCTTGATTCTCTTCATAAGTCAATCAAGAGACCTGTTAAGAGGAGCTTAAGTAGCAAAAAGCTTGTAAAATTGTAAAACTGCGTTACGATTCTAAAATAGTAAGGTGCTTACCTCAAACAAAAAAATGCAATGAAGCTTGTCTTCCTATCTATCATTTCTTAGGCACACACAATTCTAATTCTTTCATTCTACGACAATACAAATGTCTAGTGCCCCCACCACTCACGCTAAATTAATTGTGCGACAAATTACTCATGGACATTGACCTTCCCGTGGTACAACACAAGGGTAATGAAATTTGAAAATGAACTTTCAATAATATCGCTTTCCTAATTAACCATATGGCATATCCCACATTAAAACATTAAAAACGCATTAAATGCTTCAATACACCGCGTCGACAAACCGCATAAGTATGTCATGCGACCAGGTGACCCCTAGGACACCAGTCTTCATGATAACGTACAAAAATTCACATAATTCATACCAAAGGTTGCAAACGTGATTTTTTATTCGATTTTGACTCCTCAATCCTCGATGACAAAGGATAAAGGATACCAGCACACGTAAAAGCAAAAGCACACTCCAACCCCATCGTACAAGCGCTCTAAATTGGCTTTAATTACAATATAATTGCACCCTTAGGGTGATTGCGTTTGAAATCAAATAGGAGTAGGAACTGTAAACACTCTAAAGACTTACCGCTTGCGTCTTTTCCCAGGACTTCATGGCCGACTTGTACTTCTCGAATTCATGACACCAATCCGCGTAGATCTTCTGGTAGTCGTTGCTCTTGTTCGGCGGTGTGCACCTACAAGGAGTGTGAGGATGACAGAGCAAGAGAAAAAGGTAAGTTAACTGAGTGAAATGAGCGCGTGTAGGGTTGGTGTTTGGATACTCAATTAAATAGAAACATTTAAGAGCGTCAGTCACTGAACATGACATGGGTTTTAACGAACTCGAAGGACACACTAACGGCAATGGCACAGGAAAGATAGTATAACTTGCTGAATAATTACTGGGTGAGTGACACCGTCACTATCATCACGGCGCATTAATTATTCAACGTTTGTTCTAAATGGAGCGTTTCGTTTTTTCAAATGCCATAGTCTCTTTGTCTGTGTACATGTAGCGACGTTGTGCGATGAGTCCTTCAAGCCGATGGCGAAGTTTGACTTACCTGTGAGCATCAACGGTTATGTTATAGCTGCAGAGAAGCGATCCACCCAAGTGGCAGTCGTAGCGACCACCATCGGCTTCATTGACAGAAACAACGACCAAGCCACGTTCAGTGGTTTCAATATACTTCGTTGGACTGTATTTAATTTCATAACTGAAAAACAGACAGAGAAACCATTTTAATTAATAACTGTTGAATTAATGTACGTGCCATCTCAAATGACTAACCGTCCCTTATCCTTTGAGTGATGATACCAAGTGACTTGTTCATTTTTCAATACTTCTGGTATTTTCACGAAACATCCCAAGTGTACACTCTGGCCATAGGTGACGATGATTTTCTTCTTCAATACACTTGAATCGCAAATGTCATTGGTGCGATTGCCAACATCCTAGAATATAACAATAAAACACCCAATTTGGCATAGCAATAGACAAAGTTGAGTGGGGAATGACTACTACACTTACCTGCAATAATCCCATTTTGTATGGACTGCAGACTTTAGTGTCCCTATCCCAGCCACAATACGGATCACGAACACAGCGGAAGCAACTGTCATATCGTCGATTGCACATTGCCAAATCGATTTGTTTGATACGATAATCTGTGGCCACATACAAAGACTTACGGGTCTGACTAATTTCCATCACTTGAATTGCCTCGTTTAGGGCAATCTCAAAGATATCGAGCAACTTGGATAGAGATTCTCCATTGCGATAGTACTGAACGATTTTATAAATGCGACCGAGGTTTGTGCCGACATAGTAGACGGTGTTCTCTTGGTCAATCCTGGGGAAGATAGAAAGGATAATTGATTAGATCAAAGAGGAACAAATAGTGTGTGTTAAAAAAATCAAAATAAATAACAGGGTTATGGTCAATGTAGAAAATGGACCGAAATAGATACAAATCTCCAGCATTTTTAGTTCGTCCTTGAATCACAAAGTGGTTAGCAAGGAAAATGTTCCACGATTAAGTTTGGGTTTAATAACCAGAAAAATAGTGACCATAATGAGTTTTATAGAGATTCAGAAACATGAAGGACTGTACTATTGAAGACAGCAGCGGACGAAAATCCGGCGTAGGATTGTTTCAGGAGTCAGCATAAAGCAAATAATATATTTTAAAAACCATTTAGGACTCGAATATTGCCGGCTCGACTTGAGAGCCAACGTGAGATAGAGTTACACTCCAACGAACCTAGTCACCAATACAATAAAACCGTCATCGTAATGAGGAATTTTAACGCCAATATTTACAATCCATTTCTAGGACTGAACAAATGGTTTAAAAAGCAAGATGCGAGCGCAGGGAAGTGGACTTTCTGTAACAATAGAGATCGACATTGGAGCTGGTGTGAGTTGCGAGGCTCTTGGTATTAACAGTGACAAAAAGGTGGCTTTCAAGAGTCTGGAGTCAACAATAATAAGGTCTTAGCTGGCAAAGTTTTGCAAAGAATATTTAATCAGGCCACAATGATATCCGGAGCAATAAGAACACAAAAGAACTAGCAAGACAAGTGGCTTCAACTATATCACATCTCTCGCACGCCACTTTATTTTTTAACAGTCCCGGTCGGTTTATTAACGGAGGGTTCGATTATATCGAAATAAGCAGAGCGAATTTAGCCTAAGATCGACAAAAAGACAAGGCAAGAAGCACGAACTCTCTGACATCCAAAAGCTTACATTCGGAGTTTGTTGTTTTAGTATCAGTTTTAGAAGAAGCTGGGATGAATAAGAAGTTGAAGTCATGCCCGTTTTTGATACTAAAAAATTGGTAGTTTGTTCTTTGTCGGGACCTTAACCATATTGAGTTTAGGAGCCTCTCAGGCCTTTTTTCTCATTCAAGGTTCCAATATGTTTTAAAATTATGTAGTCAACTGTAGGTCAACGGCAAGCATCGAAAAATAGGTCACGATGGAACACACAAAAAATAAGCACAACGGGAGAAGAGTTTGGGATGATCTGAGAGACCTTAAGCTAGAAACCAAACTCAATGAACCCACAAAGGGAAACAGGACCTTGGGTAAAGTAAATAGGTCTGAGAATGCAGCTACTCATAAACAGTAAGACCGCTTGATGATAATATCCCGATTTTGGTCTCACCATGATAAGTGGTCTAATAAATTTGTTTCCACAAAAACAAGCTCAAGGACCAAAATGGTTTTAATTAATTTCGGTATAATTATCTCAAGAGCTCACGCACAAATACATTCTTTACCCTGACAACATGAATCTCTCTACTGTTTCCAGGCATTCTAATCGGTCTTTTGTTCCACCACCTCTATGACGGTCGATACATCAATTTTCTCATCTTTTGCCGGGCGTTATCCTGATATGATGAATGTATACAAAACACACATACACAGCACAGAGGGACTGGGGTTATAATAGAAAAACATTGACTGTGCAGCAGCCGTGCCTTCAACTCTCTCTCTCTCTGTGTGTGTACTAGCAGACAGCCGAACTCATGCTGTTTTCGAAATTGATGCGCCAATAGCGTAACGAACCAGAAGCGTACACCTCCACTCTCCATAAGGACCCCGAGAAATGGGTTTTTAATTTAGATGCCAATTTATTTATGGTTATTGTTGTTTTGGTGTGTTCCAGGTTGCCAGTGAATCCTTTCCAAAGTATAGTCGTTCTGGTTTTTATTTTATGAAGTTAAAGCCGAAGCAAAATAAATTACCGCCGCCATGTAAGGATGTGCGTGTGACGCTGATTAATAAGTACCTTGGGAGCTAAAGGTGGTAGCAAAATTATTTTTTTTTGCAACAATCACATGTCGAAATTCTTTTGGGCGACAACACCAACAAAGTGAGTGCCATTCAAATATAATTGTCATAAGTACTCACGATTGAGTGGAGAATGAAATGGATTAAATTATCTCCCAGGAAACGGAATTAATAAAACAATAACAAAAAACGTTACAAAAACCATAAAAATAAAATAAATCCTCGAACAATTGCGAGTTGAATTTAACATAAAAAAAAGTGCTTCTCGATTTGAGCGCACGGAAATAAAATGCAAGGATTACGCTGTGCCACTGTGCAAATTCATTATTTAATATTTCATAAGACCATTGTCAGTCCACAAGTTCAATGAGGAAAAGATTATTTTCACTCATTTGTGTGTGTGTATCTCCTGCGACTAAAAGAGAATCACACACGACTCTGAACGAGAAGAGCGTCCTTTATCCTTTGTACTTAAGCTGCGTTATTTATTTGCGATTACAAAAATTATTTAATGTATCTGTGTGCATCGATGAAGAGTCACTCACACACTGTCCCAAGTCCCCATATGAAGAGGAACCGATTCAAATTGAATTTTAATTTAATTAGGACTCGACGCAGCCATTAATTGTTAATATGTGATTATGGTGTGCAAATTAATTGCTGGGCATTGAGCAGGATACCAGTTGTGGCTCTGATTTGGTTTCGATCGCACCGAAACGTTTTTTAGATAATCAATTTGAAATTGATGATGAATTTCATTACTTGATTCAAGTTTAGGTCTTGTTGCTAAGCACTTGGTGCCGCTCGAAATGCATAATTGATTGTGGAATTTAGTGGAATCTGTTTCCAATTGGGCATTTGAAGAGATTGTGTGTCGAAATTAAGTGGAAGCTTAAAAGGACTAATACATTCGTTGAGGTATTTCATTGGAGCAGGATGTGCGTAATATAATTGGAAATTAAGCACAAAAGCAGTGATCGAAATTGCATTGTGTTTGGCAGTTGAAGTGGGTCTTGTGAAACATGTGCATTGGTATATTTAATTATTTCAATCGTTGGAGGAAACCTAGTTATTATAAATTCTTCGGGTGATTTCGGTGGAGGAGGAGGAGATAAAACGACGAACTGTACAGCGACATCGACTTAGCCAGAAGAGTGAAGGTCGAACGACTGAGGTGGCTGGGTCATGTAGAGCGGATGGACACCAATGCTCCGGTCCGAAAAATCTTTGAATTCGCTTCCGAGGGACAGCGCAGTAGAGGAAGACCGCAATTCAGGCGGCGCACGCAAGTTGAAGGGGACCTCAACCAACTTAGCGTGCGAAACTGGAGGCAGCTAGCTTATGATCGAGCTGGTTGGAGACGCTTGTTGGTTGAGGCCCAGGTCCACCCCGGACTGTAGCGCCACCTTAAGTAAGAATCGGAAGTTGGATGGTTTGATATTGAAGCCTTTGGATGTTGTTGCTCTACGATTATTAAGGCCTTCGATCAAAAATTTAGTTAAGAAATATATATAATACCGTAACGTCGACGATATGAAGGACTTAGAGGAAATCAAGCAGTTAAAGACTACCTGGAGCACTTGCAAGGGAAAAAAAAATATCCAGCATGCCAACAACAAGAAAGAATAGGAAAACTAAACACGCCGGGCCCCAGAAACAGTCTGTTCCTTGGAAAGCATTCAAATCATTTCCTCTGACGAAAGAATTTCGGTTTGATCAAATCTTCTGCCCTGGACGAAATAACAATTCAAGTGTAATTGAGGAAAAGAAAATTGCGAGCGGAAAGAAGAGAGAGTGGTTTCCAATCCAAGGGGTTTGAGAACTTTCTAAATAACAGAAAGTAAGCTTAGTCTTGCACTATCTGTGTTCATCATTTTTACATTCTCCAAGACCCTTTCTCAGTCTTAAAGACAGTTTTTAGTTCTGAGACTAACTAAATAGCAGCCAAAGGTCCAATATAACATCCTTCCGGCAACTCAAATTAACTCATTGAAATGAACTTGACGCAATAAAAATACCCTACCCTAATTATGCTATAAGAATCCATAAAATAACCAACCCACTCAAAATCTCATTCAAACATTTATTACACACATTATCCGCTCTTAAATTACATACATACCCCGCCGTCAAAAAATAAGCCCTACTTATCGCTTCCATAAATATTTAATAAGCATTCAAACAAAAAAAAATATCCACACTCCCATCATCAACGCGGGCGGCGCACTGGAAAATTATTAAACTTAATCCCCACATCCACTTAATAAAAATACTGATAATCCTGGCACCGCAATCAGTTGCCTAGAGCTCGAGCCAGTCTCGTCCGTAATCTCTTTTCAGATAAAGCAATGTCGTGAGTGAGTGAGGAAAAAAAAAAAGGAGAACCATACCAACGCTTTAGACAGAAACAAAAACACACACTCTGCTTGCTTGAAACAAGGATAACATCGACAAGACAAGCTAACAAACAGGGACAGACAGACAGCAAGCGACCAAAATCATAAATCACACACAATCGTACTCACTTGTCAACAACCAGCTTAGTGAAGACCAAATCCCTTTTATAATAAACAGGATTGTTGTGCTCGTGGTTGACGGCCTTGTCCATAAGCGGGTGGGAACGTATGAAATTAAGCACCGTGTCCGGTAGATTTGATGTATCATTGACGCACGTACCGGGCCGTGGATCTGGAACTCTTGAATTCAAAACTGGTAGCCATGCTGAGTTCGAAGTGGACTGCTCCTTGAATTTTCCTAAAGGAGAAACGGATATGCTTAATATTTTATTTGCAAATACAATGCGAGAGAGAGCGAGAAGACAACGACGACGAAACATCAAGGATAATCCCATAACAATTAAATCAATTTCCCACAAGGATTTCACATTCCATATACACCACCACTAATAGAACCGGGCGGCCAGCGCAGCGTTACCACCGCTATCAACATTTATTAAGGATACCTTCAATTGTGGGTGGTGTATCTGGTGCATGGTCTATGTGTACATTTTCCTAATGTAATCCATCAAAATGGATTCCTGAGAATGGATGTATGTTTATTAATAGCAAAGACTTATCCTTGTAACCGACTCTCTCTCTCTCTCTAAACTCGATTGGATGGACGACAAAAATTCTCAAAGATACGTTCTACATTCCGTCGAGTATAGCATTTAGAAAATGTGTCGTTCACTCAACCGTCCATCACAACCCGTGTTATACGTACCATTGAAAGCTGCCCGAACCTCGTTGATGTCGAAACTGCATACAGCTGACCCAATCAGGCCGTTCGTGCTGGTGGTGAATGTCGCATAGAATTTGGTCTTGTCCATCGGCAGCTGATAAACGGATTGGATCTCATTGAAGTAGAACGGGAACTCACCGGATATACTGCAATTGAGTCGGGCCTTCAGATAGGTCGCCCAATTCTGCGAAAGGATGTTTTTGCCGCCGGTGTCCTTTTTGCAGACGCGTGCAATGCGCGAGTATACAGCTTTGCCGCAGTTGATGTATTCGACAGCGGTTTCACGGAAGAAGAAATACACATAATCGTCAATGTCGAAGGATCCAACGAAATTTGGTTCTGCGAAAGAGAGAAAAATAAAGAGGGAGAAACACAGAGAAATGGGTTAGCGGATTTTGTATGCTTTCTGCGTTTCATTGATTTGTGGAGAATTAAAAAAAAAAATGTTTTTTTCTAAAAAGAATCATGTTCCTGGCGAGAGATGGGAGTGACTTTGCTGATGCTGTGATGGTTTGGATATGTAAATATTTTGTGCGGGAAAGTGAACATCGATTCATCGGGGACAGCGAAATAGATAACTGGATTAGGAAAGGAAAGGCTTCGCATTCTGGCAATTCAATTGGAACCGAGTTAACTGAAGCATGGAGATGCCAGCGAAACATGTACCTACAGATAGATGGCTGCTGATTGTATGATTACGGATCTTAATCCAAAAAACTATGAGGCCACTTGGTTTTTTTGGTATTGAAGCACGAGTGAGTTGTCTCATTTTGAAGCAGGTTAAGTGAGGTGAGCTGGAACATTAGTTTTTTTAGAACGCCCAAGACAAAATGAAAGTGTCTGCACATGGGTCTGAAAAACCCCGACTATATCCTTGAAGTTGTACACAAGATAGTGATTGCTAAATCTGCTGGCTACCTCAAAATAATCTAAGATCTAGAGATCGATGGCAGGAAGCCATGGAAATTGTTGTCAAAATCCGTTTTACATTGCCGAGTAGGTCTAGGTACCAAACCTTAGTACGAAAGACACCAATTAAACACTCAACATTTGAAATAAGTGTTTGTGGACAAATCACAAAACATACATAAGGTTTCAGAAGTGCAACTTATACCAAATTGGAAACTTGACTTGTCAAATGGAAGCACGTCCAAGTTGCTATCAGAAGTAGGACCGAGACTTTATAAGAAAGCATTTGTCAGTGTCGAAATGTAAACGTGTATCATTTAGTGCCAAAAGTAGCAATAACTGGTGTCCTGTGAATGAATCCAGATTGCTCGATCCTCAGGATTTCATCACCTTGATTTAAGAAAAACACTGCTTCCATCTTTGTTTAATAAGCCAGTAACATTTCGACGACATCGCCTTCTACAGAACTATGAATAACGATAATTCATTTAGTTTTCAAAATAAATTAATAAATTAATTTTCCGCCACAAAGTGGAGGCAAAACACTAATTTGCATAATTAATCTGCCTCCGCACCACTGCCTTGAGAAAGACAGAGAAAGGGAAAGCTTAAACCATGAAGAGTCGTTTCTTTTTTTTTTTTTTGGTTTCGTTTCCAGAAATATGTACATCGCGGAATACTAATCTGGCTCATTTTGAATTTGTATTCCATTTTGTGTTGTTTTGTAGATTTTAATAATTTTCCAGGATTACCACCGCGCGCCATAAGATTGCCTGCCATCCCCCATAACATGAAACGCTCGTCCTTCAATTTCCCTCTCCACTGATGGCGCTGAGTGGATATCATAAAATTTAATGAAATGCGGCGACATCTGCCGCCGTGAATACATTTGTTGCGGGTGCTTATTAAAATTGTCCCTATGACCCGCGTTAACGTGGGGGGGCGCCGCCACTTTTTGTTGTGTATATATACTTGGGCATGCCTCTTTGCGTCTATTTACCACTTGAGCGGGCGTATTACAATAGTTTATTGTTCCCCTTTTGTGAAGCCTTGTCCCCCCATCCACACTGTATACACAGTTGGGAAGTCAAGTCAAGTCAACTCTTGTCAGACGACGTTTCGAATTAATTAAACAAAGGCAGGACTATGAAGAGGAGAAGGGAAAGAGAGAGAGAAAAAAAAAGGACGAAACATCTGTTGGACCAATCGTGCCAAATCGAACGGATAAGAAATTACTAATTAGCGAGGATTCTGTTCTCTTGATTCACTCCCGTCTCAGGAACGGAGGAGTCATGGTAGGAGGTGACGGTAATAGGATACTTCCAGCCCACCTCCTACCATATTAAGTCGCAAAAGATAATTGATTGGTCAGGAATAGAGCAGAGTAGAAAGGATAATCAAAAACGCAGACTTTTCTGTCCATTCCTGCGTCTCAATGATGAGAGATTTCTTAGAATCTATCCCACTTGTCATAAAATCTTGTGTGAAAGAGGGGGGCCGGAAGCTACTGTGCGATAGTGTGGTGCTTCAACAGAAATAATGAAATGTGATTTTAATCTTCTGCAAAGTTTAATCAATTTAGTTTGGTTTAAAGCTTATAATTGAAAAATTAAAATTTAATTTCATCACTTTTGTGTTCTTTCCGATGCGGAAGAAGCCATAACTGAGAGGAAGCTATCTTCTTTATAGTGATACGATGGCTTATTGCGAGCAGTTTTAACTAAAACTGGCGTCTTTGATTTGTTTCCTTTATTTTTTGCTTCCTGCTTATTAAGGATTTTAAAATTAATTATAACGAAATGGACGTCATAAGTGAGTCAAAATGAGATTGAAATTGCGAGAAATATTCAAAGTCTTGTCAGAATGTCAATAACTTTAACTTTGTCTGATGCTGCAACGTATTCTTTGGAATAGTTTCCTGAAAGTACATAAAGTTATAAAGGGTGTCCCATTAGGAGCGGATAATAAAAAAAAAACGTATTTTGTGAGGTTCACGGACCAGAAATTACGATCTGCTGTTGTTGTTGTGATAATCAGTCACGAAAAGCTACTAAACAAAATATAAATTTAGATTACAAAGGAATCAACAGAAACGCAAGTCAGCAGATCGTTCTAAGCACCGACAGTAAGTCAACTGCGTTCTGGAGAACTGATTGGAAAACAACAATAGCCGTGTTTTTTTGAGAGCTATACTCACTTCAGTCAAAAAAACGATTTATACTCAGTAGCAGCCTCACCAACCAATTGGTTTGCGGCTTGAACTTTTTTCCCTTATTTGACAGTTCTTTAATGTCAAAACCGTGCAAAAGCAACAAATACGATCGGCTGAGGGCTAATTTATGAGATTTTTTGCTTATGTAGTTCTATCCTCACTTTCTGCTACTGGGGAAGTTATCGGCACTTGGTGTGTTGTTATTGCTTTGTGTGTAAAATTCTACTGGGCTGGGTATACAGCTCCCAAAAAAACACGGCTAATCTTATCGTTGGTAATGAGGCGCACTTTTAACTGGATAGCTTCGTTAACCAAGAAAATTGCCAGACACAGAGAACTGGGGTGATCCGTCATGGATCGATTCATGCATAACGAACCACTGGTGTGGTATTTTTGATGATGACGCCGGAAGTGCAGTAACCATGAATGGCAATCATTACCGCACAATCAATAGGCCAATAAGGCTGGGTAACTTATTTTTGTGGGTTTTTTTTTTAAATCTCAGGTGAAACCACGAAGAATTTTCAAACTCAATGCCGATTGCGAAGATTATGCCGCATCTCTGCCGTTGTGTATACGACATTGAAAGTCTCACTCAACTAAACACAAAGAAAACATTAGTCTACCAGAACAACCAGATAACGGTTAATAAAATATAGAAAAAAAAACCATTTAACTTACTGTCCAACCACTTAGAATCGTATTTCAGTGTCCGCTTAAAGCCATACTCCTTCCGCTTTGCTGTGATGTTGAATAAATCCGTCCGGAAGATCACGGTATCTGCCTTGGTAAACTCGGCATTTGTACCCGAGTACTGAAATAGAATCATAAAATAATAAGCATTAAATACCGACCAACCAATTGTACAGCTAAGAGAACCTCGCAACAGGACAACGGAAATGGGAATAGAAATGCTTTACTCTCAAGTGCACGTTTAGTTTGAGAGAAACTTTTAATATTGTATTTCAGTTGAAAGGTTTGTCCTTTCGTCGCGGTGCGATACCTTTTCCTTTCCTTTCATCGACAGATACATAGATAAGGAATAATCCCATCCACAAGAATGATTAATATCTTTGAAATAAGCAAAGGACGACGGGGATAAAGGATGCAAAACATGCAGAACAAAAAAAAGGAAGAACACGAAGCTTATTTTCTAAAGTATTGCACCACAGCCCACTAGGTACATCTCATCGATTGCATCATAGTTCCCGTTGTCCTGTGGCTCTCCATTGCTGTGCCAATGTGTGTGTAGGAAAAAGAAGATAAGAAATGTTTCTTGTTCCTTGGGAAATAAATCACATAATATACATACCAGACCAGGTAGACCTCCCGGATTTCCGTGCTCAACATAAATTGCTGTTGAATTATCAAGTGGATCGTATGGACACTTGGCGATACCCAAACCGATTCCTGGCACGTACTCCGATCTTGGTAAATGGGTTAGATTCGACTGCATGAATAAGAAAAGAGAAAAAAATAAATAAACTTTCCAAAAAAAAGACACAAGAGAAAAAAAAAGGATAAACACAAATTAAGCTCACAACTTTGTACAGGACACCCGTTCCCTGTATCCTGGATGTGTTGTGTACATTTGGCATGCGATTCTCTCCCCTCTCTCTTAACCAACATTATCCGCTGCACGTCTAACAAATAATCCCCCGTTTACTCTTCTGCAGGTGTTCGACGCCCGCATCTGAGATACAGCAGCATCCTAAGGCAAACGCATCAGCAAAATGGGTCGCGTTTCAAGTATTCCAAAAGAAGTTTAAAGTTTTTTTTTAAAGCCCGTTCGACTAAAGTTTTGTGCAACGCTGAGCTGTGTAAGATGATCCCTAACGCGTCGGGATTTGGTTCGCTTTAAAAACTTCGATAATTGTGCTCGGATACATGGCTGTTGAGAGGAAAGTTTCCCCATCGTCTTTGGGTGTGTGTTGTTTTCGAAGGTCGCAAATGAGTTGGCAACAAAGTTTGTGTGGGAAATCACGATGAATGCGCTTTAATGGGGGATTAATGGGTTTTTGGTCGGGTCATGATGACGATGAAATTGCATGCAATTTTCTACCTTCTACTGAGAGCGTGAGCGATTTTTAAAGGAGTTACGATAAGCCAGGAACTGATGAAATAGTGCTGCCACTGCATTGTGTTAAGAAATTTTGTTAAATACTATGCTGCTGTTACTAATGACTTCAGTGTTTATTTCTTAACGCTGTCTTCAGATGTAGAGGCAGTTCACCTCCTCCAACTTTGCGAGTTTGTTATTTTAAAGTTAAAGGCTTAAACCAATCCTGCGAGCGGATTAAGGTTATTGGTCGACGTTCAGAGAGAGGACATAGTAGAAGTCTCGAAAATTCATAAACGCACTCCGAACGCTAGAAAAGCGCTGTTTCGATTTTTGCAGGTTTTGCTGACTTTTTTTTCTGATATGCCCAAAGACTGGAATAAAAGTTTTGAAATGTCTACTATTTCAATAAGTTTTTCTTCGATATTTTTGCGGTATGCTGTCCTGATAACAAGAGTGCAGAGTTCAGGGCAAGACAAACCGTAGTAGAAGTTGATTCTTGATTTCTCGCTCAAACTCTTTGCCTCCGATCAAATCAAACAGGATCGAAGACGAACCTTTTTTTTCATTGGAAAACATAAATTCTCGTGTTCACTTCATTTGTATTTTTTAATACTTAAAAAGATGAGGAAACTCTGCTTAGCTTTTCCTTATCAAACCCTTCTTCGGGAAGTTGATTTTGATTTTGGACCAGCTTTTTTCAATTTGTTAAAACTGCATATGTACAAATGTTTTTTGAGATATTTGTAAAACAACCAACGATTTATTAATGTCGACGTTTTTGTTTTTTATCCCGGCGTAGCTTACTTTCAGAATTATACATCAGCATGTATTCCTACGCGAAAATGCACTTTACTTTACTACACACTCTACCTCCCTTGTGGTTCTTGTAAATACCCCAAAGGTACATGTGAATCAACTTAAGCCACACGCATCTCTTATGCAAAAAAATAAAGAAAAAAATAAAGCACACGCAATCTATTTCCGTTTCTATCATGATGATCCTTCTACAGCTTAAAAAAAGAACTTTCCACATCTTTGCACACTAACGAGATTTCCTCCGCATTGTTCTAATTCACGAGAAGTCTTTCTTGCCCGGACACATACACCCATCATCCTTGAAGCCACTGCAGTCTTTCTTTTCATAACCCTACCACATCCATTCATATCTCATTCAGTTAAGTCATTTTTAGAAATACAAATAGAATATGTATGTGCAGTAGCAGTGTGCATTAATGTCAGAAGGATACGACCGATGCCAGCGGATAACTTCAGAGAGAGAGAGAGGAAAAAAAAATGCATCGAGGATAACCCACTCCAAGTTGAAGCTTTACCTCC
Source organism: Criorhina ranunculi (assembly GCA_951813785.1). Lineage (NCBI taxonomy): Eukaryota > Metazoa > Arthropoda > Insecta > Diptera > Syrphidae > Criorhina > Criorhina ranunculi. Next base: position 14,328,885 of record OX638384.1, read on the forward strand.
TCCAACAAATGGAGGTCGTCATCAAGGGTGACATATTGCACCATCAATGCACCTCCATTCAACCCAAATACTTACATATATGACATAATCCTTGGGATTGTGAGCATTCGTGCCACAAATGTACAGCCTGTTGCCGTTCGCCATTGATTGAATGACACGGATGTGGTTCTTGCAATCGAAGACCTGAAATGAGATAGAAAATGAGTTGTGGGAAACACTGAACAGAAAAAAAAAGTAAAAAAAGAAATGCAATCCACGGAATCGAATATATTCGCTTAGGGAGGACGACCAGGTTTAAGGAGATAACTACGCAGCGAATATGATCAGGATGTGCATTATTGCATTGCTTGGTTGGAATGGAGAATATATTTATAAGAGAAAAAAAAAAATAGAAGCGGATTTCCTATACCCACATGTGTACCACCGTACGTGTCCTCTTCTAAATCCATCAGTCCTTACTCTTCTCCTTTGAAATCTTTTCTTTCTCTTTATCCTTCCATAAAAGTCGGTAAGCAGTTCGCCTTATTTTCTGCTACCAACTATAAATATCCTTTCTATGGCTCAGAATCAATTTTGAAGCAGAAGAGATGATGAAGAATTGGTACATCTTCCTTGCCAACGCGCGATTGCTTATGCCAGTGGCATTATAGGACATGCACGAATATACATAGACAGAAGATGTGTCATGTCCCGTTGATGGAAGGAAGACATACACGGGCAGAGCCGCGCACCCATATATGAGTGACACTGGGAGCCCTCAGAGTGCTCTGTCCTGATATAGACAAATGCTTTTATTTGCGAGAAGAAAATTGAAATCGCTTCGAAAAAGGATCACACAGCAGCAGCCAGGATAAGTTTCTGTTTCCTTTTTTCTTGTACCAGCCATATTGCCTGTGTTGTGTTCCATGCGCTTTTTTAGTTGGTTATCCTGAACGGAGGAGAAATATTGGAAATTTATGACGAAATTGAAATCATTGCATTGCACCAATAAAGCGAAGCAGAAGCACTTCTTGTGATTGACTGCGGTTTTGATAGGAACACACACACACGCATACAAGTAGTGAGGAGAACAACGAAAGAAAGACAGGATTTGTGGTTGGCTGTATACATAGATGGATGGATTTAGGGTCACGACATTAGGTTTTTATTTTTGCTTACCTGACTTTTACCCTTTGACACACAGGAGCGTACATCATCCATGGTGGGTTCTAGCTTGACAACGTCTCTCTGTGAATAGAAAAATGAAAGAATGTGATGTTAGTTACTGTGGAATAATTAGAAAATGAAGAATGCAATTTTTGATAAGGATGACTGAGAGACTTAACCCATTGGGTTGGCACATCCATTTGGCAAGGATAAAGAACTATAGCCAGCTTGCTGAACTATGATTTTATTTTTGCATATTACTGTATGCAAAAGTCTACCTCATTCCTTCTACTAGATCCAAAATTGTCCAAAAATTCGATTCGGATACAATTATAAGTCTTTTTTAGGTTCTGGAGATCTGAGATAGAAAAGATTACTTTCCGGACACTTAATTTTCGAACCATCGGACAGAACTTGAATTGAAGGTTAGGCTTTTTGTAAGCTCAACTGTCAGTGGCATGTCTCTCTATGATGTAGGTAGGTCCAATGAAAATTACCCAACATTTGGTCACAGAAAATGAGATCTCACTAGACAAGATTCAAATGACAAGTTCTCCGGATACGAACCTATGTCGATTAAATCTGTAGTTAAGCTTTGACGAACGGTTGCGATCTTCGCTAAAAGTCCATGGTATTGTTGCTGTCTTTGCAGACTACACACAACTATAAGGGTCGTTAGTGCAAAATACAAGTGGGAATACAGATGATACTGGTAAGTTCAAATAGGAACACCCAATTAACAAAAAGCCAAAAATCTACTTAAGATATAATGATGACAACTGTGTGAAAAACACCACCCCGTCGGGGTGAATTCGTTTGATGTCAAAAGTGACATTTGCTTAATGTTTCTCATCCGGAAGATGTTCCCATTTTAAAGGGGAATAAACTAGTTAATTCCATTCTAGTTGACAAGGTTTACAATTTCTCTTGAGAAACTTTCTACAACCCACTTACATTTAGTCCTTAACTTCGCAGCATCCTTTTTCTTAAGCATTTCTTTCATAAGCTTATTTTAAATTAAATAACAAACGCTCGCTTCTTAGAAATATCTTGTTGCATCCTTTTTACCACGAAAACCTTTGGCTTTGTATACTTTTCTCTGTCACGAAAGTAATTAAATAGAAAACAGTGCAAAGTAGAAAATCCTTCAAAACAAGTTTCTTTTTTTCTCTTCTTTGAAAATTATAATTGAATACAAAAAAAAAGAATGACACATAGCTTTATACGCACAGGAAAAGGACTTGAATGCATTCATTTGCATCTACAAAATCTAAATACCACACCATGTCGTTCGATGAAAATTCAATCTTTTTACTTCACACCCCCGCCCACCAGCAATGTCGTTACAAATTTATACGTAATATAAAAGAAAACTGAACGAAAAGTTGATGGTAAAAGATAAAGCGAGAGAGAGAGATAAAGAGAGAGAGAAAAAGAATCAAGCTCTCCTCCTTCAGTATGTCCTACACATCGTCCTATGCTCCGATGAAAGGTTTAACAAACACTCGTATACAACTATGAATAAAATTAAATAAGATATCCTGGGCAAACAAATTGAATTTGTTGGCGAGGAAACGACGACTAAACTCTGATGACATGTACGGTATACACTTAGTCCTCCGCCAAGAAGAGATCCTCTTTTTCCAACACGAGTACTCGAAACAGTTTCTCACCACCAACGTCATTAAATTTTCCACACGTAAACAGGACTTGGTTGAATGTGAAACAAAAAAACCTTACAAATTAAGGACTCTTAATAGAAAGATACACAAAGGAGAAACGGTCCTGGAATATATAAGCCAGAACAAAAAAAAACAAAAAAAACATAATTTTAGAGAAAGTTGCGCGGTGAAAGGAACTTTCATCATTTCACCCTTTTTTCACGCTAAAACCAAAGTGTAAAATGATGAAATGTGTTCTATCCCACTGTTTCCTTGAAAGAAGGACGAGAAGATGGGGAGAGAACCAAACAAAAAAAAAAAAAACTTTAATTATTAGTTTTCCAAGTGAACTTTCAACTGTCTGAGAGGTCTTCTACAAGTAAATTCGACACAACAACTGTACACTTAACGGTGGTACAGAGTAGCCCCCAGGAAGAGTTACAGAGTGGAAAGCAGCAGCACTTTAGCAACAAGCTAGTCGAGGCTCTTTGCTTATATTCGCCACAGCTACACTGCTACAACTACAACCAATTAAGTGGTTTTCCCAACTTTATTTTCTTTTCGCCTTTATTGGCCCTCAAGGTGAACTTTTGCCTTTACCCCTCTATCGCATGGGATGTGGTCAAGAATGTTACCTTTCTTAGGTAGAGTGGAAGAAGCTTTTCCAGTACTGAACTATCTGCACTTAGCAACGTGAACCAGAGTGCAATTTATGAACTGTGCTGCAAATGCGGCTCTTAATTTTAATGAGTCTTAAAAAAAAACAAAAAAATTTAAATTAGTCTTGTCGTGAAGAGACGGGCGGAAGTATGTGACTCCTCATTGGGAATCGATTATGGAGGTGAGTTTAATGAATGGAAAATATGCTAACATTTTTTGATGATTTACTGCTAATTGGATGGAGAATTGAAAACTGTGCACTTCAAATTTTGTTTTACTAGAGTACTCAATGGGAAATTAAGGACTTTTCCGAAGGGGTTACCGAAGAATAGACGTTTAATGAAATAGATACATCTTTTGAAAATACTCCTGTATACACTTACATTTCGAATGAATACATTTTCGACGAGGACTCCATTTGTGGATTTGTTATTAGAGAACAAATTTGTTGGGAATCCTTGAGCTCCAGGCATGAAAGCGAAGCGTAGCGTTGGAGCGGAGCGTAGTATAAGATCTTGTTCGCGGCGAGTTGTGGAACATGAATACGTTCCTACTTGCAGAGCTGATTCACTACGAGCATACCGCTTATTAAAGCTGCCTCCATGGCCCTACCATGAGTAGATTTTTTTCCTCCGCTTTGCATTCTCAATCCATCGTCTTACCCGTAAATCAAACGGTAACTAACCACGGCTTGACTAAATTTAAAAATAAACTTATGGTCCGCACTTCCGTGATAAGATACGTTTACTTTTCGACGTCTACTCCGAAACTCTTCGAATTAATTAAGTCTTCGCTACACAAGTCTTTTCCACTTGAATCTTCACGCCTTACCAAGTAGACTTTGAATGCATCCAGACTCCCCTTTAACTTGATACTGTCTGAGTATCGTCGGCACCCTTTCGACTATCAACATCGAAAACAGTTTCCTTCAACTTAAATGAAAGTCAATTGACAACCCGTCTCTTTTGCACACGGTGAGATACCTTTGATGACATTTCGCCTGTATCCATCATCATTTTCAAAAGCGTCCTGCTGCGATAGATCACAGAAAAAATAAAGAAACAGGATAGGTAGATACATCATCCGCAGCAGTAACATACCACTTACAGCAGTAACATAGTCAATGTACCTCTTGACAAGTACTTGAAGCTGTCTTCAGATATGCAGATAAGCTTCAACGAAAGTTAACAAGGACAACATACTCTTACTGACTTGGCGAGACACGCCAGCTACAATATCACCAAAAAAAAAAAAAGAAGATTAATGACAACAATGACAACACACCATACATATAGATGTATTTACATATATATGAACATACTTACGTATGTATATGTATTTCGTCGTCGAAGTCCTTGTCGTTGTCGGAGATGTAAACGATGACAATGACAATTATACTCGCTCTCAGCATGGTGTAAGGAGTCATGTCAAATGTCAGACAGACTTTCAAAAAGCCTGCAAACAACTAACAGCCCGTTACTTCAACAGCTCAACAGTGTCATCCGAATAGGATATATCCGCAGGAGTTTTGTCGCAATATACGCACGCATGCACCTCTTACAGGAAAAATATGTGTGCAAACACACACGCAACAGTAATCACGTTGCGAGGAGAGACAAACTGTCGTAAATTGTTTATGAGCATATGTATGGGAGTACTCAAAGTAGTTGGAGGAAATTGTGTTGCCACACTGCATCAATCAAAGCCTACAACAGATTGACAATTCACTTTTAAGTTTAATGGAGTCGACGACATTTATGAGATGTTGCACTTGTGACCACGGTAAGTCAATGAAAACTGGCATCCTTTTGCAAACACAGGAATTCAATTAAGTGTCCATGTACCTGTTTATAGGTATGGCTTGGTGGTACTTGTGAATTCCCATCGAAGGTTATGGCTTGCCGCTGGACCATAATGAAAATTGATGTAATAAGTTATTGTCAAAATAAATTTCAGAAATTTTCTTCTTTTATTTTTAATTACTTCAATTGACAGCCAAACTTGGTACAGAAAACTCATCTGTCACGAGGCGGAGTGAAGTAACTAATTTTACTCGGAAATCCGACAAGAAAAGATGAAATTTAGTTTAAGGATATGCAAAAATTATTCGTGATATCCACTTGCTGTGAAAATAAGTTTCTGATTGAAATGTTGGCACACTGTCAAATTTTAAATGAGACATGGAGAATGGAATTGAAGTCGACGTCAACAAACACTGGCAACACCGACTAAATTACTTATTGTATAAAAGAGAAGGTTATGGTGGAACTTTTGTTAGAAATTGTTGCAGTTTTGTGCTAATTTTGACAGGTTTGGGATTTATCTCATCAGAAAATATTTTAAACGATGTACACGAGCATTTTTTTTGTCACAATTCCCAAGTTAGGAGAATGACGAGAGTATGCGAATGGAACTGTCAAATTTGTCTCTGATTAACTTATACATTTTTTGTTTGAATCCCCTTCTCAAAGCGTAATCAAAATAGGATTTTGTTATGAAATATCAGATGCTACCACAGACATACATGAGTCCATCGGACATATGCCGACTTTTTCTAAAAGATCGCTAGACTTTTGAGCGAATGTTCCACTATAGCTCGTTTATCTGCCCAGCCATAGTCAACTTTTCATTCGTAACTAATGATTTCCTAGGGGGCAATGTTTTTTGGTTTTGACAATTCAGTTATAAGGCCCCGTCTCAAGGACAAGTCTTTGAGTAATTAATGAAAGCATCGAATCGTTTCAGAATACCATTGTGTGTTTCCAAAGGATGTTTCGGCAAGATTGGGTGCAGTGAATAGAAAATTACGTCAACAAGTTTTGAGCTCTAGTAAGACATAATAGAGTAACTCAAGTCTGCGAAGACACTCTAATCGATTAAACAGTACAGGAGATGTCTAACAAGGGAGTAAGGATGCATTTAAGTATGCACAAAATATATTTGGATGAAAGATTGCTCAATATTTTTGACTTTAAAGGGCCTAAAACCTTTTGTGGATAAATTGGGGACATAACCCCGGATCTTGATGAAGATCCGGCTCTGTTAAAATACTACAGTTGGAGACATGACGCCCCTTTAAAACTTTCACTTTGAACTGTCATGACGACAACGTCTAGTAAAATCTGTTAACAACAAATTTGACATCTGAATTTTCACCGAGGTGCTTACATATGTATGGGTGCTTTACAAAAATCAATTAACAAAACTACTCAAACGTCTAACATCGACAATGCAAGCGACGAAGCCGTAAAATGTCATTAATTTGGAGCATGCGATGGTGATGTCAATTTAAACGACCACTACACAAATAGCAGTAATCTGAAATGTCAACTGTCAATTGTCCGCTGACAGCTTAAACCCACAAACTGACATTTAGAAATGTCTTTAATGTCTACGTCGACATCGGTCGAAAAAGCTTCCAAAGTACAAGTAGTTTACGGGTAATCTTATCAACAAGTCAACTGTCAAAAGACAGTTTTCCCGCAAAAGGAAAAAAAGAATTCTCAATTCTCCAAAGGTGTTGCCTTCTGCAATTCCCCAATCTGTGTCGATCTCGTATGATGGTGGTAGATATGTAAAAATAAATTTCATCCAAATTTCAACTAATCTTTACTCGAACGAGCACAATTTTGAAAGTTAAATGGCTGAATAGCAGCATATCTTCATACTTATATCGTGCCACTTTAACACGTAATACGTATCTGCTTTTCAAGATATGCACACAAAATGATATGTACAGAAAATCCAAAAACATACCTTTGTTTCATAGAAATGTCAAACTGGTTACACGCAAAAAGAAACCACGTGTAACCGAGACTTGATTTTTGAAAAACCTCATTAACCTCTACAACAGCATTATTATTGCTGACTTTGCATTCGGTGAACACCTCAGCGCTCAGCAGGAGTACCTAAACAGAAGAACGACTCAAAAGTACTCATCTGCCAAAATGTACAAAGGTACCTACTCCCTGAGTTGGCTTTCAACTTAATTGATTTATAAATCACGTTACGGTTACCGAAAACCGTAAACAACATGTAAACCAAATCATGCATTATTTACAGAGCCAGCAACAGCAATAGCAAACGCACGTCACACTATCGCCCCCCTTAGTCCTTTTGCCGTCGTTGTTGGCGGCAACATTTTGAGTGTTCGGTCCCAAAAGAATCTCCTCATGAATAGATTTAATGGCGGAGTTTTATAGGCAATTCCCCTGGCAACGGCACTATGTGGCTCGGCCTAGAACAGAATATAGTCCTGCCCCCGACCGCCTGTAGCGCGCTTTCTGCCAAAATTTAAGACTCTCTTCCGTGTGTACGTTTTGGGGAATATTCCTTACGTGCATTCCATGAGATGCACGAAAGGAAATTCACCTGGTGAACCTTTTACCGCTTTTGTTTTAATAATTAATTATGCCGGTGCTTATGGTGCCGAAAGTAACGCAGGCACACAGATAGATAGATAGTCACAAGTACGAGTATTTGGGTATCCTGAGGGGATGGATGCGCGTCAGTTCGGGAAACTTTTGTTGCGTGTCATAACGAAATGTTCATTAGATTCGGTTTACGTTTCCCTTTTTCCTTTTTTTTTCCATCCTCTCGCTCTGCTTCGGGTGAAGTAGATTCTATCCGGGGTCCTTGTTCAAGTGTAATTCTATTTGAGGACACGCAGTGAGAATGGTGGGCAAAGAGCATGCCTCATTGAAAATTTATGCGATTGCGTTAACTTTCTGTCAGTGGGAACAAATCCAGCTTCAATGGAACGTGCACACTTGTGCCTTTGAGTCGGAGAGCAGGCAGCCGCCACATCCTCTTTTGAATGATGGCTCAAATGAGTTCATTAATCATCTGAGGTTTGTGTCTACAGTTGGCAGTTGGATTTACCAGCTCAAAATGTTAAATCTCTGTGTAAAGGGTGTTTGTGGTGGTTAGGTGTATACACTTACATCACATCCTGACGCGGAGATGTTCTTCAGGCTCAAACGGAAAACGTTATCCCTGTGGAGTACAAAAAGACAGAATGAATGTGTTATTAATTTTCTTTTTCCTGAATTTGAATATATTTGTTAGAACTCACATAGCTCCAACGAATAGGGAATCGCGATCCTCATCCAAATGGAAGGTCCTGTAGTATAGTTTGCCACAATTAAATTCGCGGACATGATCTGAAATGAAAGAATATAAGTGAGTTTCGATGGAATGTCAAGAGGTGTTTTGAATTTTTTTTTTAGTTTTGGGTTGAGACATACGCAGCCTTGCATGGTAGAAATGAGTGTTTCTCTCATTTCCACGACGTACAAGGAAACGAATCAAAACGAAGAGAATGCCATAAGAAGCCACTAGTAAACTAAAAGTATGATCACGCCTTCAAAACTTATATCAATGCAGGTGCAGGCAAAATTTATTTCTCACATCTACATATGCATGTACATAACCATGATAAAAACGACTCACCTACTCATATAGACTTCGTTTAATCGAAGTCCTTTGCGTGCGCCTTTACGCACTTGTAGACAAATCCTCCAGTCGGTTAAAATGATTACATTCGCAAAATGGATTACCAGTTGCGTGCAACAATAACAAAAAAAAAAACTTCTTTTCACCAGCAAATGTTTTCAATTAACAGTTTTTCTATCACAAAAACCCATCGGAGAAATCCGACAAAGCTCCCAAAAAAAAAAGCCCTCCAAAGCCTACATTTGTGCAAAAAAAAAAATCCCAAATCCACAATCTAATTTGCATTCGCAAATCGTTTCGCTGTAAACAAAGAGCACGTTTCGGATCGGACTGAGCAAACAACAAGAGGCTTGTGTCCTTTCCCGGGAGGATCCCCTCCCCAACACGCTAATGACGAGTGTCCCAAGTCCAGTGTATCGTGTTTCACTCCAACACCGCCCTCTGGTGAAATATCAAAAGAACAGTGAACAACAACAACAAAAAAGAGTTTATTTGCTGTAATTTTATGTGCCTATTCAGACATTCAATCCCAGGACAACCCGAAAGGCGATTCGTTTCGTTTTTGTCCTTCTTTGATGGTATAACCTATGTTTTCTTCTTTTTTTTATCATTCACCGCACACACAGAATCGAAGGACTAACAACAAATCCCCGATCCATCACACAGAGAAAGGAAAATAGATTTTGTAAATAAAAGATCCATTAGACGAATGCCAATAAAACTCCCACCCCACAGTGGAAGGATGGGGTGGAGTAAATAGGACGACACCAACGACGGGCTGTCCCTGAACATTTGAACGATCCACTAAAACGGTCAATATACGAGAAATGAATTGACAACAAAAAATATCGGCGGATATTTATATCTAAGTGAGGACGACGACGTCCTTTGTCGGTGGTGTATGTATGTCTGCGAAAGGCAACAGAAAACTGCAAAGGTCCTATCAATTGTCCGCAAAATGTCCTGGACGACATGTGATTGCTCCTTTCGAATGTAATAAATATGATTGGCAAGGTTTTTTTTTTTGTTGTTGTCCACTCCCACTCTCTGTCGCCCTCTCTGTCTATACAACATGTCCTTCGTATCGTTTCCGGTAATTCACAATGAGAGCCGGGTCGAAAAAAAGGACAAAAAAAATAAATTCATCAGTTGCCGGTTGAAGATACCATACAAGGACGACAATTGGGCAAAGGTCAACAAAAAGTGAATTGATAAACGATAATTTGCGAGACAACCGCACGCGAAGGAGCCTCATGAATTCTAATCCATCTTTTCGTTTTACACAGTTCCACTGACAGCAGGAGTAGGAGTAATAGTTAGGCAAAGGATATGTAAGAGGTTATCAAATATTTGCACAGTCAAAGATTAAACCCAATAAGCATGATTAACGTTTACGTCAATCGTCGGTGCGTCATCAATATGACAATAATGGTGGGAGGGGAGCTTACTTTTTGTCAAAAAGGGCAACGGCCAGAATAAGGATATTACAAGCGGAGAGGAAAAAAGGGGAGAAGAAATCAATTGAGTAAGCTGTGTGATGGTCAAGGATTCACTCTCGAAAATCTCTGATTGAAATAAAATCCGGTGCTTTTTGTGTGTTGATCCTTATACTACTCCTACTCTTGTTCCTGTTCATGTTGTTGTTGTTTTTGTTTTGTCAGATACGGCATTTCAAATGCTTAAGTTGGTTTCGAGTTTCTTTTGTTTTGACAGGAACAGGAAATGAACAACGAAAGTTTATTTAAAATTAGATTCCCGATATTTTTCTGTTGTTGCTGCTGCTGTTATTTCTGGTGTGGGGGGGGATGATGTGTTGTTGCTCATGAGGTTAGACCAGGACTGGAGGATATCAAGTGTTTTTGTTTGATTTTGTGGTTTGGTGACTGCCAGTCGGGTAGAGGACATACAAAAACGGATGTGAAAATCAGAAAAGTTTACTTCTCTGGCAAGTTGATTGACATTTGAGATTGTTCGGGGCGGGTTGGGATGAGGACGAGCGGTTAAATTTCCTGTCATGGAAACTATTTTAATTGTTTCACTTTAAAATGGTCCACAATGGAGCTTTAACTAAAACACAGACTGAGGTAAGTGGTGAGTGATATGTTTGTAAGACTGAAGCGGTTTAAGTAGATACAAATGCAGAATGGAAGGACTTTCCTTTAATTTCGATGGAAAGAATGTGAATTCGTCTTAGTGATATCGTTGTCTTGTACAATTGAAGCTGTTTTTCCTAAAAGACTTACTTGGACTTAAGGGCTCGTCACAAGAGGTCACTTACAATTTAAAACTTTCAATGCGACTTATGTATCTATATACATACATACATATTTGGTGTCCGATGGTTTCCAATTCGAAGTCCCCTTTATAAGCTTTCTTTTTGGCAGATAGAAACTCGTTGTTAAGCACCATTGCTAACTGACCCAATTATCAGGGACAATACTTCCACCAAAAAACGATTCATTATTAAAGATACATACATCCGTTAAGAAAGTAGTTCTTCAACAATTTTGGTAAACGAAAAGCTTCAAGCCGAGACAACATTTCAAAAATGCAAGAAATATGGATTGGTTACGATGGAACCCGGCACTATTTATCACCGAACTTATCAAAGGCGGTTTGCTGAAAACTTGTCATCGACTTCTTCGTGTATGATATTGACGTCAACAAGTTCCGCCGTGACGGAATCCATTCTCTCTATTCAAATGACTTCTTAGCATCTCTTCGATCACTGTAATGCTATCCTTATGCTCCATGACGATAGTTTCAAGTTGATTGGATGCCGCAAATTCACACACAATCTTCATGGTAACCTTCTCTCACATATCCAAAACCTTTAAACATTCGTTCATCGCATTCGTATGCATCCCTGGTTTTCAAAGCGCATTGTCCCGGCATTCCCAAAAACACACTTTAATTACCATTACGAGACCGATTTAGAAAACTATTTCAAAAGGTTCCATCCGAAGACAAATGTCCAAATGCAATTTCTGAGCACACACACTAGACCTAATTGTTAGCAAACAATGCACATTGAAGATTATCAATCATCAGAGGGTAGATATACTTTGTGCAGTGCCGCTGTGCTTTGTTTTGCGACAATAACACGCATTGCATAGGCCTCCTACTCCACGTCAACTTTCGGCACAAATGCAAATTCCATTGGGTCGCTACTTTCAACTTTCTAAAGCCCCATCATGCATGACACGGTCCCATAAGATACGCACAAAATGCATTCCGAAAATGAATGACTTTCGGGACGACACACATCGCCCAGCCCACATAATCAGGCATCGTAAAGCATATACCTAACCACACAAAACGAACCCACCATACCATTCTTACGCCATCACCACCGCATGCCTGAGGATCAACAAAAAACAAGGACACAATCGAAAACCGAATGTGCACACCCAAGGGTAATTACAACATGGAATGGGCCGAGAATTGTACATGCTTACACCCTAGCATACACGAAGCAGCCTTGGCCATAATCATCGTCAGCAACATATCACGTCCGTTCGTCAAGTCGAATGGATTACCTAACCAAATTCCAACAAAAAAACGACGATGACGACCACACGATGAGAGGAGTGGGGAAAGTTTTACAAAACAAAACGAAACATAACCATCAGCACTTCCTGCTGACATTGTAATGCATGTCAAGGATTTTTACCACACACACCCACGCAGGGATGCGAAGTTAGTCAGACATTAGCTGCGTTGTGCTCCTTTGTGTGTCCAAAGGGCATGTTATGTGAATGAACTTGTGAATGCACACTGTCTGTCTGTGTACAGGACGACGACGAATGTTTCCTCGTATCTGCTGTTCCAAAACAAACAGTACATTCGTATGCAAATGAAAGTCCTGTTTCTGTTTGTTTCTTCCTTAGAAGGACACAACAAAAAAAATAATAGAAATACAAGTATCCTTGCACACACAACAATGAATGAATGGATGACTGCTGGTGGAGGTGATGCTGGCGGTGGCGAGGAAAAACTTTTGCACATTTCCAATTCCACAAGATACGATAATGGAAAACATATTCAATCCTTAGTTCACTCCAAGGATGTGAGCGAGTGAGTATGTCGGCCCAGGAAATCGTAAACGAATACAAAAGTGCACGTAGTCCACACAGGGAACAATGCCTGAGCACTGAGGGATACAGTACGAGTAAAGAAGGATCAGACAAGAATTGACGTGATATAAGTATATTGTGTCCTGGTGGTTGGCTATCGTTGTCGGCTTGTGTTCCAATGTCAAGTTTATGGCCTATCAAAGGATAAGTTGACAACGACTATCCCTAAATGATGTCTGCTGTGGTTTTGGTGCAAGTAAAACATTTTATAGGCATCAATACTGGCGCCTGTTGTCAATTTTGAGAATGGGAGCAATAGTTAACACCTATTGCGGGTTGTTTAGGGTCCATTTCATCTGGGCCCTAGGGTGTCACATGGGAAATTACTACAAAATAAATTACAAATACTAGCCAGTAAAAATGTGGGTTTGCATATCTACGAGATTCTTAAAAACGGGCTCGTACAAGAGTACCACAAGTGTCTGTGCTAAGATCCATTTTATGGAACTACAAAACCGAAATCACTCATAAGTTATTGTCACTGTGTATTCTCTTACATCGCGATCGTCAGAGGGTTGCATAAGAACTCTGTGTGGTGAAGAATGCACATTTTTTAAAACATCCAATGGCAGATCTCAAAAGGACCGAAGCATTTGATATTAGTTTAGTAAGATATGTATCTGAGAATTGGAGGATTGTAGAAGTACTGTAGTTGGTCAAGCAAATGACTGGAGTTAGTTGGAGTCCTAATACTGCCTGAAGATCGGGAAATGTTTGTTTAAATTTCACGCTGATACATGGAATTGGGATCGCAGACTTAAATGAAGACGAACTGGACTAGATTTCATTAAGCGCGTCTTATCTTTAAATTTAAATAAAACAAAGTATGTGTGAGATATCATCGAAAGTTTTTATTCGTTTGAAGGGCCTATCGATGCCATTATGTAAAGAATATAACATCGATCAAATGTCTGCCGCGGCTTCTCTGGGTGGCGCGCATCCGAAACGTCAAATTTTCCATGACTCTGGCGCATAAATCAGGCTGAATTTGACCGATGGCATGGGTTATCTTGGCTTTCAGGGCCGCTGTGGTTTATGGTTTATTCTTATAGACCTGTAACTTCAAAAAACCCCACAAGAAAAAGTCTAACCGAGTCAAATCGCACGACCTCGGTGGCCAGCTCACATCACCTCCACGTGAGATGACCATGCCCTCGAATCGCTCGTGCAGAATTTCCAATGTAGCGTGAGCTGTGTGGCACGTAGCGCCGTCCTGTTAGAACCACATTGGTGCCCATATCATCCAATTCAGGTCAAAAGAAGTTGGTAATCATCGACCTATAGCGGCCAACGTCGTTCTCAAAGAAATATGGACCGATGACGCCGCTAGCCCAAAATCCACACCAAACAGTGACTTTTTCGGGATGCATTGGACGCTCTAGGATCTAATGTGGATTGGTATCGTCCCAAATTCGACAATTTTGTTTGTTGACGTACCCATTCATCCAGAAATAGGCCTCATCGCTTAAGATGATTTTTCGAACGCAACGTTGCCCGAACAGAACACCCATTTTGATAAAACAGTTTTATTATTTGCACGTGTTGTTGAACGCTATATTCGTCCATGGTGATTTGGCAAAACAGACTGAATAAATGACAGCCAATTTGACAGATGTAGCTTCAACAGTATGGCCGCTATCAACTGTCAAAGTTCGAAAGTCCCTATTGGAAGACCCTTTAGGTCCTTTTAATTTGACTACATCAACACTTATCAATAGAAAGCCTTCCCAAATGAATGAATGTGTTTGGTATGCCACAAAGCTGCATGTCGTCACCAGTACTTTTTCAAGAAATATTATTTCCATGTTTTAAAGTGCTTTTTTTGCTTGATAAGCGCTAAAATGAAGACTTCCAAACCTTTTTAAACTGCTTAGCCTGTGGTAAAATTCGCATAAATAAATTATAAGACAGGCAGACCTAGTGGGACTAAGGCTAAAGTCTGACCAAAAAACATTTCACGACCTTCCTAGTCACGCAACCTAAAGCAAAAACTATTTGAAGAAACTAGTTGGAGATAGTTAAGCGTCTGTGAATATGACACGCTTAGGACCAAAGTGATTTTGTACATCATCATAAGACTTGTTCTATAGTTTCAAAATAGTTCATCACACAAGCCTATTTCCTTTCCTTTCCTTACAGGTATCCTTATATACATACATGTATGTATTTCGAACGCTAGCAATTCATTCGACATGAATTCTAGCTGCGATTACCCAACGACACTATCAGTCCAATCTTTAAATTTCCAACTGTCAGGATAAAACTATCTACAACTCCTCGCACGACAGGATTTATGAATTGTGTTTCCGATTTCTGAGAGCAGATATCCGTGGCACATTTATGGAACAAGTAAAACATTCTTCTCCGAAGGGATTACAATCTCCTTTTCACAGATTTTCCTGTTATTCGGTTATTCCAAACGGGCACAATAAAAATAACAAAATAACGATATGACAATTCGAAAATAACAATAATAAATAAATAAATATGTTGTTGGGAGTCTCCCCGAAGGAGGATTACTCCAATTTTTTTCGTTGCTCTCCGCATGACTGGGTTTTGCTACACAAGACCCTTGCCAGGCATTTTCCGCGCGTATGTTTCCTTGCATAACTGTATCTTAGCATATGCTTCGAACTGGCTGCTGGAATATGTGTGTACTCCAATTGCCTGTTTGGTTTACGAGAGTGAAGCGCTTCGTCTATCGTGGCATTTTAATATTTTTTTTTTTCACCCCTACAAAGATATCGCACCCCTTTAGGAGGGTAATACGCGTGGGTGAATACATACGATGACATATCTTATCCCTTCTATCAGTATTTTGGGTTCTGTCTTTAGAAAAGGACTAAATATTGTGTAGAGAAACCAACACGAGGACATTTTTTTTTTTTTACTGAAATATGAGTATGTATTCTTTTGTGTAGATACTGTGCAGAGGGGCGGATAACGTCAGTTTTCTACGACCGACTTTGTTTTTTCGGGCGTTGACAAATGTCTTAAATCAATTTCCAATTTTGACTTGATTCATGGTCGGGATCCCTCACAAATGGGGGTGTGTAAGACGTACTTTTTTTTTTTTGAGTTAATGTTGGAGAAACGGAAAATGGCAGTGCCTCTGTTTGAAAGGGAGACGTAAGCTGGGCGGTTTTGTGTCATAAAAGTGACGTCTTTGACAGAACTAAGTGTTTATTTTGGTTCTGAATATTTCATCTTTATCAAGATTGGGTAAAGATAGGCGTGTTATTGGATTCAGTAATTGAATCATTTTTTTCTTTCTTTTGTTTGAAATCCATTTGGTAACTGGACATACATACATAAGTTAATCATGGTACGGTTGTTTGTCATTTTGTTATTGAAGGTTGTGATAACCATCTTTTACACCTTTTGATTATCTGGATGACGGCAAGTTTTTTGTAGCTGGTAGGTAAAAGTTTTACCAGAACCGAGGTCCTTATCAAGTCTAACTAAAGATTATACAGCCTTAAAGCTAATACTCTTTAACGTTTATATATAAATATTTGTACAAACATCGATAGAATCGCCCTTTAAAACAGTGACACCTTAAATTTATTTAATCTCCATTATAGTGATTCTCT
Organism: Criorhina ranunculi; assembly: GCA_951813785.1. Classification (NCBI taxonomy): domain Eukaryota; kingdom Metazoa; phylum Arthropoda; class Insecta; order Diptera; family Syrphidae; genus Criorhina; species Criorhina ranunculi. The sequence goes on from OX638384.1 coordinate 14,345,535, forward strand.
GATACTCGGGTATTTGAAATAATCCACTTGTCTCCACTGATTGCACTTAAATCAATTTAATTGCCAAACTCTGCACAAATAAATCATTGTTAATGCGCGAACGAGAGAGAACAATTGAATATCCTTTCGCAATTGAAATTTTGTGAAAATTCATTAAAAATATAAATATACAACTCTTCCAGTCCGCGAATCGGTATTAAGCTAATCTCTTACCCTTACTCATGCTAACACCACCTGCACCGCATCACCATCGAAAACATAAATCAACAAAACAATGTCCGGACAATGGACGTGAATGTTATTCCTCGCCGCTGGCTGGTCATATTGTCCTTGTTCTTGTGTGTTTTTTTTTTTCCATGAATTTTAAAACGAATACAATTGCAATTCAAGCTGAGGGACAATATCAACAACCATCTCTCAGTCGGCGTCGGAGAGTGAGAGTATTCGGTATTCGCTGGCTTTAATCTCTACACGATTTTCGGATTATGATTAAAATAAACAATACGGGGACACTGACGTGTCTGTCTATGTGTTCTTGTTGGCATTTTTTGCCACCCAATTACATCAGAGTGCTGCCGACTACTTTCCCGATCAAGCTGCATCGGGAATATGGTCTCATATGAGTATGGTTCCCTGAACCAACCTTGGCACAATGAAATGAATGCCTTGCCGGGACTCCATAGCGAGTGTTAATATTCGCCGGGCACGGCGTGTTCTCCATTCACATGGGACCCACAAATAATCCACCCACCCACCTCACACATTCATTTTAGGATGAAATTATTATTAAATGGGTATCCATGGGTGTCCTTGGGCAGGCTCTTGTTCACCTCGTTCTCTTTCTCTCTAAAAATGAATTAATGAAGCATTGTACAGCAGGAACAAAGTAATAAAATAAAAAGCACAGTTTAACCACATAAACCTACTTCATAGATACAGAATGGCAAAAAAAGAACAGAGAACCAAGTTTGTGGGTGTAATTCCTGCTTACAGAGAATCGATGGCCATCGAAACTGTTCCTTTTTTTTTGTTTTTTTGTGCCCCATGAAAGGATGTGTTCAGGATGGAATAGGGTTTTTTGTTTCAGGACTTCCAGAATGAATGCGAATGTGAAATTGCATGTGGGAATTATATTGTGTGCTTCTTTGTTGGGATTTCTGGTATTGGTTTAACGGCAACAACGGTGCAAAGAATAGGATTTTCGGTTATTGTGCGGAGGCAAAATTTATACCCCCGTATTGTGTCCGGCTAGAATGTTTAGGTTGGATGTAACATGACGTATGGTTATTACCTAACATATTGATGTTAAGTAAAGTTCATTGTGAGACCAGGTGGAATGTTTAAAGTTGGAACCTGTTAGCGGTGCTGGGAAGAAAATCACCGCTGATAGGTGGGGCTTTTTCTGAACATAAAAATTGCGACGAAAAGTTTAGTATTTTTCGTTTCTATATTCAGGAAATGACTACAGACTTCGTATGAGATAAGCATTACTAAAGATTCTTCACAATAAATATCTGCTTGTTTGAAATCATACTCCGAAGAGTTAACCTACAAGAAATTAGCTCCGAAAGTAGATGCTTGAAGTCCAAAGAGTTTAAACGCAAGTGCCTTATAAAAGTGGAAAATCATATAATGGAAAAGATAATGGGAATATTTGAAGTAAACCAGAAAAACAACCTTGGATCTTGAAGATAAATCATACAGAGCAGATAAATATCAATCGGGTTGTGTAGAGCAGACGTCGCGCAAGAACCACTCGAACCCAATCAGATATTACGTGACCTTTTACCAAAAAGTTATCGTCAACGAAACTTTCATATTCCCAGCAGCTAGAAATGACCGATATTTACCGCCCCATGCATTACTTTGAAATGGTTGTATAAACTAGGCCCTACTGTCGCTTGCGTTGTATAGGGCAACAACAACAACTGAACGAAATCGTGCTCGGAGGCTGACATCATCTTACAACTTTTTCAAGCTCAAAGCACTAAAAGAGGTCATAGATCACATTACTGCATAGACTCGCAATAAAGTAACCTATCTGGAAACCCACAAGATAGACATGAAATTTCTGCTCTCTTAACATCAACTGTGAATTTTCAGTTTAATAAATAAAACTTGAGGGAGATCCTTGAATGTAGCAGTAGGTACATCTTGTTTCTAGTCCCACTTCGGCTATTTAACTGGGTAGCATATTATGAGAACCCATGCAAAACTTGGCTTTAGGTCACAGTTTTCAATAATTTTGAATACATTTACGATCCTCACATTTGATATGAAACCATGGGAAACCAAAATAAGTACTATAAGAGTCACTGCCTTCTAAGGAGATCGACTTTTCAGGATGATCTAAACAACGCATCTATTCCTCGAAATATTTCGCACGTAAGATGGCCAAGGCTGCCTTAAGATGATACATGACATTAATCTGTCTGTCCAATTTTTGGCTTGAAAAGACAAATATGCTTTGCAAATAGGTACTCCCTCAATTATTCACTTTCAGCGAAGGATACACATATAACGACCAAGAACGTGTATCATTTCTCATCCCCAATAGAAAAATGCCTGCCTTACCACAAAAAGGAAAACACAATCAATTATCCTCATTACTGAGAAGATTCTCTTTTTTTGGCAAAAACAAATATCTATCTATTAGTCCTTGTGGGCCGAGAAGACGGCCCATTACGTTTTAATCATAATAAGTCTAATTGGTTCTTAGCCTCTAATCGATCATGTAAATGACGCCACTGGCCTCAGAGTCACTCCACTCTGGCTCCTGCGGACCAACCCATTGTCATTTCAATTTAGCCAAATTCGGTCAATCGATTTATCTTTTCATAAATAAATTTCCAAAAGCAATTTAGTGACCTCACTGCTAGTCCCATTCTTCTAGACATACGCAAACAGGACAGGCACCCATCCTCGCATCTTTCTCATCCACTTAAATGTTAAGACTGTGGAGACACAGAAACACTTTATCATCATCATAGTCGGTCCGGAAACTAGGCCAAGATGCTTTGTCTGACCAAATAAAATCGCGATGCAATCTGGTGCCGGTTATGTACACAAATAACAGCAGAATCGCATCGGTTCTAGATACTTTTTGTTAAAAAAAAACTTGAAACGAATAAATAAATTATTCATGCACTTTTAGTTCTCCATTTCAATTGCATTAAATCAGAATGCAATGTCCAGGCTTAAGTGTTCCCACAGGAGTTGCTGTCACTGTGATGCGCGCTATGTACGCGGATTGGCAAAGTATTATTGCCAGTTTGTTGACGCTGCTTTTGTGCATCTGCATTTTTTCGATCACACTTTGGAGTGTAAGGGTGAGAAGATAGGAATAATGAAATCCATTATGGAGTTCTTTTCGAAAAAAAAATCTGGGCCATTTTGAGGGTGCCCTTTAAAGTGCCCACTAAATAAATCACCCCGTTCAACGTCTAGAATGTAAATTTCATTTATTTCGACGCGAGGTATTAAATATGGACCAACGGTTTCCGATCTAAACGAACATGGAAATGGATGATGAGATGAGAACCGTCAGCAGTATGATGGTGGATTGAAGCACTGGATTGAATGTCAGAAGCAAAGTGTTGAATCGTTATGGCGGTCAGAGGGGTTTATGATGAGTGACGAGTGTCAGTCGAGTGAAAATCAATGCAAATGAATGAGTGCGCGCCGTAGTGTATTTACAAAAGACTTCACGCTTCTTTTTTTTTGCCTTCAACTAAGTTGTGGGACACATTTGGAATGGGTTGTTTCAATTCACACTGCACTGCCCTGTCTGTACTATATTCGTACACAATGGTTGCAAAACCTAGGTCGCCAAAGGCGTTTTATAATGGAGGAATCCGACCTTCAATCTATTTAAAAACCTGTTTCGTTTTAAGAAGAAATTCCATTTTCAATTTATTTATACGATTCATCATCATCGCCTTACATACATGACTAAAAATTTGATTTATCCTTTCCTAAACAAAGAACTTGATAAGCGGGTTAAAGTATCGAAAACCATTCTCTTCCACTCCAAATATCAGTTGCATCTCAATGTATAGATGCTGTATCTCATTTGATCCTATGACACCGTAGAGCATTCTATCTAAAGAATAAACTCGCTAAATAGTCTGTCGTTGTGTTGCTTGAGTAGGATCAGTGCATGCACCGTCGAAGTCAACTCACAGCTCTCCGATTGTCTGTTCCTTTGAGCACTCTAAACAGCAGCAACCTTTAAAAACGGGGTCAAGAGTTAGTTAAGAATGATTGCAAGTCCCGGCGTCAGTAATGTTTTTATTTTCAGTTCATGATCCCCTTGAGATTTGTAAGACGCATATCGGGCTGCCACAAAAGAGTTTAAGTCTCATTATTGCATTTTATGTACATATGTAGATTAGATTAGAAGACTCATGAAGGACTCAACTTAATGGCATCGCTAAGTGACCTCATGTTGACAGCACAAACTCTGTATGGTAATTTGAACATCCTTAAGAAACTTCAGTATTCTTGACCTATGTATCTCTTTCAATGTAAACCTTCCGTTAGGAGATCTAGTTTTGTTACCTTGTTAAAACTTTTGCATGATAAAATGTTCTACAATTCACAATTCTAAAAGTAACATTGACACAAAATTGTACAAAAACAATTATGAATGTATGTACTTAACACATTTAATGCATAGAGAATCCTTTACGCATCCTCAGAAATCGTTTTCAAGTGAAAATTTGTCTTAATCGTTTTATAAATTCCTCAAAACAGCGAGTCTGTGCGTTGTGTTCACCATCTTTGCGGTGGAATATCCTGAATTTCTCTTTAATCCCAACTTTGCAAAAATAAAAAATAAATAAAAGAAACACGTCCTTTTACTACAGACTTGGCGAATTAGAGGTTTTTTTTTTTATTCGGATAAAGGATAAACAGACCGCATGTAATGAAATTAATCCTTTGGCAGAAGAGAAGACTAGCAACTCGCGCTGCATAAAAGCATTTTACACAGAACCAACTTAATGGAGTTTCATCCAAGAATCCTCTTTCATTGTCATTCGCATTTCTCTCTGTGATCTCTATAGTGAGTCGCTTGCTTTTTATCACTTCCCTGCATTTTATGCAGTTAATTAATTTTTTTTTAACTCCTGCCTTTCTCATTCCACTGCTTTCTATTTCTATGTTGTATGTCCTTGTTAATGCAATTTCTTCATTGCTCTCTATACCTACTTCCTTAACGAATAAAAGATTTTCTCTCGAAGGCGAGAATGAAAGATTTTCAAAAGTAATGAGAAAATCATTAACACGCAAAAAAATATATATATATCGAGACAAAAAAAAAATGTTCTTTAATTAGAAGAAGCAAGAGGAAGACGACACAGCGTAGAGTTGCTTAAAAATGGAAACTAAGAGCAAATATTTTTGCGCAGTAAATTATTATCGAGGAAAATTTTCAACACAAGTGAAATCTTTGACACGGAAAAAGGCTTGATGGAGGGAAGGATTGGGGGGGAAGTACGCAGTAGAAAGAAAAAATTAAAATCTTAACAAGATAAGTTAATTAAGAAATTTCTCTTAAACAAAAATAAGGATAATCATTATTGGAGGAGTAGAAGCGTGAGTAGCCTGCGAGTCGATGCTTCACTTCAACAATTTGAACTTTCCAATCGGGAATAAGGAGACGATGTTTTTTTCTATATATAATTTCTGGTTGCGGATAGGATAAATATTTGGTGGAATGTTAGGGATGTTATTATTTACATCTCTTTGAGTAAATGAAGGTTATCCTGTGGGTTTTTAAACAGAATTACATTTTGAACACTTTTAACATGAAAAGGGACATGAATGCGTGCGGCATGTTTTACATGTTTTACAGTGTAAGACAACAAGGATTATGGAAGATTGGTAGATGGTTATGGCACTGACGCTACTGGGCCATGATTTGTCTCATACTTACAGAAAATATCATGAGTACCTAATGAATGTTTGTGTTTTTTTTTTTTAAGGAACAAAGAAACTTGAGGATCTTTCTCACAAGTGTATGGGTTCGAAAGATCGAAACTCTATGTTGAAATGCAAATAACTTTGGTAGTACAAGTGTACTCAAGTTTTAATACATGTACATACATATGTACATACCTACTTGACCACTCTTCGGGTCAAATATTCAAGGAGTTGGTTGTGAAGTCACTGGATCAACAACTTGGACTGTCGCAATTATTATTATTATTATTATTATAAGCTTTACTACATTTGCCCTTTTACATAATTATGTGGTGTGTATAAATTAATGTTAAGTTTTCTTTCAAATCATTTAAGTGTTATGTATAATATTTTAATTTCGAATTTGTCTGTTAAATATAGAATACTTTGTATATATGTGTGTTTAGTAAATTACATTAAAATATATATATGTTAAAATGTTATTAGATATTTAAGTAAAGTTAGATTAATATTAGGATTTGAAACGAAAGTTAAAAGTTAAAAGTTAAAAGTGGGCATACGCCTCCCCCATCAGTCGCCATTCTTGTTTGTTTTGTGCTAATTGTCTCCAGTTACTGCCAGTGTGACTTTGAATGTCGTCTCTCCATCTTGTTGCTCTTATAGTCCATCTGTTATCGTTTAGTCTCATGACATGTCCTGCCCAACTCCATTTTAGCTCTCTAGTCCTTTCTATCACGTCTTTCCATTTTGTCCTTTCTCTTATTTCTTCATTTCTTATTCTTTGGAGTCTTGAAATTTTTAGGGTTGTTCTTTCCATTGCTCTTTGGCATACTAGTAGTTTTTTAATGTTTTTAGCATTTGAGTTCCATGTTTGAGCTCCATATGTCATAACCGGAAGAATAGCAGCTTCAAAGAGGTATTTTTTGGATTCTTGAGTTATGTTTGAGTCGAAAATTTGTTTCATATTCCAGTATTGTTTCCAGCTATTCGTGATTTTCTTATCGGTTTCTTTGTCTATTTTCTGTGTGAATGAGATTATTTGTCCTAGATAGGTGTATTCATCAACGTAGTCGATGTTTTCATTTTGTAGTCGTATCTCAAGTTTATCAGCGTTAGTCATCAATTTTGTCTTGTCCTTATTCATTTTTAGTCCAACTTTGGAGCAGGTTTGATTAAGGTCTTCTAGCATTGTTTTTATTTCTGCGTGTGTGCTTCCGATTAGTATGATGTCGTCTGCGAACTTTAGATTGTTGAGTTTTTCGCCGTCTATGTTGATTCCATAGTCGTTCCAGTTAAGGTGGTTGAAGCATCTTTCCAGTACGGTTGAAAACAGTCCAGGTGATAGCGGGTCCCCTTGTCTTATTCCTCTCTTCAACTTAAATGGGCGTCCTTTTCGTTCAAGGTTAATAGCTGTCGCAATATGCAATTCTAAATAATCTGCACGACGACTCTTCTTCCTTAGATATGGTACTGACGCGTCCAAATTTTGTAAGCTACGATCAAAGATTACCGGCAATCATGATCACCACGAAGACAAAAAGCTAGGCTTTAGTCCAGTCCATAATTTGTTCTAGTTCTTAAATATATCAACAATCTGTCTGTAATACCATTGTCCTATCGCCATCTGGTATTCCTAAATATACCCTTGGTTTCGCATTAAATCAGCAATTGTATTTTTCGTCATCCCCAAATGCACAGCGCAAAAATTAGGAGTCGAAAGGGCTTCCACCTGTCGTTTCGAATACCAATGACATTTGTACAATATCTGTCATTGGTCGCATACTAAATCTATGCTTTAAGCTTGGCCTATAATCACTTCCCTATCAAATGACAACCACGTGCCGAATCCTTGAATATTTATAGACTTCTGCGTGCGCAGAAAGTTTTTAAAATGAACTCTGACCTTAAATCGTTTCATACCTTCTCCACACTTTGCTTTAAAAATTGCGTTCGTCATGAAATACGAACACTTGTACACGTTCAGAGTATGTATCTCGAATATCGTCACACAAATACTCATATTTTCTTCGGCTAATAGATAAAAGCCAAAAAGAAAAAGAATCTAAGCCAACAAGCGATGCGATATTAATTTCCAAGAATAACACCCATCACATACCCTCCAAATTTCTTCGTGATCCAATAAAATCCTTCTCAGTGTTATTCTTAAAATTTCCGTCGCTCTCCCCCATCCAACACTGGTGGTAGGACATACACAAAGCAAATCTAATTTCCTTTTCATAATAAAAACGAAATTTCCCATTTTCTAAATAAATACTCTCGTGTGTAAGCCACTATAAGCATATGGCCCGAATCCCAGAAATGCGTCTTAATCCTGGCATTCGAAAACCCATCTAATGGGACTGTGCGATAATTTTACGATCCACACCCGGACGGATAAGGATGTACGCTGCCAATGGCCCGTGGAAGGTTAACTCAATAAAAATATGCTAAGACCAAAAGAAATCAACCCCAAGTATGTGAACAGAGTTTGTGGGAATCTGTGGCGCTCGGGTAGATATGATGAAGAACCTTTCGGAAGCCGCACTCGCACACATGTGTCGTTGGGGCCACATCTGAGATGATGAGGATATGTAAAGTGAGTGCGACTACTTGTGCCGAACCAAAGAAAATCCTCGATCCTATTACCAGTGTCAAAACAGTCAATGATTTATCGTCATAAGGACTCAGTACGAGGGGGATGACGGAAAAGAAGACAAAACAGGGAAAAATAGAAAACAAAATTTCCTACACACAGCGCTTCCGGTATGATGAGCAAGGACATCACCACTGTCGATAACGATGATGATGATAATGACGACGACAACGATGACGACGAATCCTGCCAAGATGAGGTCGACTTTTGCAGACAATTGCGCCATTAAAATTATTCAAGTGGAAAACATCCGAAGATGATGTGATTGCCTGCCTGTGCATGAGTTAGACTGTGCTGTTGGGTGGAAGACCGAACTGAAGACCCTCGTCTCAGTTGGGGCGGAGGTGAGGGCGCATAAGGGGGGAGGACGCATAAGGCAGCACCAACGCGAGCAGAGTTAATTTAATCGAAAACGCGAGGACATAATCCAAATATTTGCACAAGCCAAAGTTTTTGCACACCAAAACCTCTCATCTCTCGATGAGCAGCGTGACACGGGTGGGTGGTTGATGATGATGAGGCCGGCTCAGAACAGGAAAGTATCGGATCGGAAGGATGACGAGCACGACGACGAATCAACGAATGAACAAATTTTTGCAAAAACACAATGTGTACACTCTGAATAGTTTGGGACAACGACAACGACGACGACAAAGGGGCGATGTGAGGCACAGCAGTGTCAGAACTCAATTTCTAGGAATTCAATTAAATCCTAAGCATGAACCTTCATGCCACACATACAAAATGGCAGTATTGGCTGCGAATTATGTGATCCTTTCTTTCCGGTGTTTAAATATTATCCTCGCCTAATAATGGGAAATATTTTCGAATTTGGATTAGCGTCAATTATTCGGAATTTTCTTGTTCGAAATTTTATTAATTTCAATGGAATTTTGTAGAAGAAGTATTCGAGAGATGTGTATGTATGCATGTACCCTGGGAACGAGTTGCTGAAAATAATTGAGACAGAACTTTTTTTTGGAATAGTGGTATGTGGAATGTGCATTTTGCAGTTTTAAATTGGATTTCATGGACAAAGTAGGTAGTAGATGTGCAAACTATTGTTGTGAAGACCACATTTTGGTAATCAATGCTTGGAGCAAGGAGATCCTTAGAGGTGTTCCATTAGCTAATTTCATCAACATCCATATCACAAAATGGCGGAAATCGACGCGATAGAAAGTTGAGAATAATTTAACCTCAAAAAAAATTGAGAGTTAGAGCACGCGTGCTTTAAAAACCAGAAATCTCTTGCGGGATCTATTGACAAAGGTAACTGTAACAGGAGAAGAAACACAGAGTGAAGATTTTAAGGAAATTCCCAAAATTAAGGCAGGGAATGGTACTCATAGGAACCTAGGCAACTAACATCAACTCAAGGAAGAAAAAGCTTCATAAAAGTTCTTATGAGCTTCTCCACGAAATATCCCAAACTCTGTATGTGTCGCAAGAAATAAGGTCTAGAGAGTATTGGAATATGCAGATTTGAGTTTAATCCGATTAAACTGCAGATGACATGAGGAGTGTCTGGGTGTAATATGACCGGGTTTTTGAAAACAAACTATTGACTGTTCCGCAAGAGTATGAGGACACTCAATTTTGACCAACTACTTCTCTGAACGAACAATCTATTCTCCGACGGTTTGGTTACGTAGTGCGTATGTTTCCAAACCCTAGGAAAACCATGCCATCAGGTAAGCGGCTTTCTATTAGGTCTAGAATGAGACGGTAGGATAAAAACCTACATCTCTCCTGTACCGTTGAAGGAAAAGCGGATCATTGAAAATGAAAATCTTTCTGTTTCTAGGATTCATAGCGCAGAGGTGAGAGTATGAGAAGTAATAGATATTCAGGTTTCCCGGCAGATCAGAAAGACTTAATGGGAGTTTTACTGCCGCAGAAAAGAACGATTTCAAATTTCCATGCACGGTTAAAGTTCCTTCTCTAAAGCTCGTGACTGAAGGCTTGGCGGTGACCAAGTCCATTCACAAACCTTCCTTTGTAAGTTTTTGAATATCATTCCGTAACTAATTCTGTTGACAATAATTCTTGGGACAAGCATTTACACACCGAGCGGGCTTGGTTTCATTTCCAACCTGCAACTCGTATTCATAGAATTTTTAGCATTTTAAATTGAAATTGCGTTCTTAAATAAATACGAATACAACTGTTATCAGCTTGAAAATAAAATTGAAATTAATATTTCATTAAATTTCAATCTAAATTCCCAGGTATAAAATATTCAAATTCCAATTTGCATTCACCGATGTGCACAGACTGATAATATTTCTCATTGCAATACGAAATGTGTTTCTATTTATCCTTTTTTTTCTGCATTCTGCAATCAATGCGAAATAGCGTTTATAAATATTTTAATACACGCTTCACCCTTGTTGTACATTACTGCCTTGACCTGATGCTCTCTTTTTTTTTTAATAACCCCAATCGGTGCGAATCCTGTAACTGAAGTTGAAAACATTTTTTAAAAAAGGCCACAATGAATATGCAACATGTTAAATAAAAAAGTGTCTCATTAGGAGCACAGAAACCCAAGGAGCACAAATGATATTACAAAAAAATACAAAAAAATACAAAAAATACAAAAAAATACAAAAATACAAAAAAATATACGTATTTAATTACGTAGCATGTTAAGTTAAGTTAGGTTAAGGCTTATTTTAAGGTAGTTTTAAGTTTAAATTTAATTTAGATTTAAGGAAACATACAAAAAGTCCTGTTACTAAGTTTTTTCAAAACAATTTTCTTAGTTTTACAATAGTTTAGTTCTTAGATTGTTTAAGTAAATTAAGTTAGGTTAGGTCGAAAGACATATATTAAGAATTAAGTTTAGCTTAGAGTGCCCGTGTAGGGCCAGTAAGTTAGAGTAACATAATTAAGTTAATTAAGCTAGTTTTAAGCGTTTTTTTTCCTAGCAAGTAAGAGTACTAAATTTAAAAAATAAAAATGCATTTAAAAACAAAAACAGCACAAATGATATCCGAGCGCAGGGCTTCAATCCAACAAGTGATTGAAAAAATAACCATGCACCTCTGGTCAAATGTCAATCAGAGTCATGGAAGACATTTTGTTTATGATATAATCGCTGCTATTATACTTTGAAATGCGTTTTATTTACAAATTATACCATGCAGTCCTAATACGAACACCGGTGTCAGCTGGCAATAGGATATATGTAGGTGAATTAAAATTAATAAACCTTAGTCTAACAGAGAATAACAATAATATAAAAAAATTGACACACACAGAACAGAGATCCGATGTGATAAGCCTGTAGCCTCTTCGAGTTCGCGCACCTTCACTCACCGATCGTCCTATTTGGATTTTAGCGACCATTTCTGGTGTGGTGTGGTTCGGCGTCACTTGTGCTGGTACGACCGCACCGAAATTGATTAAACCAGTGGTGGATGGTTCCTATCGATAGTGAAGAGTCCCCATAATACTTGTTAAGCTTTTGTTTGGTTTCCGTGAAGTTTTTTTCGCGCAAAAAATAATTCACTTTTATCAATTTTTACGAAAATACTATTACGCGTCTGTTGTCAATGGCTGTCCCAACAAAACTATTTGACAGATCTGTCTGAAAATTTGAGTGCGTTATTTTGAAAAATGCTTCTTGAGAAGCAAAATGTTGGATTTGAGGTGGCAACGCCATCTATTTTAATTTTCAGGGACTTATCGACTCACCCTCGTAGATACACCCAAATCAATAAACCGAATAAATCGCAATCTAACTAAATTCCGTTTGCGATATAACTTTAATCAGCAGACCGAGTATGAAATAGTAGTGGTGGTAAAGGAGTAGCAAGCACATACACATAATATTTGTGCACTTTCCGCCACAAAATGTAATCCTTTTTCGAGCTACAATTTGACGATATCAAAAGTCAAAAGACGTAGTGGTCGGGGTTTATGTCAACCGACGCTTTTATGTATCAAAGAGGGTTGCTGATGTTCTTAACCTCTGCCACAAAGTCAAACGCATACACGGTGTCCTTTATTTTTTTATTTTTATTTATTTTTTTTTATTGCAATCAAGGATGCGTTACTTTTTATCGTTTTCTCAAAGTATCGGAGCAATTCGTGTACTTTTTTTTGTGAAAGATTTCTTTTTTTTCTCTCTCTCTCTCTTCCATTTATTGCCTGGGGTTATTCAAAAGGATTCTCTCCCTTGGATTGCTCCTTGAAGGAAATCGTTGTACTCACCGTTGAAAGGTGGAATTATCGTAAAAATCGTAAAAAAAAAAAAAAAAGGAATCCTAAGGGAAGATCGATCGTATGAGTAGGTATGAATCCTTAAAGTACTTTCTATTGGATGATTTAATGGTTCTCTAACAGAGAGACTGAGAACAATCTTACTTCCTATCTTGGTGTGCAATTTTTCGTTTAGAACTCCGTAGTAATAAAAATGACATCATGAAAGGACATCAAATTTGTTCGACTGATTGATGATAGATTAAAAGGATATAAAATTTTTGAATGAAAAAAAAAAAAAGAGAAAAATGTATATTTCTGTAATTTTATTGTTGCAATTGTGAGACAAGACCCAGGATAGACCACAAAAGACATTGTGAGGGAGAACATGTCTTAACAAAGGTAAGAGAGGGTGAATCCTTTGAAGTCGTAAAAGTGTGATTTTGAAGTGCATTCTTCTTTTTTTTATTGGAAAATTTCGCATTAAATTAAGTTTATATGACTTAAATGAGAGAGACATATAGGTATATAATCCAAGAGCATAACTGAATGTATAATATACAAAAGGAATGACTTTATATATATGTATTTTATTGTTGGCGTTACGATCTTTAAGTTGTGATGTGAATTTTGAATCTGTCAAAAGTGGGATTATAATTTTCATTTGACACCGTCCTCTATGGGTTTAGACATAATCCATAAGGCAAATTCTTTTAGGACTCAAAAAATCTGCCTAATAAAAATCTTGGAAAATACCAAAGAATTCTTAGTAGATATTCGCCATGTAGTCGACGACTTAAAAGCCGCATATGATAGCATTCATCGTTCAGAACTTTTAAAGACCATGACTTTTGTCGGTATCCTTCTGGACAAAATTCTAAAAACAAAACATCACTCTTGCCAGAAACAACTTTAATATAATAACAAGTGCATTTACATAATGTAACTGGATAACTGACATCACTCATCTTTCATCTCTTCGTAAGGAAAACTATACCTTTATGCTTGTCAATCAATAAAACATAGATTTAGAAACATATTTTTCTTCTATGTTATCCTTGGACAGTGTGTTTCCTCGTAAACTACCTCATCACTGCAAGCGCTGCATATTATCATCATTGTTTAAATGTACGAAGCTTAGTGGTCTTTTCAATTTTCAGTTGGCAGTAATTTATTATTATTTTGTGGGAGTTTACTGCATCTGACTTTGTCATACTTTCCTTGATATTTTGTAGGTGGAGGTGGCCAGCCATTTTTGCACCTTTACATTTCTATGGTCACAGATTAGACAGCTTTGTCAAATTCTTTCCGATTTTTGGTAGACCCTTTTTTCTTCAATTTATCAGCCACTTCAGTTTCTAGTATGACACTTGCAATCTTTCGTGAATTCAACATTAAATAAGTTCCACACCATACTTTTCAATTTCCAATTAGTTCCTTACATCCACTTTAAATAATCCCCACAATAATCAACTATAAGGAATTTTCTCCATGAATATAAAGTGAATACAAAAATAATATTGCAACAACCTACTTCTAGTTGACAGAACTCTTTCCCTGAAGTCATAACAGAATTGTATATACTTGCGTCATAATGAACTGGGAATGGAAATAAGACAACAATAGCAACTCTGTGTGCAATTGTCTTCCTTATCACGATGTCCTAGATGTAATAATAAGGAGTTGATTTTTTTTTTATAGTAGAAATTCAAATTTATAAAGAGAGGAGAACAAGAAAGATTGTGTCTGTGGAAATTATTTCGGCTCTATTTATTTAAGTGTAGCACAATAAAACAACATTAACTTTACTCATTGCTGTATATGAAAAATAACTAACATAAGTAGATGCACGCAGAGCATCTGTAATGAGGTGACCTACTTGTGCAAATATGTAGGTGTGAGTGGTTGTAAATTTAAAATCAAAGAAAAGGATATCCTGAGGTATATTGCAATTGTCTAAAATATAAACTTACTTTTGTAGACCTGACGACAAAGTTTCTGGGTGCGATTCTATGGCTATCCCCTTTTGCTGCGGCACAAATGAAACTCAGAGCCCTATTGCGTTCGGAATTCTTCAAATGGGTCTTACTCAAGCGCTCCGCAACAAGTTTTCTAAACGAGATCCACTTTAATGCTGGTGGATCTATCGTTTGCCTTTGCTCTTTTTTTAATGGCCTGTGTGAAGGTGATAGCAGTAACTGAAAAGCTGTATGGACGAGGGGTGATGCTTGGCGGTTGGTCCGTACAAAAATTCATTTCATTTTTTTTCGAAATGAAAATTTAACTTGAAGCCCCTTTTTCTCAGAACCTTAATAGATTTATTGTTGATTGAGATTGAGAATGCCAGAGTTGCCTTTTGCTTCGAGGCAAATAATTTTGTATTCGACAACGTAGAAGACCAGATTTTGATTCCTCTTTTTTTTTAAATTTCCCAAAGCTTCAAGTCGACCGCGATTCCTTCTAGCCATTCGACTGAAGCATGGTCGTCAGAGTTTAAATAATTTGCTAGCAAGGTTGGAAAGTGGACTCGTGAAACTTAGATTTTATGAATTTGTCCATCTATGCGAGAATCAGCAAATTAAATTTTGGATGGCCGCCATTTGAAAGATTGCCAGAAGCACTTCCGGAATGTTTGACGCTACAATCTTAGGGGTAGAAGAATTCGAGGTTCAGAAATTCAACGCCTCACCAACAAACTACTAACAAAAAACTGAAAGAAATGAAGTCGATCTCGAAAAACATGGCAAAGAACGGTCGAAATCAGTCCTGGGAGACTAGAAGAAGCTACACGGACCTGAGACAAATCACCAAGATCGTACGTGATCACTTTTACATCCAATACATACATTAAGGAGAGAAAAGGAAATAAGAGGGAGCTTGTTTCAATAAATTCTGGAAGACACGCATGAGTATTGGTCTATGTTATCAGCTAGAGAGCTCTTTAATTGATGTATAAGCGCCCCCTATAGAGGCAAAGAACACTCTTTCGTGAGTGGTTATACCTCCGTTTTAATCATAGCACTGAATACGCATTTTGGACCTTAATTTACTTTGTTTTTTTTTTTGCTGTTATGATTCCCGCTTTTTAACACCCCCGCTTTAAAAACAACATATGCAGGGAAGAACTGGGCCTTTTTGAATCACTTTAGCTGCCATTAAAAAGTTATATTCTACCACATTCCATTCCAAACTTTGTAACGTCTCTTTTAAAGCTTTTTTCCTCATTTAGACCACTTCACGACTCTCACGAGTTTCGAAATATCTCGAATGTTGTTAATAATTGTTAATCCTTTTGTAACACTAAAGCTCATGTTGAGGTACCTATACATTTTCTTATTTCTCATTAAGAAAACCAACTAAAAACAAGTAAAATCCGCAAGTTTATAACATCTTTCAAGGAGCTTAACTAAGAGCCATCCTTCTTGCTTAATTCCTTCCATAATTTCCAGCCATGTGGTAAGAAGTACTTCTATTTTCTTTTTGATTGCAGCTTCCCACATCCGCACAAAACTTTTTGCTTACGATATCCTCCGCCTTTATGACAATGAAATTCCGTTCCACCTGTCATCCATTAACCCAAAGGCCAAACGAATTTTCCTCATCATCGCTCATGGTGGTCATAAATCTTAAACCTTCTCCGCCTTTATGAGTTCCGTTTTTGAATGTGTATCACAAGTGTTCAACAGTTGCCGACACCTGTCGCAAGTATAACATTTTAGCTCGCAACGCTAAAACTCTTCCCCGATGGAAATAATAATAACGCGACATCAAATGTTAAATTGTCTGACAATGAACCGACTAAAGCTGAAAGAGACTACAGCTCATCGAATGTTATGGCCTCGTAAAACGCATTAAGCACCATTTCCATATATCACGACCAGGATTTCCTCGCCCACTGTACGCAACAATTGACTATGTTGCTGTTACATGAGTAAGGGGATGCAGCACCAAAATACGCACACTAAAATATGAAATCGCTAAAAAGTTATTAAAAATTAAATTTCATTAAACATAAAGCCCTTCGAAATGGCAACGCCGGCATAAGCAGTTGATAGTTCGAACTTGGTCCCATGAAAACCGTTATACTACTGTTGAAAGGACTTCAAAAAAAAAAACAAAAACGTAGTAAGAGTTCGCCCGCATCGTAAAGTTGTTTTACTGAAAAACCGTAAAAGTCGTGTTTCCTGTCGAAGGACGAAAGGATGTGTGTGTTGTACCGGTTCATATTGTCTGCCTTATTACACTGACAGAGTGCTGGTTGGCCGGAGGAGAGCTTGCGGTTTATTTCGTGAGAACGTAAAATTTCGTTATTTTGTCAATTTTTCGGAAAAGCAGCAGTAGTAGCGGTAGTGGATGACATGAGCCTTGTCCTGTCTCTCGCACCACACATATCCTTGACATATGAGGGTTTTTTTTTTTTTTTAAATTTACTTTATGTGTATGAAATTTTATGGTTGCCGTAAATTTTGCTGTAAATTGGGCGATGGTGCACCTAGATGCCTGGAAGAGAGGATTAATAAGACGTGTCCTGGTGTACATTTTGGCGACGATGCTGCAGCGGTATTTGTCTATGTGAATTTTGACAGAGGATGGTAAAATAAGGAAAAATAATAGAAAATTGCAGTGAATGTACTACAGGATGGAGTTGTGTGTCGGAACTGTATTCCACTATACAGTGGTCTGTTGGAGTTTAATGAGGAAAGGTTTCGGGGTTTTTTTTACTTCAAAGTTGTTTACCGTTGAATTTGAGAATTCAGATGGCTCTGAATAAGAAATTTGACATTTTTATGAGGTTTTCAGTTTTTAAGAGGCGCCATAAACGACAATTTTAACTATTTAGAGGTCGTATGAACTTTTGATTGCTTGATATGTAGAAGAGAATAGAAAAATGGGATACAAAAAAATACTGGCCACGGCAGGCAATGTTGTGGACTCCCGTTGGGATGGGTCGAAGATAAATCTCTTTAAGAAGTCGACTGTCTGGTTGGAAAATTTTATTCAATTAAGTACTTAAGTTATGCATTCTAAAATAAGGCAGAAGCTGGATCCTCAAGTTCCTAAACTGCTCCATCCGCACTTAGTTCATCTGTTTTAAAATTGTAGTCCGCTCTGTAGACCATCAAGGCGTGGAAATTTTCTATTGCCCTTCTTCCATTGTAAAATGTAAAATTTCTTAAAAAAGTACATACTGGGAAAACTCCCTTAAAGATAAAAAGTTGGAAGAGAACTCCGAGAGGTTGAGCCAAGTAGTTTGCGCATCCTTATAAAGCTATCGCTGATATATCATCGACACCGACGGAGTAATGGTCTTTAAGATTGCTTATTTATTCTTCCACAAATGCCAGGTTTATATCGCGCAATACTAAGGAAGTTTGAGGACAGCTTCTTTTGTAAGAAAAGTACGACTGTGTTTCCTTTCCTTGGTCGGAAAGCTAGGTTGAGTGTTTTCTCTAAGCGGCTGTCTTTTCAAAGGACCCACGAACTGTCGACAACAATTTCATAGAAATTGAAATTCCTCCCTTTCTTTTGCTTTCACAGGTACCTACAGCTTTCTTGTGCTTTTTATTTTTATTTTTTCTTATCTTGAGCCAAATTAAAAATAATTAAATCACAGGGACGGCATATTCACTCGTGCCAACAACATCAAATCTAATTACAAATTCAATCATTTCCTGCCGAAAAATCTTTTTATAATATACAAGCCAAGCAACCATACGTGATAATAAAACTTTTCCCCTGAAGTTTTCGCCCGAAAAGTTAAAAATTTAATTCGACATGGATAAAGTCATCATCCGTACATCTTCCTTTACACTCTTCACATGGAAAGTTCCTTTAGAAACCACAAATTACATTTAATTAGGAATTTTGTTTCCCCCTTTTTTGTGACATCATGACAAAAATGTACAACTTATAACATAGCCCACATGTCACCTCACTTCATAGAAGACGACCCTCGGAGATGACATGACGATGAACAGCGAAAATAATGTTTGTATCCTTTTTTTGAACGTGTATGTTGTCTCTGACCCATATCAAGAGCATTTCAACTTTATAACATTATCCTGGTGCGTCGCTAGATGAAAACTCACCGATGCAGTGATGCAAAACCCCAACTACACACACATGTCCTGCTGCTGTTTCTGCTGACCAGGACCAACTATGTAGGACACCATCATGGATGTTCTTTTTCAGGAGGACCGTTCTCGTTCTTCTGCTGACAAGTTGTTGGAAAGTTCATTTTAGATTATTATTAGCTCATCATGGAGTCTACCGCAGTCGAGTCCTTCTCGTCCTGCACTAATGGAAATCCAGAAAATATGCTACAGTTACTTGTAACCTCAGTGGACAGTTTAGTTTTTGTGTTGACTGAGCCCCAACCCCCGCTTGTCCACTGATGTGCGTATGCATATCCAAAGTAACTATTTTGTTCATAATGACGATGAGATCCTTTTTGTCCACTCGCGTACAGCTGGACATTGATTTTATATTAATATGAAATTTTCAAAATGAAAATCTCAACTACTTTTACAACTGCTGGTTGTTTTTTTAAACAGCATATGCTGTCAATGTATTATCCCGGTGACGATAACGACGATGTGATGATATAGAAGTACCGATAAAAGGTGACAACAGGACATTCACAGCAGGCTAACTGAATCTGACCGAACAACGAATCGTTTATAAAAAAGCTTCCTAGGGGAAATCTATAACATTCAGAATGTACGAATAGCGGAGGAGGTGAAATATTCGATATCCTGTGGTCTGTTTTTTTTTTTCATGCACAGGACAACGTGACGGTAAGTACTATGAGATTGTCATTCTAAATGACTTCTATCAGAGCGTCCATTGATGTAGTAATGTATTATGTGGGAAGTCCTTACACTCCTTCATATGCACAGATATTCACTCCTTTGTTCGAAACTGCAAGCGGACGTTGAACATATGAATGAATAATTTAAAACCCCTCCTTTGTGCACTTTATGTTCAGTTACATAGATGGGTGGACAATTCAAAGGATTTCATACGAAAGAATATTTAACGAAAGTTAACTGTAATTAAAGATGTGTAGAAAGGAAATCCTTTTTTTAGCTTTAATGTCTTTCCCTAAATAAATCATATTTGAGAATCAAAGTAAGTACATACTTATCAGGAATCCAGACGAGTCTGTTGAAAGAAAGTTTGCAAGTGCTTACCTGAAAAGAAAAAAAATCAAATTTAATTATTATAAGGAAGGCATCAGAAGGATATTTTGTTAAATAGTATATTCAAGTAGGTTTTAGAGGCCAATTTGCCGGAAATCGTTCTAAACTAGTTCCCGGAGGTAGGCTCGACTTTTGCGAGGATCCAATAGAGTAGATCATGTGTGAAGTGCATAAGAATATAAATTGCTAAAAGTGTACAAGTTGGGCCGATGTGGACTAAGAATTGAGCGAACAAACCATTACGCTCACTCCCTGTCTTTCGAATTCTAACCAAAAATAGTCTTGACAGTATGAACATTTTATAACAAGGTCTTTTGACTTCGAATTAAGAGTAACGAAAAATTTTTCACATATTTTTTATTTTTTTTTATAATTCATTAGCGCTCAAGTGGTTATGAAGACCCTTATATGCTATCCACACAGCGCTAGTGTTGGTGCTTGGTTTCAGTCCTTTTGCTCCGAGGGTGGTGTCCAGAATAACTGGGGAGAATTTTTTGGTACTGTTGCCATTGCTTATAATTCACAGTATTTCTTTCGAAAAACGGAGTTGCGGAGTTAAGCGGAGTTACCTTCCTTAACTAATTTTGGTTTAGTCTTTTGCCAACTACCTTCAAATTGATTAAGGTCAGTACTCATTTGTACCACTCCACTGTACATAGCGTGGTCAACACCGCGTATTATTCTCACCAAGAAAAAAACGTAAGTAATCAAATTTTCTGCACAAGTCTGATGAATGCACATATAGGCCTTTGAATCTTGAGATTTGTTTTTTATTCTGCTGGATTGCGAGATTGGTACCCTAATCGAACGTTTTCAAGCATCAACTTAAACTTTACCTCTTGGCAGTGAGCCCGAGGTACCGAATGCTTCGACTGAATATTGAGTTTTCTCTATTTGGTGAAAGAATCTAGAATGACGACTATTTTTCTATTACGAATTCAGGAAGAGTAATTGTGATGCTTAAATCACACTCTTCGAAGGTCCAAATTTTTGTGTCATACCAGACAACACTTCAAACTCGAAAAGAATTGAAAGTTTATATGAATTAAGAGAACAATCATACACATCTACCTATGTATATTTGAATTCACATCGGCAGCAGCCTTCTTAAGAAATTCGTGATAAATCCCATGCACAAACAAAAAATACCATCGCCTCTTGTGTGAAACCCAATACGCTACAATAAAATCAGTATTTCGTTGTCCACAAATGCATTACATACTTAGTTGACTATGTCAAGTCGAAACAGAATAGATCGTTTCCTCAGCTGGCCGATTCTCAAAGGGGATATTTGAACCATTTGCAGTTCCAGAACATGGTCAACACAACACAACCCAGCAAAAAGGACATACGACAAGAGAGAAAAAAAAAAAAAACTCTGAAACCATTGTTCCAACGCTTTTGTGTCGCTTTGTCAAATTTTCCCACAAAACCCGATACACACTGGACCCAACCGATGTACACCAACCAATCGAACACATCCAATAATGGCTAAAGGGCGAAACCGAGAGCACAACAACGAGCCAACCGTACACACATACACACAGCGAGTGGTGTTGTCCCACCGACCAACCCAGCCTCAAACTTCACTCGACATAAAATCCACTTTACTTCGCTCCAATTCACATCACAACAATCCTACTACATGACACACAATTTCGATATTGATTTCCCACGCGATATAAGGAGGTCCGACACGGTCGAGCCTTCCAAAAATATACATTTGGCCACTTTGGGTGGTTGTCCCTCAAACCAACCAACGTTCATCGTAGCATCCTTTTATTTAGACATTATCCTCAATTCTCTGACAATATCGACATTGTGTGATATTCCTATTACTACTAATGATTTTATTTGGTTTAACTTCAAGACAAGGACATAACCCGGGGTGTTGGGTCGAGGTTACGAAGTGCGACGCGCACTCAAAAAAAAAATAAAGGACAACACACAACAATATCTGAAAATAAAATGCCCCCCGACCGAAAGGACCGTGAACATGTTTAACATCGAAGAGGCGGAGAACTTCGGTTAAGTGGTTCCAATCATGTCCTTGTGTTATAATAGGACATGAGAACGCATTAAATGAATGTGTACGTTGTATGGTATATGTATTCTTTGGTAAATTTTGTGTGAAGTGTCCTGTTTTGTCTTTTCCCGCTTGGGGTTGGTTAGGGTGGTACAGAAAGACCCGCCTCGTCGTCATCATCACCATCATCATCGATTCATGGATTGCTCTTATGAATGGGATAAGTACGAACAAAAAATAGGATATCATCAAGGATTTGGAACGATTTATAGGACGCATTGTGTGAGGTTCTGTGTTTTGGTATGGACGATGTGAACGGGACACATGTTGATGTGATAAATATTTGCGATACGATAATTGAATATTGTTGTTGGCGTTGTGTTTTGTATTTTGTTGCAAGGATATATAGTTATTTTTGTCATCGATATAGTAAATGCATTTGAAGCTATAGAAAACAAATATTTGATAGGAATGATGGCAATTGGTATAGAAACTGTGACAATTTACAGACACGATTGACGAATTTCTCTTGAAACGTAAGTGCTTAAGTGCTTATTCCGTATCGATTCCTGATTTGTGAAACCTGCAGCTTAGAACATATTTACAGTCGAAGCCACTTATAACGATTGTTAAGGATCAGCAAAGGGGGAAAAGTATAAGTATAAGACTTCGATTACTCTCGGCAGGTTATCTGTTTAGGGGTCATATTAGGCAAAATCTATAGCCAACAACGGATGCCACAATATTTGGCAAATCCTGATGATTGTCTGCAGGTTTTCAAGTTCCGACATTTATTGAGTGTTTTTTCACTCGGGCTTTCTTTTTTTTAGGTCGATGAGCGGGCAGTGAAACATTACCCTTAAGATTCTTGTTACACTTACAGAATCACGTAGATGTGATCGAAATTTTCACATCGTATATAAGACATTTTGAATATGAGTCTAGAACACTCGTATAATACGAAGGGGCTTAAAGACATGAATTACCATGGCTGTCGAATGAGTGGAGTCCAACAAAGTTGTACACGGTCACCGATAGATTTTTGTGATATTTCATCCGCATTATTTTGGTGCTAAAAAAAAAGCTTCAACCTCTACTACAACTTAAATCTATTCAGTAAGGAGAAGAAGCAATGATAAACTCAAAGATTACTAGGAACATTGTACGATTCGTATGCCTTTCTATTAAGCCCATATTGCAGGTAAGAAAAGTGTTGCCTGTATCTCTGAAGGAGTCAAACCTTAAAACTCTAATGTGCAATCTCACCTTAGTCAGTTGATCTAATTTTCTAATAAATTTCTTAAACAATCAGGTTCTCTTCTTGAACCCTCCATCACTTATTAACAATTTACGGCCAGCCTTTTGATCTTAAACCCCATGCTGCCTTACATCTGTCATCAACAGGTACCTGCAGACACACTCACACTGGTGTCCTGAAACTAAAAACATGCCGATGAAAGAAAACAACACAACAACAGAGTCATCAAAAATAATTGGTTTTCAATGCAACTCCTCCGTCTTCATCCACCGATACCATCTGCTATCTTTCTTAGAAACCCATAATCCTTGTGTTATCTTGCGTGTCCTTTCTTAAAATGCATTCCACTGTTTGAACTTGATGACATATTAAATGATTTACTGTGCAAAATGCACCATCCAATCTCTCTCAACTACCTGACTTAATCCACTGAATTAAGATTTTCCTCGTATCCTTTTAGTCCTTAAAAAGAAGTCCAAGTGAGATTGCGGTTTTAATAGACAACAGGAAACAGTTAGTTGCCGGAGAGGATAATTTGTCTCTGAAATGACCAAAATGCAACCAAAAGTATCAAAGTCCTTCGCTCTCATCAGGATCTCGTAGACAAATTAAATTTCCGATTATCACCGATGTGAGTGCACACATTTCAGCTCAAGTATCCTGCTTTACATAGAGGAGGTATTTTTTTTTATTTTTTTGTAGTTAGGTATGCATGTGTTGACTGAGGCAAGTACGGAAGTAGCAACTTAGGTGCAGATCCTTTCGGGGGATTTGCGGCAGTAAAATTCCGTTTGGAAAAATAAAAATACTTCGTCTCGAAGCTATAAAGTCGCATGACGTGGAAATTTATTCCTCTACCTTTGGTTGGGCGTTTTTTATTTTTTAAGGATCTCTCCTCATCTCGTAGGACCAACATCATCGATACCGTGACTCGTCACTGTAGTCCGTTTTGTCGTGTGTCCTTCTCGGGTTGATGTCCTTTTTTTCTTAAATCGAGTCACGTAATGCAAAGTGCTATACTATGTTTGAATTATAAGTGCTAAATGTTTGGGATACGTTGTACGAGGACGACACATAGTCCTCCCATGGAATTTCTCCGTTTGCCTTGCCCATTTCTTCTTCAATTTGATGTCGTTTTCTGTTTTAGGTATTTTTTTTTTTTCGTCTTCTCATCTGTTGTTCGTGCAGTGTGGGAACAAGTAATCGACATTTCGCAGTTTCGTCCTGTTTCAAGTTCCAGCCATGAGGACAACATACGAGTGTACAAGAAAAAGTTACCTCTAGTCGGCTACTAGCTTGGGATGAATTTTTTTCTAGTAGTGGGAGCGTGTTTACATGAATTTTATATCCTTCTTGTCTTGTTCCTGTGGTGCTTCCTTGGGAATACATTATTCAAGAATACAGTGTGACAGAGAAAGAGAGAGAGGGAGTAAAAGGCCATAGTACATGGAATCACAAACACGGGGCTGAAGGCAGGCAACAAGCAAAAAGGGTTAGAAATGAATGAAATGTCCTTTTTCTTAGGAATTCCATCATGAAACATCATTACACACGTTTTGTCGTGACACTTTTTCATGTTAGAATTTTTGATGCTCTCTGTTCAAATTATTTTGGCCACGTGAAGTTGTTAGTTCGTCCTTTCTTTTGTCATGCGACTGAAGTTCTTAAATTTTTCATCACAGTCATGGTTCGATTCACTGGCAATTTTAGCTCCGTTTGCGATAATGTGCATTTGAAATTATGGTTTAGAAAGGTAATAGTCGTTTGAATAATCGAACTATTCGTAGAATGACTGGCTATAGTGAAAAGATGTTCGAAAGGTCAAGGTGTTTACATTGTTGTTCTTCAAATATTTACAACAAAAGACAAAGCTAGTCATACTACGTCTCCCTATATGCTCATTCACCATATTTTGTAGCAATGGAGTGGCATCAACAGTGCACTGACTTACATATATGTAGGGGGATATGACACACCAGAAAAATGTACAGCTTCACAACAGATGGGGAGTTAGGGGGGGGATGGGGATTACAATGTCAGATTCAACAGGTCATAGCTAAAGCGCTCAAAGTTCGGGAAATAATTAAGTAACGACTGGATCCACTCCTTTATAACATTACGATAATCACAGCGATCAGTACTTTTTAGTGGCTTAGGTGAACTAGGAAACGAGGAACACATATCATAGTAACCAACTATGATAAAAGACTTCAAGAATGACACAGCCCAGTGGGACACCGTCTACCCCAGAATTATGTCCTATTCAGAGGTCTAAGAATCTGAGAAAACTTGGGATCGTACTATGTTATGGTCACACTCAAAATCTATTGTTGTTATTATACTTTATCAACTCTGAACAGACTTGTTGCGCGTTAATATGTCTCTGATTATAGGAGCTTTAACATGGAGTCTCAGGTCCCACACCAAATAAAAACATTAATTAAGGTATTTAGAGGTAAAAGAAACAACATAGAACGAGTTCAGCTTACGCGAAGGCAGCATCAGAAAGGTTGCAACGATAATGATCCAAGGACGCGTTTGCTGCCGATTAGAAGTTCTGATAATCCTACAACTGACAGAATGAAATTAATTTTTAACATTTTTTCGTTTATCAAATTATGTACATATGTGTATCTACTTGGCGATAGTGGTGTGTAATGTCTGCACGGCATTGCGCAAAGAGCAGGTAGCAACTGCCATGTTCGGAATTTAAAAACCTTAATCGGAGCGAACGAAGCGTATGACTTGCCGACAATGATCTTTTTTAATTGACTCTTCCAAAGATTCCCCTAACAAGAATCTTATTTTCATGCACCAAAACTTAAAGAAGATCCATTCGCATTTCTGACAAAAAGAAATTGGCAACATCCGCACATGCACGGAATTCCAAACCATACATCAATCTCTATCGCTGGCAGTGCGGTATATAAACTCAGTGTCACCACTAAAAGTCATAAATAACATCTTATTCTCATTCACACATGCTTCCTGTGTGTATCTGCTGGCGGCATTTCCCCGAAACTGGTACTATTTTTGCAAATCTGCAAGCCAGAGAAGAATGTAAACGTTGCCAGACTGCTCCCTTGGAACATACCCTGAAGCTGGGAGTGCCTTAAGTGTTTTTTTTTTTTCTCTCAGTCTTTAAAGCGAACCGAAGTGAGAGGTGCGCTGCACATTGCTTGATACATGTTTACAGTAAATGACTACAAGACCGGTTCCATGTGACCAATTGATGAAGGGAAATTCATTGAATAATGACCCCTGGCGATTTTATTTTGTATCTTATAAAAAAATTCAAACAAAAACAATGGAAAACTTGTTGGATGCTTGGCAAGAGCCCTGCAATTGTACTATAAGCGGAAATGTATTATTTTTCTATTAATACACTCGTACAACGTACATAGTACCTACATTATATGCATGTACTTTATTTTATTTTGTAATTTTTATCACATTTGCTTTAGATGAAGTTTAAGTTTTTATCGGTACAGAAATTATGTCATAATATGTTTCCAAGAACCACTGAACTCTTGTTTTGTATGTTTATTTCCGAAAACGAGATAAGGACCTCTTCGAATGGAGGTTAAGGTCGCTGTACATAAAGAAGCCACTCCATTGAGATTTTAGTTTGGAACATTGCCCAATGACTTCGGTGTGGTTTTATAATTGGTTAAACACCATTGCTTGATTTGAGTAGCATTCATGTGCTGAGTTCTTGGTGTATGAAAGCAGCAATTTCAAAGAGAATGATGTCCTTATTGAGGACGGTGAGTAGGTGAAGTGAATGGGTCATTTGTGGGGTTCTAGTGACTAACTCCTGGACTGATATTTCCTCGAAACGTTATGCATACATTTGAAATCTTTCCTCATTTTCTTAAAATTCGCCCAAGAAGACAGTGTCCCGAGAAGACAAGACTGACTTATCAACATAGTTTAAGAATTTTGTTGATTAAACATTTTGGTAATTGTTTTAAGACGTTCGCCTACAGTTCTATACAAAGTACTGTCCACGGCACAAGAAATTGATCTGGAGCTTTTCTGGGAGCTCAACTCTCGTCAAATCTTTGTATTTCTCGTGTCAATCGAATGAAGCTGCTCTTTGGTTAAACTGCAAGAGATGAAGAAGAGATTGAATCAAATTTTTGGCTTTGAGAATGTCCTGCCCTCCTGCCTCCTCATGTCCAGATAGGACCATGAAACTACCTGTTATTCATATTCTTATCTGGCTGAATTGAACACAATCGGACAAGTTGAAGTTGATTTTAGAAATTTTAAGATACTGTGTCGGTTATGGACCGAGGAACTCATACGCGTGTTTGTCCCGTCCATGTCTGCGACCGTCAACTTGGCATCGTCACATTTTAACATTGTTTCTTGCGACTTCAACTATTGGAGTGTGGACTTTGCTGAAATGTCATTCGATCGGGATGGCGACGGGACCGTTCCTTGTTTCGGCAACGATTTCCAGGTGATGTCATCTCGAAAACACCCGATGTTAACTGGCCAGCTAGATCGTATAATTTGACACTGTGCAATCCCTTGAAGAGGAGTTTTGAAATGTCAGACTAATGCCAGCAAACCACAAAAAAATCCCGAGCTCAATACTGAGATATATTGCATAGTTAATGAGACTACTGTGCCGTATTCGAATGGGACACTTTTTATCCTAACATCGTCATTTAGATTTGGAACAATGAAAATATCATTTAGACGCAACAATTGTTACAATAAGTTATTACAATAAAAAAGTGTTTAGTCAATGGTGTGAAAATAAAATATATTAATTACCTCCTTTAAAATTACAGCAAGGTTGCTCGTAGTAGGAACTCCATGTATTCTCATAGGAACATGATACATTGATGGTGTA
The DNA here is from genome assembly GCA_951813785.1 of Criorhina ranunculi. Lineage (NCBI taxonomy): Eukaryota > Metazoa > Arthropoda > Insecta > Diptera > Syrphidae > Criorhina > Criorhina ranunculi. The sequence continues at coordinate 14,373,675 of OX638384.1, forward strand.
CACCACCAATGCTATCAATAACAGCCGAAACATATTTAATAAAATATATCAAATAAACAATAACTCATACACTGTTTTTTTTTTTTTTTTGATATATTTATACTTAATTTTTAATTTATTTCACTTTTTATCATTAACACAATTAATTCTTTTGTCTCTTAAACGATTACACAGCAATTGAATTGAATTTTCCTTTACACACAATAAATTATTACATTTAAAAGGATAAACATGAAACCTGTGGACATTAATAGATAAAACGCAAAAAAAAAAAAAAGTTTAATTACACAATATTGAGAATTCCTATATGAATATCGGTTTGTCATTGAATGTATCATTGAATTTGTTTCTTTTTATTTATGTAAGTGAAACATTTTGAATATTTAATTTTTGAATTCTCTTAATTCTTTGTGTTCTACATGGATACATGCTAAAAAGGTACAAGGTGCTCAACAGATATAGGTACATACGCACATATATGTATTTTTGTTTTTATTTAACAACTTATTCAGTCAATTAGGGATTTAAATCACCAATTTAAATAAAAAAAATATACAATTCCGATTGAAAACAAAGGAAAAACCTAGTGAAATGCTTATCACTTATTCCCAGCATTTCGGTAGAGTGGATATAACAAATAATGTGGGTCCAAAATGCGTTCAGCTTATCGCATTTTCCACTTAGAGCGGACTAGCACGGTACGGCGGGACCAGCTGCTGCTGGAGCTGAAATGCATGAGTGATTTGACTGGCTGACGTCAGTTCGAAGATTCTGTTTAATGATTAAAAATAAAACATTTTCTGAGTTTTTCCATTAAATCGAAAAAGAATTCTACAGTGCACATGTTCGCAAGCATACATAGTATTCAGTTGTTTATTAGAACGGATGTCGGTTTAAGTTGGATGGAGTAGGAAGGAGGCGGTAGGACTGGTGTGTAGAGATATCGGACACACAACGACCGAGATGTTGTGCATTAGAATTGATAATGTTTGTTCTTCGAAATGTTTATCGAATCTCGATTGAAATTTGCACAAAGTGATGTGAGGGGGAGGTTTGAAAATCAAAACGAATGAGAGCGTAGAAATTGGATGACCCGAAAAGACTTCAAGAACTTTTTGCAATAAATTTAATAGAAGTTTTTCGATAGACAGTAGATAACCATTAGAGGGAAGTGTTTTTAACCGGAAACGTTGTATGTGCAGACTGCCACAAAACCATCTGAATCTTAAGTGATAGTCAGCGAATATTTAATGATCGTCCATGTGTACTATTTTTTTTATATTTCGCCTCATAGATCACCCACAACACTATTCAGAGGCGCAAATTTGAAAGGTTTTAGGCTTCTGAAAATGGGCCGATAGTAGGGAATTTTAGCTCTAATACTGAGGAGCAAAGATGATAATAAAAAAAAAAACACGCTTTGTCAATCTTCAAGCTACCTTCCAATCAATGCCTCTAAAGACATTTAAGAAGGGAGTTCGTGTCCCAAAAATATCTAAAAACTTTTTTGATGCACCACATCTACGGTGGAGAGTGCTCAACAAGGTAGACTGTTTCAATATGTGTTTGATCTTTTGAAAATTGATTCATAGTCTCGTTACACACTGTGTGCAATAAGCCTTGACAGAAAACTTCCACTACCAACAAGAGCACGCCGTCTTAGGACTACAGCTTTGTGGAACTTTACTCTGAATTCCTTATCACACGCGAGTATAAACTTTCCATAGTCCTGTTTCTCAAAGATTGTGCCACATTGAATAAGAAATGACCCGCCCTCAACAGATCTATGGCAACTAAGTTCCTAAACAAAGCTAGTACATAAGTACATCACTAGATTTTATGAAATTAAAACAGGCTATTGGGACGTTGCATTTAGAGACAAGATATGCACTTACTTTAATTGCAGGTGTCCGGTTCTATCTACAGACAGACGACCCTTAAATCATTAGAAAGGATGTCTTCATTGACTCAAACCTGCTTTACAAAACGTTGCCAAACCAAATATCCTGGTTAGAAAGTCAGGCTTCGAAATACCTTGGTTAAAGTATTTATTGCCTGTTGCCAGCCACAAAGTGAAGACGACAAGATACTTTTCTTGTTAACTTGGATCAGAATGGTGATGTGGCTTTAGATATTTTTCAACGAATTGGCTTTTAGATTAACCGCATATCGAAGCTTGGGATACGTCATTTCTTTTCGGGGACAAAAAGCTGTAGTATTTGGATAAAAGTGATATACATTAGCCATTAAGACTATTCATTAATCTGAAATTGTTAACAACTGCAATCCTTCACTTCCACCTTCGTCTGAATTTGGAACCAGATGCCGATCTCCAAATTTGTGGTCCTACACTGTCCGCATATTTCTTATTCATCGTCATTGGCTTCGATTGCTACAACTAGACCAATGTCTGTGTTGTACTGGTTTGGTATCCGCAGTCGAATATCTAAATAACAAAAGTACGTACTACCTCCGGGCAATGAATTCCCGTTTAATGTAACTTCTACCGAAACGAAGTTCAACAAACCGACATTATGTACATAAGTAGGTACTGAGGTACATGTCAAAACCACGAACCGTGTGATATAAATCACCTATCGCTTGTCATTAAAATTTTCAAAAGAAAAAAAAATCAACTTCAGCATCAGCTCTATCGCATTGAAATACCATACCACAAGCCTATACATCACTCAAACACAACATTTTCACACTTTTCTAACGCCTGGCAACATTGCACAACATTACATAGCAAAACAAAAGAATAACAAATGTGCTGCATGTGCATCGCGGCAAAATACAATGAACTATGCAGCACGGTCCTGTAAAACATTTAATACGCCAACAATATCAAACGTCCGTCCTAATATTGAAAAAGAATTTAATCGCTGAATAAGCAGAAATAGTTAAACACACGCATGAAATGCAAAAAAAAAAAAATTGTGGAAAAAAAGACCACATTGTATCCCAAAATAATTTTCACTACATCAGCGCCGCATTTTGTCAGACATTTTACAAAGGCATACCGTCAAAGAGAGAAAAAGTCAGTCCCTAGGGAGATTCAATGAAAGAAGCCGCTATTTAATTGGATTACGAAAACATTTAAAGACACATATTAAGCACCATTTGAACTATTTTAATAATTAACAACAAACAAATCTCAAAAAAAAAAAACAACGAAACGACAAGGAAATTCCGAAATATTTATCCACAAAAGGCGTCGATCGATGGCAAGATCGCGCTGATCACTGACGCCCATCTCTCTCTTACTTATGTTTTGTTGATATTCCTTTTTCTTTTCATTCGTCTTTCTCTGCCAACACTTTCCAATTCCAATGAAAGAAGTTGTTGACAAGTGGAAAACGCAGAGAAGTGCGTGTGCGAACGAGAGGGTAAACAATTTATTGGAAAGATCAAGTGTTCAGGAGTGTGGGTGGATTAGTTTTTGTTGATTTTCAACACAAATACATCTCCGAAGAGGTACTGGGTGAATGATAATTATTTTTATGTTTTTTTTTTTTATGGCCGGCAAAATTAATTGTTGACGGATGTGTGTGCGGGGAATAAAGAATAAAAATGCAATTTGTACTCTAAATGAATAATGCACTAATTTCCCTCAATAAAACAAGGAAAATATTGGGAAATTTTAATCATGTCATTGCCAGCTGTAAGAACTTGTAGAAGATCTGTATTATGTGATTTTTTTTTAATTTTTAAAAATAAATAGTGAGTTCGACGGACGAATAACATGACCGGAGTAGAAATGTATGCAATAGTACATATGTACATACAAATATACATACAAAAATATGCACATATTTACATTTGGTGTAGCCATAGCCGGGATGCGCTCAAGGCCTTGCTCAATCCACTTACAAGATCCAAAATACATAGTTAAAAAATGCGGGACTAGTTTGAATTCGGTCGGAAGGTGAAGCATTTATGACTCGTCTAGGTCCTAAAACATATACCTATAGAACAAAAGGCCTGTGTTTGCGTCTGAGTGTTTCAGCATGGTGTTCCGATACTCTAATAAAATTATAATGACCGAGGAATTCAGCAGGAATGTTTTTTTTTTCGAATCCGTTCAGAAGAGTGGAAAGTGAACACCTTATTTTTATTATTATTATTATTGTTCCGGAGAGCTGAACAGCCCTTGGCACTGCGGTTTCTAACGAATCCTATTGTGCCTTCCCTAATGTTCCTCGATGAATTGTTTCACTCCAGAAGATATCAGGAAGTTAATAGACTTCTTCTGGGTGGATAGCAGCAAGCTGTTCAGTAGAGACAAATTCGCCTTTCTGAGTTGAAAAAGAGCTGGGCATTCCGTTAGGATGTGAAGAGAGGTATCTTCACTCTCAAGGCAGAGTCTACAGCTTGGAATTGTTGTAAGATTCATGCGATGTAGGTGCTTGGTTAGGCCGCAGTGACCGCTGAGAAGTCTGATTAGTGCTCTAAGGTTACTCTTATCGAGGTTCACAATGAAGTTTGATTTTCTTTGTGACGGTACCGGGAATAGGAATTTTGAACATGCTTGTCCTGGGGTATTGAGTCAGGCTTTTCTAGATTCTTGCATGCAAAGACCTTTTGCGTGTCTCGTGAAGAGTGATTTGCCTACCCCACAGAAGGGTTCGGGTCACTTTCGCCAGTGAGTCTGTCCTTTCGTTGCCCGCGAATCCTTTTAACACCTTTGTTCATACAAGCTTCGTATATTACAGAAATTTTTCTTATCAGAAACCGATGGACATAAATATAAGAAGAAACCTACATAAGCTTTAATTATGTATTATGAAACAGCGAATCGTTAAGAATTAACAGAAGCATTAAAAAAAAAACCACCAGCTTTCTTCATTCACTCCGGAAGTGACTAAAAGGCTTTCGTACCTTGAATTCATAGATGTTGCGGGGCTATAATTATTCAGATAACTCCAATCCCATAACAATTTGAAGTCTCGGGTACCAAACCAAAAGGAGGAAGAACATTCAAGTTCAAGAGTTTAACCGTCCACTTAAGGGAAAATTAATGTCGAAGTATTTCTTCATTTACAGACTAAAAGTTAAACCGACATAATAAGGTACGCTTTCAAGTCTTCAACTTATATGTACGACAAATGCACAAAATTTGCATTTTATTAACATTGACAAACAATTATTAGTATTTATTCTTCAAAGGAAAGTGCATTTTAATTTGGTTATTAAATTTTATTGTGATTGTAACATGATGCATCATAAAGAGAACCGCGAAAACTAAAAAAAACAAGAAGAAAACAATTAAACAAACCTAACCATGGGTTCACCCCAAGAAAGAGTAGCCACAATGTACATAACGTATGTATGTTACATTACATATTCGTATCTAGATGGTAAACAAACCACACTATTTTTTTTCTTTTCTTCTTTCTATGGAATTTCCAGGGAAAACATTGCTATCACTGGAATGGGTAGATTTGTTAGTTTTTTTTTCTTGATGGTGTTGCCAGATTGAAAGTTCAATGATTTGGATGATTAAATGGTAAAAAGATCAAAATTAATAGCTTTAATCGGGTGTACCGAGTGTTCTAAGGCAAGCATCATTCTTGTATAGAAGAAAGATGAACTGCCAAGGAATGAGCCTCCACCGATTGCCAGAAGCTCTGTCTGGAAAACGCTGGCAACATTCGGAATTCGGGTTTTAGAGAAAATTCCTGCACTAACTTCATAATCCACTTTTGAGATTTCAGTATAGAAAGCTGCGCCATAGTATTCTATCACTGCTCCATCCTTCCATTAAGCTATGGAGGGAAATAATATCCAACATTTTAAGGCCAAATCTCCATGATTTCCTCGAACCAATATCACTACGTCATTCGTATACCCGAACACTTTAACCCTGTCCTTAGCTAGTCTTTTTAGAATATGAATACCAAACGCAATGCAGCCAATAGCCTCATATCTGAGTGGGTTTAGATTGATGATGAGTATGATAAAACCTTCACTGAGTTTCATCCATGTCAGCAAAAAGCAAAAAATGCATAATGTTTGTCTCAACACAAACTTCTTTCAGACAAATTTCCATCGTAAAACATTTAACAAGAAACCTTATTAACTAGTCCCTGAGTTACAAATGAAGGAACCCAAGAATTATTCCATAAAAGAAAAAAATATTTCCTAATTATCAATTACACCGCCGCCGCCAACGATGAATAAAAATTCGTCGTCTGTCATAAATTGTAAAAGTTTTTCAATTTACCCCCAACACACATCGACACAGCACAACACAAACGGCCAAGCAATACACCGTGGTACGCTTTAAATTCCCTTGGAATACTTAGTGCATCTCAACAAGAAGCCAGTCGAACTCCATAAAACCTCCTTTTGTCGATATTAAATCCGGAGCAGCTGTTACCCGACGTCCATGAAAAACCTCTGCTCTCTCTCCGACCGTAACCTTAACATTCATTCGTTAACCAGGCAAGCACGAACATTTACAAATTCCAGACATCCACGGTCATGGTGTAATCTGATGGGAAATATGAATGAAATCCTGCTCCGCCACCCCAACGTCGATTGTTGCAATGTTTGCGTCCCGCAACTTTGTCTAAACGGCGGCACGCGAATCTCCATTCAAATGTTTTATGGAACCATTCGCGGAATCTGCAATAACAAAGGACAATTACAGAGAATTCTGCAGCCGGTATACCGCTAGGAGACTGCGAAGAGACAATGATGACTAGGCGAGCGCGAGACACACCACACTCCCACGTCTGCAAGGATTATTTGTTTCAATTGCATGCAACAAATTACAATAACAGGATGCTTAACCGTACCTATGTGGAAGCAAACAAAAAGAAAAAAGAAACTCAGAGATGGAGAGCTAGGCATAAATAGTAGTTCACTGATTAGTTTCCATAGGACCGTTGGCAAAATGGCTGCGAATGTTTATATTTTTTAATAACTTCCCCAAGATAATTGAAATAATTAACTGTTAGGAAGGATTGGATTCAAAGAATATGACAAGTCTGTCGTAGGTTTTCATTCATTGACCAAAAAGGGCAATGCTAAATGAGCGCTTCATGAATTCTAGACATCATTGCAAGCTTCGGTGTTACTAACAGATGACGTTTCGCTTACCATCTACAAAACTGCACAAATTACAACTCGTTTGTGTATCTGTGTTGGGTAGATGACATCTTGGAGTTGGAATTAATGCAATGGAATGCAGGAAGTACCTTCAGTAGCGTTAATGATTTTTTTAAATAACAATGCACTTTTTTTCATTTTGACTATGGTGTATGCATTTGATTTAATTTTTACTGCTAGATAACTTTTGCTTTTAGTATAAACATACAGAAATAACTTAACAAAAGTGATAAAGTAAGTTAAAATGTACACCTAGCAAGAAAAAAATAAAATTTGTGTATTTCAATATTTTTATACGGATACATGCAACAAATCAGACGAAGCATGATTTGTTCGGTTAATTTGTTGAACATTTCTGAGAAATCACATGAAAGGGCTGAGGGGCTTAGAAGAAGGACAATGATATCGTCAACTACCTAAGGTATACTTAAAAACATCCATCCTTAGATCTATACTTGAGAACTTTGTCGATATTTTTGAATGAGAGATGGTGGCAGAAGCATTGGGATAGGGCTACTGATACTGGCACTGGCCTCTTGTGTCCAAAGTCTGACGCTCTACATTAGAGATTGCTTGTCACGGAAATTGTAGAGTTATGAAAAAGATGCCGAAGACCTGGGCCCCTACTCTGTATTGCGATTCTTAAGTTCGGATCGTTCGAAAGCGAACATTTTGTATGGATTTTATGAATTGCGTTTCACATTTCCCATACAAAATTTGCACTTTCAAACGATCCGAACTTTAGAATCGCAATACAGAGTAGAGGCCCTGCATTTCAGTGCATAAAACTGCTGCAGACTAGGATATACTTTTGTTTCTAAACTTACCTAAACCTAATTAAAAATCATTATTTGTATTTCAATTATTGTAAACAAAAACATAAATTTTCAAAGGAATTGTAGACGAGACAAAAATAGAATTTAAAAAAATAAATTAAGAAACCGGAACGGTGTATGTAATAAATTTAAACAAATTTCTGGTGATTTGCATATTTATTTTTACATTTGTTCGGTTCCCAACAAATTGCTTGTTCTCGCTTTTGTCTTGGGATGTGATTATTCACACCACCGATTGCCGCAGCAGGTAGGCCAAGAGTCGAGACCTTTTTTTTTTTTGAAAAAAAAAAAAAGAAGACGAAGAAGTTGTAATTAACAAATAGTGGCCTAGAGGGGATTAGACATTTGCATATTTATTTACTTCTGTCTTTCATTTTTCATTCATTAAAAATTTTGAAGTCTTTTTTAACTTTGTTCAAAGAAATGATGAAAAGAGAACAAATGCTCTTTGTGGTTTGGGATTAATTTTGGTGCAATTAGTAGGTTAGGTATATACAAGTTGTTTGAGTGAAGTTTTATTTTTTAGCCAACGAGTTGAGTAAAGTATTTTTTCTTAAAAGTTCGTGCGGTAGTTATCTGCTCTTAAATTCTGAGGTAGATTGAGTCTTTATTGCAAGTCGAGATTATTTTGGGTTATGCATGTACCCTGGTAAGAATAGAGTGTAATTAAGTACTCACTCTTGAAATGACTGCTTTTGATTCGAGACTGTACGGCAAATTCATTTCCTGACTAAGGCATGAAATATGACTGTGAACTCAGCTACAGCTTTTATTGTCCTGAAAGGAACTATATATTGATTCTAAGCCGTTTGCAAAGACGACGTTTAAATTGGTGCCGAAACTTATTTATTTGTCAAAATGGGTTCCAATATCAGTGTCATCAAAAGTTCGGTGGTTGTCTACGAAAATTCTACGAGGCATTGCCGTGGAATGTAATAACCATAGACCCTATGTCATGGTATGCTTTTAGGCATCGTGAGGTCGAAAGCTGAAACATAAACTATAGATTTTTATCCGATGGTCAAAATTCGTTCTCAAACAATTTTAACTAGATACTCAAGCGCTTCAGAGAAGTGAGGTCAACGCATAATTCAATACGAACTGCACCTTCTAGTTCCATTTTCATTTTTCCAAAAAAATGTTTAAACAGCATCTGGGAAAACTCTTTTAAATCAAAACTAATCACCACTCCAATAGTGTCTTTAATGGCCCCCCGTCGAACTATGAAACCCATTGTTACCTTTGACAAACTAAAGAAATCCCCTCTCTGCTCACACCCACTGGGATAGTGCTCTCGGAAACGTGCTTCTCTGCCATATTTCCCTCTCAATGTTCGTCAAAACAACCACTATAATGAAAATTGAAATCCACTACTACGACAGCATCATCCCTTAAATTTTAATTAAGAACATCCTTTGTCACTCTTCCCGGAACTATGCTAGCAGTAGTGCTCGCCAAAGCACGTCGTCTCAACAATATCCACCACTCTATGTCTACATGCATTCTCTAATGCACAAAGGTACATAATGTCACTTATAGTTTGTCATTATTAAAACTTCGCATACCTCCATGATGATACCGGGTAATCATAACAACTACTCGTACTGGTGGAAAGTTTTCGCAAGGATTTTTCTGTGTGCGTATCAAATACATCCATCCATCCATATACATATACGTATGGTCGTAAGGATTCATGCCAAGGTGAAGATGAAAACGATGAAAACGACTCGCATATCACATAACGCACGTTCTACCCAAAAGTATGCTTCTAATTATAGCGATTCACATCAGAAGAGCATCCTGACTGAGTTCTTTGTGTGTGCCACCCACTTGCCGCACTAATTTTATGTTTCAATTTTGTGCCGTTAAAAAGTGGTGGCTTTAGTTCTCTCATGCATTACTGTCATACACACACACTGGGACACATTAAAGCGCTGCGGTGGTGACATGTGCATTTAATCATCAATGCCAGGGTTGTGATGGGAAGGACGTGGCCTTGCCACCACGTTGTTAGCATTTTAAGGAAGATGACGACAAATCGTCTTTTCTCATTCTAGCTGTTTGTCTCTGTCCATTGAAGTTCAGTTTGGTGTAATTACTGTCTGAGCATCCCGCTCGTGTCGTCACCATCATCATCATCATCATAAGCAACGGCCGTGGCATTACGGCGGACGGACTAAATGCCCCTTTAAGTGTGCTGCTTGAGTGTATCCTTTTTTGGGGACCGAAAAAGTGAAATCAAGGAAATGGAAACAAGGGTGGTTCTTCAGAGTGGTTTTGAGGTGACGACTACGATGATGGTAACGACAACGTATGCTTCGCTTTATTGTCGCATTGTGTGCTGTGTTCTGTTCTACGTTTTGGAGGTGTCGTCGTCGGAAGAAAGGATGCCGCACAATAGAGCACACAAAGGGTAGCCCAAAACAGCTACAGCAATACCGAAAAAAAAGGGACAAAACACTTTCGCATAATGGTCGCAACTATACCATCATTATGTAGCTTAATTAAGTGCTTTTTAGTCCTTAGACATGGGTTATGTCGCTCGCATAGTCGGGAGTGTTGATCCCTGTAAGTGCTGTTGCGATGGGTGTGGTGTTGGCGGTAATTTTGCGGAAAATATCAAGTGGAGGATGGTAACAGGCGCTGGCTGTTTGTAAAGACCAGGGTGTGTAAGAGCCAAAATCATTTTTGTCAACTGATCCTCTGTTGAAAGGGGTAAATTGCTTGGAATGAGGTGGACACGTTTTGACAAGGCGTCTCTCGGATGGCTTAACTGGCTTGTTTTTTGGGGAAAAGTATATGTAAGTATTCGTAGTTAGGCAGGATATTTATTATAAAGAGCTAGACATTCTCGTGGTAAAAGGATATTAATTTTGCTTTAGATGCATTTATACGACCATGTCGCCTCGACATTAATTGACCAATGATGGTTAAGAAAGCTAAAGAATCAGTATCAAATAGACTGATAGGCACTGAGATTTCCTACAATATGGACAACGAAATGAGAATAGTGTTGGCATAAATGCAAATTGTGCACAAAGAGAGATTTAAGAAAATAACCGGTCCTTACAGTAACTAAATTGGATGTGGAATTTTGAAAGAACTAACCAAACATTGTAGTCAACAATATGGATCTCACCCAACAAGTCTCTCAAGGCAGACTATCCCAACCTCCACCAGTTGGTTCTTGTATAACCAACAATTATTTAAAGAAATTGCTCATTGAATTTGGCAGTGTTTAACAGTTTGCAGAAGTGTCCTTTCTAAATTCTTAATACCAACGGCGACTCTACTAAAATAAGATTGTTCATTTCCGCAATCCTTCATTTGGATCTGGTAGCCTGCTCTTTGATAAAATGTTCGAACGCCAACCATTCTGTAGCACCTCCTCCCGCGCCTCTTATTATGCGCAATGTCGCATTTTATGCATCTTTTTCTGCCAGCACTTGTAATCAAACGAAGATTTTTGTTGTTCTTACGTAGTACAACCCTGTACATCTAACGACTTTTTGCAATGTTTGTCGTAATGTGGTTCGGTTTTGCTTAGGCTCATTAGTTCTTTGACCAGATTCAAGTAGTTAGCGGTGCTGATGTCGGCTGCTCAAAAAGGCATATTTGCCTTCAACTGTCCATTCTTCTTTAATCCTGGCTATCTCACTGCAGCTTTTGGTAACTACATTTGCTTTAGAGTAGTCATAGGTTTATGTCAATGTCTGTCTAGAATCTAAACATTCAGAGTTTATGTAGACTGGTGATTTGGAATAATTATTTTTTTTCAAACCATTTCAGATTTATAACATAAATATGTTTAACTTGCCTCTCTTTAAAATTAATCTTGATAACGATTAAGTTTTCATTTAATCTTTAAAACCACACAAGCAAATAATTTCTAGGCGAAAGGCAAAAAGAGAAATCCATCACTCCATAAACTCTTCTCTCTAGACGGTTCAAGTGGTATGCATAATTAAAAAATTCGCAGAAAAGTACTAAGTCGACAATTGTCGAGTCGAGCGAAAACTATTTCACACACAAGGAACCGGAAATTCCTTTGCTATTATGTGGGAGGCACACATACACGCCGCCTCAACTACATTTTTCTTTGTAATACGGGAACGGCACATAAAATAACGAAACCATGAATATTGAAATATTATTTTCACCCACTTTGGCATAGCGAATGCGAATAAGAATGTGAAACTTCTAAGCTACGATGTAGAGCCTTTCTATTATAGGTTCTCAGCTTTGACGTAACGGAAGCAGTTAAATTTAAAGAAACTTAGAATGAATCCATTTATAATGAGGAAGTAGTTTGAAAAAATTACATTTTCCTTAATTATGATGTCATTCAACTTGTCGCTAATAAGTCTGACCATATCTCTCTTGATGGTTTCATCTCTTGAGCGACATCATAATTAATGCTTCATCCACTATCATATATCAAAACGAAAAGAAAAAAAGTCTCCTTCCACCCTGACACATCGAGCTTGTTTTGCTCCCCCATCTATTTGTATTTTTATCCTTCAAGTCCTCGCCGAATATAACTATAAATGCCGTGCAAACATCAAATTAATGGAAATTAATGGCCTCAGATTTCCTGGTGAAAGTCATACATAAAAATCATTTAAAACGAGAAAAGGGACTCTCGAAAAAAGCTGCAGAGTTACAAATAAAACCTAAAAGAGAACGACAGACAGAGAATGAGAGAACAAGAAAGAACAAATACTACTCGCCATTCCCACTCCCATTTCTATATAGAAAAGAAAAAACATTAATTTCACTTTAAAAAGGACGAAAGTTTACTCCGGCAAAGTAACATAAAAAAAATATACAAATACTAACGCGGGTTTGAGGGGGAAAATAAAACCAGAAAGGAACACAATCAGCAAAAAATAAAATAAAACGAATGATGTCCTTACACAATGGTATAGTCGCCGGTTGATGCTGCTATTACTGGTGCTATTCCCCGTTGTTGTCATGAAGTTCACAGAGTTGCCTCCGCCAATGTGTTTCCTGTTAAAGGGACAATAAGGATGCCAGTAGACGCATGTACATGCCTCCAAATGAAAAAAGAATTTGGTTACATAGGAAAACATTATTTTCATTCTTATTATGGACTTGAGCTCTGTATTGTTGGGCTAGTCTTTCATTTGTTTTGTTCCTTTCATTTAAATGTTTCAACTGATTTGCTTAGTAAAAAGAGGGGGAATTTAGTTTGTCTTCAGTCAGCAATAGGAATATGTGTCCTGTCTAAAGAATTCTGCAAGCATTTCAGACAATGTTAACAAGCATTTAATTGGACTTTAAATGTAATCAATGAAGGCGGAGCATAAACCAAGAAAAACATTGTTCTAATCCAAACAAAACCTGCGTATACTGTTATTCATAAACCTATTTGTATGACCTGTCTGGATAAATTGAGCTGTAAAAAGTCTCCTTATAAATTCTAAAGGATTGCGAGAATATTTTGCGAACTTCTCCTACAACTTGATAAATGTGACCAAACAAAAAGGTTAGGTAAGACGGGCGACACGGCTTGATGTTGGCATTTCCCCCGAGTCGCTGAACACTTAATTGTTTTCCTAGTTTTGCTGATTCTGGGAAGTCCCAGAGAAAATATGTCGTGTCCTCCTTCGCATCTTTGTGGCCGCAGCTTCTGCAAAGGTTGGTCGTTATTAGTCGCATTCTCTTTAGATGGCCCGCCAGTAGATTGTGACCTGTGAGGATGCCGATTATCAGTGCTAAATACGATTTGTTCAGTATAAGTATTTCTTTCGTTTTCTTTTTACTGTGTTGCGGCCACATCTTCTTGGTCAGAACCGAGTGATCGACCATTGCTTGGTTCAGCTTTAAACCTTTTCTCGCCAAAGACAAATTGCATTTTCTTTCCAATCGATGCCTCTATGTCTCGGGAACCAACAGAGTAAGACTTTGTGATTTGAGCTTAGGATTTTTAGCTCATTGCGTGATTTGGAAGAGAGTCCGTTTCAGGATGGACCAGATTAATGGCCTAGTATTTGAATTCCCCCCACAAAGCTAAATCTAATCCAATACTTCCGGGAATCTTTAGGGTGGACGTCTGCACCACAGACACAATGTGAATTGAAGTTATCGATGGGCAAATAATGTGAATTGAATGAGAGGATTCTATTTTATAATGGATCCCTTCAGGATAGAAAGACTTTATAACTAAACACTTCATGAATGTGTTTATGGTGTAACTCGAAAATATGGACTAGAATTCTCAATGTGTGACGCTAGATTACATCCAATGGGGAGACCTTCTTAGTAAGAATGTTGGGCTTGATCAAGCAGGGCTCAGCTGCATGGAATCGATGTACATAAGTGAATGCATGTTAAGTGGACCCTCTAGATATACAATAAACATGGTCTTGAGCTAATTGTTGATCCAAAAGAATAGAAAAAGACAAAGCAACAAACGAGTACCGGAAGCAAATGATTGTTCCTTCCAGACAATCTAAAATGGGTGTTAAACTGTTGGTAATCTGCACCAGCTTGTGCTTTTAGTAAAATTTTAACTGAAAAATGTATCCATGCTGACATGTAATTTACTATGGCGTATGAGTACTTTTTTAAATGATAATTTAAATCTTCACGTTCTATGAAAACCAATGACAAAACAATTTCAAAAAACAATATTCCAAACATTTACTCTTTCTTTACCACGAAAATCTGTTGAAATCCTTTTAAATGCCACTGAAGTAAAAAAACAAATTCGCCATAATCCTGTGCGAACATCGGAATAAATTATATCAAATCACATTTCCAAGAACTACCGACTCATGGGAATCCTTTCCTCATCTTGCCTCTCCAAGTTCATGGAATTCCTGTAAAAGTGTGAACGACAACAATTGCTGTAAGGATATTGCCGCCACTAATAATTTGTTTTCTTTTTTTTCCATTCCGTTACATTGAAGCGACTAACTACACGACAAAACTCACATTACCGGATGTAAAACATAGAAGAGACACAAAGCGAACGAATGACACAAAACAAAAAAACACAAAAAAAAAAATTGAAGAAGATGAGAGAAATCGTCTATTTTGGAGAGAAAATACACCCATGGACAGAAGAATTCAGGATATACACAAACAAAAATAACACACAACAAACGCGAGAATCCTTCGTACGCATGTACAGGACAATTTTATGCAAGGATAATGGAGAATAATAAACGAGGTGTATACCGGTCTAACGCCACTTGTGTTGAAAACCGAACTGAGTCGGCAAAATCGCATTCGGGAAATGTTGTCCTTGATTTTCCAGGATAATGGTTAGTGGTTCTGGCCGGATGGTATGGATTCTTGCACAATGGGAGAAAATGAGCTAAATGAAAATTTGAGAGAGAGTGTGTTTTGCCAGATATATAGAGAAGAAGAGAAAGAGAGCGAGAGAAATATCTCATATATATATTCCATGGAATGTGCGGAAGGAATAACTACTGGAAAATTCTTGCAGTAGAGAGACTAGCACTTTCCATTTGGCATTTCCCGGCACAATGACCATGACATGGAATAAACTAGGAAGTGAATGCAATATTCAAAACAGCTGTTGTTGCTTATATTAACAAAGAAATATATACATATTTTTGAATTTTATCATTAAACGGATGAATGTATGAAAAACGGCAATAAATCATTCAGCTTAAGAAATTTCCAAGACGATTTCTGCAATATAGTGTAAAATTTAGGACAGTCATTTGGGTTTCGACTTTGATTCATACATAGGTCTTGCAAACTGGCTTTTTAAAACAAACTCTAGAAATTGTTTACGTTTGACTTTTTTTTGTTGCATCAAGGTTGGAAGAGTTTTCTAAGGTCGATCCTTGGTTAGTCAGTTTGTTTGTCCTATGCTTCTATCATCTAAAACCTAGACTTATTTATCGAGAGATGACAGTATTCTCGTATTGATGAAGCTATTCTTAGAATGTACGTAATAAAAAATCCCGACAACCCTGTCCGTGTACTGTTTGTACAAATGTAGCAGCTTCCAAACACTCTTATGTATTTTTTGAAACTCACTTTTAGGAGATCCGAAGATCATTTTGTAAACTTCCTCGATATTTTCAGACACCTTTCTGTTCTCCAGTCATCTCTTATATTTTTCTCTCCTCTATAGCCTTTAACTATATTCCGAAAATTTAATAAACTTTGAAGGTGAAGCAGGAGAAATAAAAATTCCAATCGGAGCCATTGCAATTGTCGGAAATTAAAAGCAATTTCACATCATAGAACTGAATCAAATCCTAACAGAAAATTCCTCATCCAATCATTGAATCCTTAATCTCATCCTCTCCAGCATTGATTTGCTAAAGACAAAAACTTTTTTCCCCATACACTTTCCGTTGCATTAGAAACAGATTTTTACACATAAGAACAGCACACCAACATCTAAATTCAGTTTATAGAGTTATATAGATTCAAGCGAAAAAGAATCCAATTTAGCCAGGAATCGATCAGAAAATTGCATCTTGATTGAATATGTATTTTCTAAATCAAATCACCTGGATTTCAATCATTCAACTGCACAGATACGCTGCCATAGAGCATATAACAAAACAAAGGAAAAAGATTCCAATTCATTCAAGAAAATTCCATTATGTATATGTGTGTTGAAATATCTTGTACGTTGCTTTCAGAAACACTCTCCTGAAAGGATATAATCACCTAAAAGTCCAACTGACAGATACTACATTGGCTTATCCCATCTGTTGTACTCCACTATTTTTGCATATCTATTGCTCGTACGGCATTGTATCTATCGCCCGACGTCGTCGTTGTCAGTGTCTTACTCTTATTGCATTTCCAACCTGTATGTGTGGATTCGGTTGTGAAAGGGAATTCACTATTGGATATTTTCAAATACCCGCCACACAATCCACCTCCATGTGGTCTATGTCCAAAAGAATTTCTCTAGCTCAGCAATAGTAAAGAACTTCACATATTATATTCAGATGCAGATGAAAGCAAATGCATCAGCATCCTTGTATCCTTCCATTATTTTGAGTCAAAATTCAATTACTGGTTTCTTTCATCTGACAAGGATTGATATCATAAACATATTTGCCTTCTCATCATTTTCAGGACTCTGAATGGTGCTCTGACACACCCTATGAACTCTTGTATGCTTTTGACCACTATATTGAAATCTCGGTTACCAGTTGCCTTTCCTGAGGAGCAAATTGTGATTGAGCTAATTCTGGTGATTGATACTTTGCATATGGCAGTGTGTATACTTGCAAGGATAACTTACTTGAAAAGAAGACCATCAATGTCATGGATATAAACATATGACAGCTGAAGGGCAACTGTATTTAATTGATATACCTACACCCGACGAGCTCAAAGCATATACATACATACTACTTGGACATCAATACACTGCAGCTGATGGAAAGGATTAGAAGTACATTCAAATCTGAAATAGAAGCAAAATGCTGATTACTAGAGTGCAGTTGACAGCGGTTGTCAGCAGAAGAGATGCCTTGACGCTGGATTATTAAATATCCTACGGCTACCTTTCCTCTCACCGGATGGATAATGAAGACCAACAGACTTTGATATGTCTGATAATTATATTTGGAATTTTGAAATTGCAAAAGAGTGCATACAGCAGGCTCTCAGGTCTTAGGTTGATGCATGTTCGCTTTGGCAGGAGTGCCAGTCGCCAGTCGTCGTGTTCGAATCCAAGGACAAAGGAAATAGAATGTTAATTTGCTTACGACATTTGCATTCCGCAATTAACCTGTATGTAGCAACAATGGTCGGTCAGGTGTTTGCCACTCGGACTGCCTTTATTGCAATCAAAAGGATTCCTCATTTCCGTCTCTGTGGGAGTATATGTGTGTGTGTCGATGCTATTTGTAATTAAATTAACAATTTGTTTCAAAGCTATTTTCTCAACATCCAAATGAGAAGATCAAAGTATTCAGGCACTTACCGTGTGGGTTCTTTGAGTAATGAAATAGAATTTGTGACTTCCAATGCTTACCTGCAAAAAATCCGAAAAAAATCACTGATTAGTTAAAGGTTGATTTCAAAAGGTTCAAAAAGGAAGGAAATAAGGGTGTTAAGAATATTTCCCATCTTTACCAAACCATCGTAGAATGTATGAATTTGAAACGCAAGTATCCTTGCGGCCAAGAGCTATCCCTGTCATGCAGCGATTATAATACACAAAAGTGACTATGTAAAAAAAAAGCATGCAATTTGGACGGATAGGATTGTCCCATTGTCAGTGCGGCACTGTGATCCAAATAGGTCCTTTTACACTATAGAATTGACATGTTTACTTTCCTAACGAAGGCAGGTATTTGAGTTATTCTAAGTAGCAAAGACTTCTTTGGTTAAAATATGTAGGTACGTCAAGTTAAAGATTGCCTGAGTATTTGTTCTCTTTTCGGCAGGTCAAAGCTACCTTATTCCTTAAGAAATTTGAAATTCTGAAAAGTGACTCTTAAGCGGAGCTAATGGCAGTGTAATGGAGCAATGTTGGGGTTGCATTTTTCTTTCACAAACACAAAATGGTTAACTCCCCTTGTTAAATCTTCAAAAGTTAGGGCATGTTTTTAAAGAAGTTGTTTTACACAGAAGTTCATACATATGTGTCAGTAGTTCCGTATTCCATGAATAATAAGTGAAAATAAAGCACCAGCCTTAAACGAGCATATCTTCCAATATTTCATATATAATGACTTTATCCAAATTGAACTGGACTAAACTCACTAATCTAGCCACAAAGTGATGAAAACCAAAAAATGTCCATCCTCCTCTATTCTGCAAACAACATTATACCCAATATTTCCCATTTTGTTCAGTTCCACAAAGTCAACTAACCCACTGCTACATTGTTTACTTATCCAATTATACCTTTCCCAAGAAGTAACACTCACTTTTCATTACTTACTCTCGTCGTTCTACGTCGGAAATCCTCGAGGACTTAGCAGTAATCCGAAGCTCTTTTTTTTTTCTATTAACTTCACTCACTCACACTCACCTCAGAGTGCATTTTCATTCATCAAACCCATGTGTGCTGTGCACAGTTGATAGCTAACCGACGATGAGTAGCAAGCGCAAAAAAAAACAAAACGAATTTCAAAACCAAACCAGAATCCAACTCCCAGACTCAACACGAGAATATTCCATCAATCAACTACAAATTTACCTTCTGGAATAGAACACGTCCTTCACCATCTCCTTGTTCCATACTTCCACCTCACAATGTAACTGATGTTGTCTATTACGTTGCTACGTGTGCAACTTTTCCAACAAAAAAACAAGTACTTCAGCCTGCATACGCACATCGGACACACAATCTCACTGCGATGACCGATGGAACTTTCAGGACCAAACAAATGTAAATGGAATTCGTGTTTGTTACACTGTTCAGGGAGCAGTCACAGGACGACTGTAAGCAAGCTCAATGCAAACTTGTACCTGACGTAAGGAGGAATACAAAAAAAAAGTGAATACCAGCGGAACCAAATTGCCTCAAAAAAAAAAAAAACAAACTTCCTAACGAAACGAAACGACCTCGGGCACATATCACATGCAAGACTCTTGAGAGCGAGGAAAAAAGGATATCATTTCCACCTATCTGCGTTTTTTCTGCGTCTGGCTGGCCTGGAAATTATTTATGAATTTCATTTCCACTTTTGCCAGCGTCAGCAAGTGGACTCCGATGACAACGACGTTGGTCATTTCGAGTCAGAGGAGTAGTCCTTTGGGGTAGTGACCAAAGCGCGACTATCGCGATCTGTCTCAAGAGCTGTCGGCTTCTCAATTTTAATATCCATACGATAAATAATATAACTTCAGTCTGAGTCTGAGTATGTATGTTTGTAACGCAAGCAGAACCCAAACGATGCTAGCTAAAGCTTAAACGACATTGTTGAGGGTCCGTTGGTTGGACATTAAATTTGAGTTTTAATCGTAGTTTGTGTTACAAGGAAAGGTTTGGAAATCATTTTTAAGAATTTTTCACAGAATGGAATCTCAGACAAGGTCCTAATAATTGTTTTGAAGAAATTTGAAACGTGACTTTAATATACTTAAATACCGTTACAGTTAAGCCTTATATACACAGAGCCCCTAGAGCAGATCTTTGCGTATACTTACTCAAACTCGTAGCCAACCACTTACGATCAAACGTTAATGAGTTGGTTTAAATTCTACTAAGTCTTCATTCATTATTCCTATAACAAGAAACAGAACCCTGATTCCCCTAACCTTATCTGTTGACAACATTCAAGCCTGTTCGCAATACTATTCAAGTCTTACAATTTTTGGACATTGCAGTTGATGACAACATTTGTTTCAGGTTCGAAAACTTGCAAACATTACAGGTTTTGTTTTTAGATGGTGGATCTAAATGCCTCTTTCAACAAAAACTGTTTATTTACGCTGTTGTTAACCTTTCAGATCACTCACTAGACTTTAAAGCCATTCATCTGTTCAAGTTAACCTTCCTTGACTAACTGGATTCCATCTCAAACGAAAACTCGTGATATATAATTCGAAAACATTGTCCTTTCTTTTATGTCACACTGTTTAACATTTCATCAGACGAAACGCCCCACCATTAGTTTCGAAACTTCAAATAAAATATCCTTTCATCGATAATGACTAAAGGAATCATTGTACCACCTTAATGCTCTCCACTCACAGTGGTGAAGATGAAAGGTAAACAAGAGCAAGCTTTTGAACTATCCCCATCGTCAAGCCATAGTTCGCAGACAAAGGAAAATTTATTATTAGGAAATAAAATCATTTAATCCCCTCTGTGTGTGTGTGTCGTTGTCGTTGTCGCTGTCAAAACGCAAGAGCAAGATGTCTTGTCAAACTACCCAGAACCCACTCCTATCGATCTGCTTAACAATAACCTCTCGATTGGTAGATGCTGCTTTCCAGACCAGAAACTCGTGGGGGTACTCATAGCCTCATGGTAATGAAAGCGAATGCATTGGAACAATCCGAAATCAAGAATATGGACAAAGTCTGTACTTAAAGAGTGAGCACCAGGCAGTCATAGTCCGAACGTAAACATTATCCTTTCGCTTTTCTTCAGGTGCACTCCAAGGTGGGCAATGTCGGTGGAAAAAATCCTCATCAGGATGTGCTTGCTCTTTTTTGTCTCTGCTAAATACTTTGCAATTATTCAAGTGGAAATTTGTGTGTCTGGCAAAAATGAACAGCTACTGCGTAGGCTAAGCAAGGGGTGGAAGAATAAAAAAAAATAAAAAAAACAACAGCGTACATTGGGACCAAAGAAAAATCCATTTAAACCACTGCGAAGAAAGGCGCCTAGCCTTGGTAGCTAAAGACATCAACAGTGGTGAAATGGGAGTTTTGGTTTGAGAGCCAGCAAAACCCAACATAAGGAGGTTTAACTCTTCTAGTTGAACATACAGCTCCCGGCGATGGAAAGAAGAGAAGCAATCAAAGGAAATTTCTGCAGCCGATGGTAGAAAATAAGATGAAAGTGTTTTATGCTCTCTATGGCTGTGGCAGGATGGTGTGCTGATGAGAACGTCGATACTTGCAGGAGCTGAGAAAGAAGACTTAATCTGCGGAGAGATTTTGTATTTTATGGTGCAGAAAATGAAATTTGCTTGCTTTTTTCTTTGGTTCAAGATAACAGAATGTTTAGAATTGCTAATTGTGCTTAGGCTAAAGTATTGAAGGTAACAGAGGTTAGATTAAATCTTTAAGGTGAAGGACGGTGACTTAATGAAATTGAAAAATTGTTACTTAGTAAAATGGGTATTAAAAATATATGGTCCGTTACCAAAAAAGTTTGGAGGATAAATAAACGGAGCCTTGAGATGTTTGAGATCCTAAGCTATCTAACTACAAAGTTATATTTCAAAATGTAAAGATTTTTACGACTAGGTAATCAGCATAATTGAAGGTTAAAAGATTAAATTTATTCGTATATAGATGGTTCATTAACTCATTTACGCGCCGAGGACCATTTCTACCTTCCAGCGGCGGTCTTTAATAGAATCGATTATATCATATGATTATCCAAGCTTGAGAGCGCTTTCCTTAAACAAAATTGCGAGAAGAAGTAGGGATGAGACTAGTGACTGAGACTGAATACCAAGTTCAAGGTAGTAGTTTATTTTAAAGCTGGATCTGAAGAGTACCAGAAGAGATAAAATTAAAAATTGTACTTCCACCTAGAGAACATATTTAGAGAACAAATGTACCCCAACAAACTTCGGATTTTCTAGTTAGGGAACAATTGTAGTGAGCTATCACCATCTTAGGCTGCAGTATCAACGAATGTTATCTACGAAAGTGAATTCCGATGCTAGTTGTGAATATTACCTCAAGGTATCGCCAGTATTTTAAAGTGTTCCTGCACGTAAGTATACAAAAACATTCTTAAGCTGAATAATTTTTCCAATAAAACCTCAAGGCTAAACCCCACTCTTCCCCAACGCAAAATCATTAAGTTGCCATTACTTTTAATTTGCTAGAACATTGAACCCGAACATTCTACCGAAATTAGTCAAAGCGGCGTGATGCGGATGTTCTCGCCATCATTGCCATCATCATCATCGTCGTCGTTGTGGAAATTTTCGATCAACCAAGGACACCCCTTTGCATAACAAATTCATCCCCACCTTTTGCCCACAATCATGTTACAGCCACTGAGGCGAATGTGGGCTCTTTCCGATGGGTGTATTCATCCGTTTATATCTAGATATATTTTTTTATCCGTTATTATATCAATTATTAGCATAAACGTTCGGGAAAATTTTCTCAATTTGTTTTCGTTTCATTCTTTTCATTTTTTTCTTTTTACCGAGGGTTTCCTTTAAGGATCAGGGTTTTTTTTTGTCTCTCTTATTCAAAGTTAATTTTTCTGTAACATCCACCTAAAGCACCTCGTCCTCAACCAACGACTACAAAGAAGTCCTTCTTCATTTGTGTGTTCGGTACGATAATCAAACTTCATCCGTGCGAAAAATGCCTTGATAAATAATTTTCTCTGTCTTATCTTCGTCTACCATAAAAGAAAAAAAGAATAAAAAATTAAACACAACACAGGACAAGAGAAAAACGAACGCGAAAAAATTACAATGAGACTCCGTCAGGTTTCCTCTCATATCTCACCATGTCGCGTCGCTCTGTTTTCCTTTCCCTTTCAGTTTTCGGTGTGTCCTGGAATTTTTGGATGATTTAAGAAAAAAAAAAAAACTGAATTAGGGGTTGGAATTTCACCACCCCAACCGCCGCCACAGCTACCACACCTACCAAAACACAGCTGACTAAATCCTTCCCCATTTCTTACACAGCTCACGACAACGGTATTCTCATGCAAAGTCCTTCCTTTGATATTGGTTCGTTACTCTAAGCCTCACCTAAAAAAAATTGCCAAGGAATGGGGGCAAAATTACCCCCGCTTTTCACCTAGGTCTGAGCCTAAATTGATTTTTATTTTTATTTGAAGGTATGAACAGGGCGAAAATGCTGAGGAAGAAAAGGAGGAAATAATCGTTGATATTGACGTTGGCGTACCAAGAAATTAAGGACATGTTCTTTATTTTTTTCTTTTCCTCAGAGAGCGGCAAGGATGTTAGCAACGATGCTGGTGGCCTTCCACCTTAAAGCAAGTAAAATATACCAAATCGTTGTTGTTGTTAGGTGTAACGTCTTTGTGAAGCACGTACAAAATCATGTGTAGGTGTGGAGGATCTTATCCTTGTGCGGTACATGTAATACGGGTAAACACAGAAAGGAGACAATCTCATCCTTAATTGATTTTTTTTCTCTCTCTCTCTCTCTTTCTCTCTTCCTCTTCTTTTGTTAATTAAACTATTTTTTTTCGAAGGCATGGGGCATTAGGAACATATTCTTTCCCTATGTCCGTTCTCCTTTACGTTTGGGGCTGATGTCATTTTGACCCCATTCGACGACCCTAGTATGTCATACATTGGTTTTAAATGAACTTAATCTGACTGGATGGGGTCCTTTTGTGGAGATAATGGGATATTAATTTTCTGGTTAGACATATGCGCGGTTATTCTAAGGAAGTCACAAAGGGATCATTGGTTATAAAATATGGTGGATTAATAGAAACCGTTTGACATTGAATATGATTGGAAAGGATTTTCTGCTGACTTGAGTTTTGGAAATTGAATTGCCTACTACACACATTACTTCGGTTGCTTAATGGATTTTTTTTACGAGACATTATGTGTGTATTGTTCATAAAGTTGATGAAGTCTTTTGTTTACCCAAAGTCAAGATTAATTCTGTTATCACAATACGGAAAAATAGGCTTGATACGATTCTTTGATTAATATTATTTTAAATAAAGTCTATGGCCGATTATTTATCTAGTCTAATATTGCACATCCCTTCCTATATATGGGGGTGGACATTCTCATAGATAAACCCGGGTATTTTAGATTTCGAATATTAGAACCATTTCATAGAGGACATGGACCGGGAGTGGTTTCTTTTCTAGTACGTATTTGGTATTTTTATATTCCTAGACTGTTCGGTCAAGCGACAGGAATACATTGCAAAAGGATTTTCCCATCGATTCTTCTCTTGCCGCGTATTTTTCCTACCACCGATTAATTTCTATTGCTTCTGTCTTTCTGTCAATGTATCTAATAGAGGTATTATAGCTTGGTATAAGCACAGCGAAGAAAACCCTGCAATTTCAAATTAATACCCATGACCTTTGCATCGATTTGAAAGTTTCTTGTGACAGCATTTAGTTTAAAATATTTCTACAAGATGACATAAGAAAATAAGAGGCAGGTGCGATAGCTGGAGGAGTTTTTTGGTCCATCGATAGCACTTCAGCATCTTGTGAACTCAATTGTTCATTGAAGGTGAATGTGTATAAACCATTCATAGTCTCATAGTCTCAAGTATAATAGTAGTTGAACATTTTGAACAGAGGCCACAATATTGTGCCTATATCATAGCAAGCTAACAGTTTATAAAAAAAAAAAAAAATACTCTGACGTATACGTAACATTTCATTATAAAATTATCTAAAACACTATGAGTCCTCTTAAAGAATACATATTAGGATGTCATTACATGAGGTTATGCATATGGTTAGCAACTCACGCGTCTCGTTAAATTATAATACTCCGAAGACATTTTTTTCGGGTCTTCTAAGTTGAGAGATAAAATTAGCAACGAATAGTAAACGTAGAATATTAGCTTCAAATTTGAGTTCTGAGTAAACGCAAGTTAAATCAGTGCCGGTATTAACATCTCCCTTATAAAAACTCTTTCTTTTCTTTTTAATACACATCCATGCTTCATAAAATACACAATTGATTTTTTAACGAATGTTAACATCAACATAAAGGTAACTAGCTTCAAATAATATAAGCGGCCAAACAGAAATTCCAATTATTTATTGTTGGCTATTGTTGCGCGAATAATAAATAAAATAACGTGAATGGCAATAAAAAGAAATAGAATGTGAACATGTAACAAATAGATGCACATTTACAATCGATTTGAGAGCCACAGGCAAAGCATCCAACCTTGTTTTTTTGGTAGTTTTCACCTGCGGGTTTTTGCCAGACAAATAGATACTCGTATGTACCTATATAAACAAATGCATACAAAGAGAAAAAAAAAGGAACATACGAATTAACATGCAGTAGACCTACACAACTTTCCCATATTGAGTCCTTGATTTTTACTTCTTTTTTTGTACTTTTATGATGGCCCATTTATATACTGTTTCTGAATGCTTTACATTCTGTGCGCACTGATCATAGACCGTTTAATGGATGAAATTTGCAATTTTTCTCGCTAAAGGCTTGGACTATCTTTATGATGAGGCAACTGGAGTGTTTTTTTTTTGTTTTTTTGACTATTTATTTGTATTTTATTGTTGCATAGAATTTTCGGGAGAAAATGAACAGTCGGTAGGGGCATGGTCATCATGTCAATTAGATAAAAGGTACATACACCTAACAGAAATTAAAATATAGTTAAAGACTTTAAGTATACATATTTTAAAAACGATGTTTACAAACCCATCAGAAGACGAAATGATTTTATGCACTGAGAAATGGTAACTTGAATATAAAGGGTCTTCCAATAGGGACTTCTGAACTTTGATAGTTGATAACGGCCATATTTTTGAAGCTTCATCTGTCAAATTGGCTGTCATTTATTCAGTCTGATTTGCCAAATCACCATGGATGGAAATAGCGTTCAACAACACGTGCAAATAATAAAATTATTTTAGCAAAATGGGTGTTCTGTTCGGGCAACGTTCCGCGCGCTTCGCCCATTTTACGGTCGCCATAATCGTCCTCCCGAGAGGACTATTCGCAGTGTGGTGGATAAATTTGAGTCCACTGCTTCAGTAAATGATCAAACAACACCCGTACGTCGACGAAACGCAAGATTTGCCGTAAACATCGCCGCTGTCCGTGAGAGTATGCAGGAGAATCCGAGGTCGCTCACAAGAACTCGGCCTTTCGCAGACCACAACTTGGCGAATTTTGCATCGTGACTTGGGCCTGCACCCGTACAGAATTCAACTAATCCAGGAGCTGAAGGTAAGCAACCATAGACAAGGACGTGTATTCGCTGAATGGGCTCTGGAGCAGTTGGAAACTGATCCTAATTTTCATGGAAAAATCATCTTCAGCGATAGGCCCATTTCTGGATGAATGGGTACGTCAATAAACAAAATTGTAGAATTTGGGACGAAACCAATCCACATGAGATCCAAGAGCGTCCAATGCAAACCGAAAAAGTCACTGATTGGTGTGGATTTTGGGCTGGCGGCGTCATCGGTCCATATTTCTTTGAGAACGACGTTGCATAGGCCTATAGGTCGATGATTACCAACTTCTTTTGGTCTGAATTGGATGATATGGACACCAACGACATGTGGTTTCAACAGGACAGCGCTACGTGCCACACAGCTCACGCCACACTGGAAATTCTGCACGAGCGATTCAAGGGCATGGTCATCTCACGTGGAGGTGATGTGAACTGGGAACCGAGATCGTGACCCCGTTAGACTTTTTCTTGTGGGATTTTTTAAAGTCGCAGGTCTATGCGAATAAGCTACAAACTACAGCGGCCCTTAAGGCCAACATAACCCAAGCCATCGGTCAATTTCAGCCTGATTTATGCGCCAGAGTCATGGAAAATTGGAAATTTCGGATGCGCGCTACCCATCGATCGGCCTTTCAAACGAATAAAAAATGTTGATGATATCTCAAACACACTTTGTTTTATTTAAATTCAAGGATAGGAAGCGCTTAATGAAAGACGCTTTACGATAGGTTTCATAAATAAATATATTCGATGTATCATACTATGTTTCCATTAATCACTTTCAAGGGGTTCAGAGATTCTTCAAAATTATCGGGCAAAGCACTGAAAGGTCCTACGGAATCATTAGCTAGACTTATAATTTCTTCCTTAATGGCGCACGCATTTAAATATTAAAAAATTCGATACCAAGTCTTTGCCAACACCAAATACACAAACATTTCTAATCGAGCCTCAACACACAAATAGTTTAAAAGGTTGCAAACTCATAACCCGAAGTACACAATTGATGCTTTATAGATCAAGCCTTAATTGGTAGTCCAGTACACAAGGAAGATGAAGCTGTACATTATGAGCAGACAAAGGGTATGCAATATTTCGGTCGGAAAGAAGTTATGAAAACAATATGAGAAGAAAGTTCCATTTTAAAATAGTTACCTATGTGAACTATGTATAGTAAACCTGTGCTTGTGGTTAACTTCCTTTTCGCTTTACCTTCTTCATCCTTTGGCATTTCATTCTTGGTTTTCTACTTCGATCTTAGTTTATGAAATTAATTTTCTATTCGGTTTAGGAACCCACATTTTCATTTCATCAATGGCTGACAGCTCTCACTCCTTGCTCCTTCTTTTCCAATTCCATTCTAACTAAACAAAACAATTGTGTACTTCAGTTCAGATAAACTGCCGAACAAGCTTCTATTTTCGACATTCGATTCAACGATACAACTCTTGTATCTTGTTGTGTCTGGAATACCTTTTACGGTGTGTATATTCCCGAAATAAGGAAACCATGTACATCGACCACAAATCCCAGCACAGACAGACAGTACAGCAATGTCGGTACATAGAAGCTTCTACCCAGTCGTGTATTCTCAAGGGAGTCCTCATACCTTCCAACAAAAAAGGAAAAAAAAAAAAAATTCAAAACAAAACATTGAAACTGAAAATTATTTTAATCCTTCATTTATGAAATATTATTCCGTTAGGGGGGAAGAGGATTCACCATTGCCACGTATTCACAGTAAAAAGAGTCTATAATGCAAAGATAACGTTACACTCATGCAGATATTTCTAGCATGACATGATGATGATGAATTTTGATACAAGTCCTGCTACCTGTGGAATTAAGTAAATATCTTTATTTGAATAAAGACAGAGAAGGCGGAGAATCTGGTTTCCGGCTATAACTCTAAAAAGGTTGTTGGCATTTTGAGTGCTACAAATTTAAGTGCTACTTGCTGTTGCGTGGAAGAGTTCTGTGGTTTTGGATAGAGAGCTACCTTTTTTCGCCATTAATTTATTCATTTAGTTCCACTTTAGGAACTTATCTCAAATATGCTGTATTGTAAGCTAATTAGTTGATGGCATTTCTTTACAAATTTCATTCTGTAAATTTCGTTTCAGACTTAATTCTTAATCCATCATAAGTGTCTCCAGTTGTTGTTAGAAGAATTTAATGGTTAAAAATTACAATTGAAGTAGACACTGCAAAACAGTTTAAAGTTAGACTACCAACCTTCACAACACTTAAGTCCTCCTTAAAGTCCTTCTCAATATTTAATTTACAATTTCCTACAACAATCTCTGTCCACACACCAGTTATTTTCCGTCATATTAACTGCAGTCCATCTTGTTATTGACCCATTCCCTGTGTAGGGCTCTATGCATGCATCGTCCTTAGCTCATTCTTCTGCCACAATATGCGGTTTCCGAAATGTTCAATTTGCGTTCAGACAAGAGAATTATGAATTTATTACCTGGACTCTCAAATATTTGTCCATATTTCGAGCAAAACCAACAGAGCATGCTTGTGTGCCACCACTCTTTGGTACGATCCCTGGAAATTCAATATTTTTCCAGTCAACTTGGCCTGGTTGTCGTCCATCCATTGACCCATCCTCATCCTAACCACTTTATAACATACCACAGCTGCACTAAGGTGCAAATATCATGATTATGCTGGACAAACAATGAGACACAACGTTATGGTATGATGGACATTAATCATAAATTTTACCTTTTATTGTGTTATTTCTCTAAACACACATACATATACATAAATAACGCTCATATGCATAAAGGGTAAAGGATAAACCTAAGCGAATTGGTTGAGTATATGTATGTTTATGCAGCCAGCAAAAGGAATTCGATATGGTTCGATGGGTTTCGAATGTCTCGTTTTAGAAATAGGAATTCCTGTCGCCTGCAGGAAGTAGTCAATGTACCTATATATGTCTGTGTGTGGTCCCCATAAATGAATTGAATTTGAATTGAGCATTCGGGAAGTATTTCATTTTAGGAAAGCTTCCTTTGGCACTTTGTGCATTTGTTAGGGGCGACATAGTGGTTGTGGGTGGGTTGGTTGTGACATCATAGGTGCTTTGGTCTTTTGCACAACAATGATGAAATAGGATATTCGAGATGACTTGTAGTTCCAAGGAGAAAACGAGGTACGCACATACATTCATGGAGCGATGGGTGTTCTTCTAAGGTGATCTTTCAAAATTACATTAATTGTTTCAATAAACAATACTTATACTTCGTTTTAAACAGATTGAAACAGGGTTTTTCCATGAACAGCACGGGGGAAATGCGCCAGATATGAAGCTAATGAGAAAGCTGAACGAAATTTAAAAACAAAAAAATAAAAATTCTGTCAACAATTCATTCTTGCGCATATGAAACTCTAAAAACTTAATTAGAGGTCTCTTGAAAGATTATTTCTAATATCTATCCGGGAATCCTTCGTGTAGTATTGTATGTACTCAGCCCTGTATGACACGAGGTTGTTGTTAAGAGAATGTTTGTTGGGTAGGATTTATTGAAAATAGAAAGTTATGGCTATTGAGTGGGGCCTTCGTGAAGTTGTTTTAGAATAAGACTCGGTACTGTTGTTGATTTAAGGATCCTTTGTCGTGTATTAAGCAATGGTACAAGGAGTGATCCAAAGCATTTTTATCTTCCTTGCAGTTGGTCATGGATTTCGATGCGTCTGAATTTTTGTTCAGGTTGATGTATCCTATGATCATCCTTGCGACACAACGATACATCACTGACATTTAAGATGGACATGAAGGAAAATACATAAAAATGTTTGAAAAAGCTCTAAAGGAAAAGCGAAATAAGATGGTATTTTGAAATACTTCGCCTTCTTCAAGCCCGAGGAACCATACGACTTTATTATGAATTCTCACAAGCAACCTCATTCTCAACGTATTAACTACTACATTTGCTTCTCAAAGCTAGATGTGTAGCTATGTAGCTATGTACCTTAAGCCTTTCTCTCTCAGTTTTGTTTTATTATGGTCCAATAGCAAGCAGAGACGGAACAATATCATGACTAGGTAGATGCAAGTTTATTCCAGCAACACGTCCTTAAATTTTAACCTCACAAATTGTGTGTGAAGAGTCATCATTTTTGAATAATAGCTCCGAGGATATTTATCGCAACATTTTTAAAGTTGATTATCGCCATTATATGTCAAACATCTTCACATACCTTCGGGGTATCATCATCGCGTCCAAAAATACATCCCTGGCAAGGACAACAGAATAAAGATTTATCAACCTTTCACTGAGCTCACGCCCCATGTTACTGACATACGTATTCGCTGTGTGCAGATCATCATCCACCATATCGTCCCATCAAGGTTCATCCAAAGTCCATCACAGAATACGATGCACATCGACTTCTCCCCGCGGGCATAACTCAGAAACACGCGAGCTCATAACAATAGCTAAGAGCGCATCAAGGAGGACGGGCGGTCTGACCTAGCTATACACGAACAAATTCAACGTCATCGTAGTCCAATGACGTGGCAACAACGTCGAAAGGTGAATTGATGCGAAATGGCCGAAAGGCTGAAATTCCATACTCTGTCGTCTGTCATTGAACGTGAAGGAGACCACCATTTAACCTGGGATGCCAATCTTTCTCCATCCAGAGTGGTGCCGGCGCATCATCCTCGTCATCGTAAGCGGTAGACACAACGTATCCGTGGAAAATGAATGATGAGTTGGAAAATTTTTCCAAAATTTCACCACAGGGTACTGAGAGTGAACAGCAGGATTCCCTGGCCTATTCAACAAAAGCAGTACGACACACGTACACATGCATATGCACATACAATGGCAATCCATTTTGTATGAGTATCATTTTGGGGTTTTTTTCTTTTCTGCGAATTTTTCCGCATCAGTTTAATCAGGAGGACACTGGGTATTTTTCGCAGTCCTGCAAACTGTATCCTTATATGCGCGGGGGAGAAGGGGAAGGCACTTGAAACTTTCGCCACCGAACATAATTTCCCGGAACGCGTTCGGAAAATATTTTGCAAAATTCAAACTGATTATGCAGCAAAGACAAACACAGCCATACCGTGTGCTATGCACAATGTGTGTGTGGCATTGTTTCGTCCTTGTGGCACGGTTCACTTATGCACGAGGGAAATGCGCTTTAACCGAGAGAGGGAGAGAAGGAACACTTGCGAATCGGAGTAATTTCCAGAAACGTTGAATAACTAATGCGGAGATATGACTGGGATTTGCGGCCGACAGGGATAAAACTTTCATACAGAATTCAGCAAAGGCGGATGGACAGGGAATTGACGGGCGAATTGCAGCGGCTGATTGCACTGATTATTAGTTTCAATAGAGAAGATGTTTCCGGATTGTGTCAAGAGAGAATAAAATTGAAAATGTGTCGGATCGGGAGTCAAAGTATTAGCTGTAAAAGTTTTGAATGTTTTAACAACGAATCCTTACATAGCAATTAATCTTGTGATCGCAGTAACTTAGCATACTTTTTTTAAGGAGTGCAGATGAAGTGATGACGTTAGACTAGATTTGGATAATGTCGTTTCTTAAAGGTTTCCATTGCAAAAGCTAAATAAAACTTATGTTACATGTGTCAGTTTTGTGAAATTTTAGCAAGCCACAAAGAATTCCTGATCTCAAGGCCGAAATCAAGTGCATGTCTCTGCAAACGTCGTCGAAAATCTTATCAATAGAACACATTCGTGCAACTAGACGTAACTTTTCAATAAAATAGAAATATTCTCAACCACTAAAGAAAAGATGTGTTTTATTTTTTCAAATTATGTTGTGGGTTCCCAATGGGACATGCTTTATGTATTTGCTAGATCGATTTGAAAAGCATTTATAGTGAGAAAAGTCGAAAAGTTCCACTTGAAAAAAGATTGCAAGTGACAAAGAAGCATATTGAAGCTTCTGGAAACGTAAAAACAAATGAAAAGCTCTGCTTAAAACACTTAATCCCTTTTAAGGCCCTTATTAACTTCTTGATTCAATAATTCCAGAAATACACATTAAATAAGGCTCAAATGAATCATAACTTCCAAAACTAAGACTCAAAGTAAATACACAAAACAAAACCCTCATCAAACCTTAGCCAGATATTAGCAATCGTAACCCCTTACTTTTGGGGCAAATAATCGGACCCCAAAACAAAAAAAACCAAATTATACCTTAAGGGTCTTTCACAAATCCAATCTCTCCGCTCATGTAATGGAAATCTCAAACAAAAATTTAATTAATCCGAAAACAACAACGAACCCTTGAAACTCCCAAATGCGACACCTTTTACAGGTACTCTCGAGCGAGATAGCAGGACACTGCATCGCACCCAAAGACCCCCAGGGTAGCCATAATTACAACCAAAATGCCGATGGTTGTAACCGCCAACACATTGAACATCATACAGCACTTAGTTCGGACAACACCCACCCAGTGTAACACCCCGTCCCTGAAAGAGATTTTCAACAGCAGGTTGTCAATTTATTCCATTAAAATCCGGTCCAGCCCTCTAGCATCTTAATTTCTATCTCAAACAAAAACTGTTTAACTTCAAAAGAAATTTCGTTGTATACTACCGCCACCACCATCAGCATGACTGCTGACAAAAAGTGTACTTTTGTAACAGGTGCGGTTTATAATGTCTCTTCTCGTCATCCCCCCTGAGAGAGAGTCCAGGACTGAGACCAAAAGCGAAACAATTTGCAACCCCCTTTGGCATAACGACCTGCGTTAAAAAAAAAAAATGAAAAGGACCAACAAAAAAAATGCAAATGGAAACATTTCGAGGGACGATCATTCCACCATCGGTCCTTTGGACAATTCTGAGAAACAAAAGGGGCAAATGAGTGCAGTGGGGTTTAAAAGTGTTTTTTTTAGTTTTTTATCCCTCCACCAGGTCCTTTGAGTGTAATTTCGAGTTTTTGATTATATTTTTCTTCTCCTTCCTTTTCTGTGTGTTCTTCATCACTGCGGCACACGCAAGCAAGAGTTTCGGACCAGAACTTTACGAAAAGGTGTCTTTTAAGCGCGAATGTCCTGTTGAGTGAAAAGGATTCATAAATATCCATTTTCCTTGTCCATTGTGGGTAATTTATTTTCCATATAAGTAGGGGGCAATTACGTTGTCAAGGAAGAGCCACACCAAGCCAGGCATACAGAGAGAAAAAGAAAGATCGAGTGTGAGATGATAACTTGACCCAGGAATAGGGACCAACCAACCTGCCGAATGAAGAATCGGGGTGACACTTTGTTGAAGTAGTTGAATTAATCTCATGCTCACCCCTTGTCGGTGGGTGGTTTCCCTGCTGTTCAACTATGTATTAGGGTAGTTTTTTCTCCATCGCCTTCTCACCGATTCATCATGGTATGTAAGCAGAGGGGTGGTCTGTCTGGCCGTGGTCTGCCTCTGTTGCTAATGCGTTTTCACGGAGGGATCTATTTTTTTTTGTGAGTGTATGTATGTACTTTGCAACATGTTGCTTAATGGGGAATTATGGGACATTTTAAAATTCAACGATGTCACAGATGGATGGAGATGCGGTGTAACACGAGAGGCGCATTGTGGATTTTTACCACTCCAAACGAGCGCTTGATGGATGTGGCCATAGGGGTGGCCACAAAAGATAGCCTGGCTCGGTGAGTATTAAGACATAAAAGGGAATTTTCAATGAAGAGCGATGGACAGTTGAAAAAGATTTTTTAGTAGTCCACAGCATATGGCTCAGTTATGTAAATTAACTGTAATCTCGATTTAACTGTGTGTGTGGATACTTTATGACTGGGGTGTGTTTGTTGGTTCATCATGATTGAAATAAGGTTTTGGGAAAATATGTGCTTTTATTATTTTCCAGATCGTTAAATTAATAGGATTTCAAGGTTATTTTACAGAGTAAGAAGACTTGAAGTCTTAGTAGCATCTATGCTTAAAAAATTGATTTAACTCTATATTAGCTTAAAAAGATAATCCTTTAAATGTAAAATCCTACCGCCTGTATTGGCTCTTGCCATAGAACAATGTCCCAAGAAAGAGGGAATTTTCTTGCCACCTAATCAGTTTTCGATGCCTATTTACTCTAGTCTCCAACAAGGCTTAACACTATCTGCCCTGGTAATGACAAATTCAAAAGCGCTTTTCTGACTATAGAGACGGGCTTCCTCCGTATTGACAATGGGCAAATTAAAAAAAAATGGTAACCTTCCAAGAGTTACAAATTATAAAACTCAACGATATACATATGGTTGCCATAGCTTAGTGGTGTGTACGTTGGATTACTAAGCGAGATGACATAGGTTCGAGACTTAAAGCAACGGAATGTTTTTCGCGGCACCACCTTTTCGCAGGCATGACAAACGTGTAAGAGTATAATCTGTTATGAAGAAACTTCTCAATTCGCTGTTCGGAGTCGGCAAGTAAACTGTAGGTCCCTTCAATTCGTGCGGAAAATACAACACGCAGAACATGAATGGCTGCAACAAACTAGGCCCTGGCTCTCTATAAACTATCGCACCAAGTTTTGCATTATTTTTCTATACGTACATATGTAACACATACATATTACATCTGTCATTTTCAGGCTTCTCTCGGAGAAGAGTTCTGTTAGAACCAAAGTGTGATTGGAACATTTGAAAAGACTGTAATCCCTGAACTACCAACCATCATCACCAAATTCGTTTATAGGTGAAAAAAAAGGAACGAACTAACAGTTCATGTCCCATTCGTCTGCCGCTGGAAAAAAATATAAACAAGCTTTCTGTAGCTAACCAAACAAACAGTCTGGTTGATTACAATCCAATCCCATTCCTGTAATCTAACCTCATTCAAGTCAAAATTAAAAGAAAATAAATAACTTCCATACACTCCCCGTCAGTTTACTTACCATTATTTTAAAAAAATACACAAATTAAAAAACGCATAATTGAATTCCAAATAAAAATCCACCTCTCCTATACAAATCACTAAATCGAGTGCAGGAGAGGGTGTCCTGTAATTAAAATGTCGTGTATCTGTCGTCTGTAAATGACTATGTAAATAATGACCACAAAATTAAGAGCGTAACTTGGTGTAAGAAAAACATTGAAATTATCCCGGCCACCAAAAAACCTTTTATACAAAACCGTAGCAGAAAAAAAAAGATGTCCTTTGAATTTCGTGTGATGTGTCACGTCAAACAAATTTTGTCCCCAAAAACGTAAATACGTTCCTCGTATTTTTTTGTGTACATATTTTTTATTTTTTTTTTAACGAGAGTTTAAAACATTTTTTAAAACATTTTCTTCCTACCGCCTCACGGTGTAGTATATGACGTGGGATCTTGTGTGCTGTCGATTTAATTATGAGGAATTTTCAATTCAGTATCCCCCAAGGGACATTCGCGTCTTATTTAATGGTCTGATGACTAAAAAACGAAGTAAAACCGGGGTTTCGTTTGTTAGTTTTGTTTTTTTTTTTTTTTACATCAAAAATGTATTTATAGCAAAAAAAAAAGTACCACAATAATAAATAAGAACATGAACCAAAATATGATCTGAAATAAGCGTAGGATTTAAAGTAAACAAATTTAGTACATGGTGGTAGACTATGAAGGAAGTGAGACGGTCTTTAAATGGCTGCTGAATACGGTGCGATTTGTTTTTTTTTTTTTATCTTGTTGCTTAATTTCAATTACATAAGATGACCTTAAGGCGA
This sequence comes from Criorhina ranunculi, assembly GCA_951813785.1. Lineage (NCBI taxonomy): Eukaryota > Metazoa > Arthropoda > Insecta > Diptera > Syrphidae > Criorhina > Criorhina ranunculi. The sequence continues at coordinate 14,409,932 of OX638384.1, forward strand.
TTATTGTTTTTTGTTGTTTCGTTCGGCCTTGAAGAAGAACATTTTTATTTGCATTTAATTAGGTTTTTTTTTTTATGTAAAGGTCACAGGACGACTTTGATGATGAATAGCAATTATTTTTTTTTTAGCTACAGCTACAGGGAGCTTCCTTTGAGAGATGAGCTCATTATTCTTAGAATTACTTTCCATGCCCATTTATAAATTTTAATGCTTCCAAAACTGTTGTCTTTAAAATATATTGACGATTTTCCATACATTTCGACTACAGTGTGTAGAAAGCATTAAGGAGCACGTCAAAAGTAGTCATATGGCTAGCGTGCAGATTTTTAAACAATACGAAGGTTCAATGTAAAGTTGTATGCCACCACCAAAATAAGTCTTACGATTATTCTGGTGTGGCATACGTACCATAACCATTCGTAACGTGTCATTTGTGTAACTAATCATTACAATCCGATGGAGTCAGAACTGTGGCGACAAGTAAAAGAGGCGTAGGTGTAGCCTCTATATATATTATACAAAGTAAAAAAAACAATCTGATACACAGTTGATACAACATACAGTGTTAACCGCTTAATTGAAGCTCGCTTAATTGATTTGCACCGTTTAATTGAACGAACTAAGCCATACATACAAGTATTTATAAGGTTAATTGAATAACACGGATAATTGATCTAAAAAATCGGATAAAATGGTCGGTTCCATTAAGCGCGGAATATTGTATCTGAATTCAAAAAGATCACATCAAAAGCTTTTCACAATATTTCGACCAATAGCATGCTCATTTGTTCTTTGATGATCCTCCAAAAGGTCCTGCAATTATAAATCATTGACTGTATCGTTTGATTTCGTATCGAGCAAGTTGCGTTTGTGAAGTAGCGATTAGAGATCGATCATTAAGTTGTGACACAGACGGCAAGTAGCCGTGATCAAGAATGTGTTCGCCAGTAAGCGAGATTGGATATCTATATCTAAGCTGGGTTTCAGGCGTTCACCACCCAGATATTGTTCTACACGAATATAATGTTGCATGCATAATGCTCCCATCTCTTTTTTTTTAGATATCTTTGGTAAACTATATACATATTCAGTATTTCTGAGACTTGTATACAATGCCGAGCTGACATCTCACATCTGATTGAACTAAAAACATCTTCAGCAATTCCATTCAAAGCTCTCAAAAATGTATGAACATTGCAATAGCTTCATAAATTTTCTTCACATTTGAATAAGAAAAAGATAAAGAAATCTTTTTTACAGAACTTTCCTGTCCATCCGAATCACATTTGCAACAATAAGAACTCTCTCCACCATCGAAATGACATCAATTCAGTATGCCTTCGAGCATTAAAATGCCGTTTACAATGGGAAACACTTGGATTATTCATACGAAATCAAAAGGAAATATGTATATATTTATCCACACCAATAGCACCGCTTGTGTCAAGGAAAAAACGATAACATTGCAACCGACCACACATTTTTTATTTTTTATTTTTACTTGGCCGACATTCAATGCACATTGTTCGCTCGCTTGCCCCTTCAATGGATATGAACATAACACTGCATCTTTTATTTATGCACAAGTCCTGCCAATAACACTTAAAATATTCACACAATGTACACTTTCAATATACATATGTATGGACATTGAGCAACATACAACCAAAGCATAAAAAATCAATTAAACAAAAAAGTCAAGCAGAAATGAAAAAAAAAAAAAAAAAAAAAACGGAAAACGGATGAATCGAAGGAAAAGCTGAAAAATGCAAATAAATCTCAACCAGAGCTACTGAATCAGAACAGAACACACCACAACGCAATACAATTCGCATGGTTTTTCCGTCGACCTCGGCGCGTTCCATTGGGGGTAGTTTTAAAATAGTTGCGAGAATTCTTAATTATAATCCTTCGGAAGCGGCCAGAAAAAGAAAAAGACCAAATCTATCGCGCTACAGTACAAACACGAATAATAAGTGAAACATAAGAACACTGAGAGACAGTTTAAATAGATTCAGGCCGATTTTATAAAGCCCCATTAGACTCCTTCCTAACTTTTGAGCAACTGATGACCAGTGAAAAAGTCTGGCTTAGAATCACTGAACTTACACACCCATAGTATCTTGTAGGGAATCTAGTAAACTTTTTATTTTGACGTATTCCGAGTGCTGAAAATTCCCAAAAGCTCCAACTTTTTATGTCCAGCAGGTAGATAAGAGTATATTTAAAGATAATCGTAGGGTTTGTTGCACACATACCTAATGCTCTGGGTTGCAACGTAGCGACAAGCCAACTAGATCGTCAGATCAGTTTTATGACATGAGAAGTTTTATGGTGCAAGATATAGCAAATTTGTTTACCCTTGCGGATAGGAGGAAGGTCTTAGAGGAGATGCAAGAGGTGCAATTGAACAAGAATCCATTGCATTTGCAACTGTAATGAATCAGAACTTTTTTGGGCAGATGGAAGGATTGCAAGCCTAAGCCGGGTTGGTTAGGTAGACTGAAACTTAAACACTTAGATCAAACGTTGGTCCATTGTGACACAACGAGACTGTGTAGATTGGCCTTATTAGCAGTTTTTATATCATCTAGATTGTTTAACAGATATTCTCCTGAGGTGGCTTTACTGATACTGGCTAGGGTAGGACACGAGGAGAGGAACTTTCTTTCTCTTCCTTATCTCTGCAGCTCTTGCAGAGTATGTCTGCCTAGTCTGTTATAATTGTTTGTAAATTGTTAAATATGTTAAAAAGTTCAAGGATAGACCAACAAAGCCTGGCGTTACTGCAAAAGGCTGGATAAATCCATCTATTATTAGCTTTCGAAGGAGTATCGGTGTAAACCAGGTAATCAGGACATAAGCCCGATATGTACCTATTGTCTGTACCTAAAGAGCCTTGTCTGGTCAGTTTATCAGCCGCACAATTCCCTGTGATGTCGTAATTACTTGGGACTCTATAGAGTGCGACTTTGTGCTGGTGCCAAGAGCTGGGTTAACCACGCCTAGTAAATTTTTCTAGCAAAAATGTTGGCCTTGATGTTCTCAAGGAACACTGTCCTTTGATTTATAAGCGAAATTTAATCTATGATTAAGATTCCGAAAGCCGTCTTTCACTGTATCCCTTTTACGCCTTTTATATTGACGACTCGATCGTTAGAAACTTCGCTGAGTGTTATGCTTACGCGAAATTAATAACTTTTGCAGAACTTGCTTTCGGTCAAAACATCTACGTTTGTACATCTGAAACAAAAGGCAACATCATATTCTCTCCGGTAGAGAATACACTATTCCGCAAAGGATACTCCACCAAATCCTCAAACTATACATGAAAACACCGACAGCCAAGTGTAGGAATAACCAGAACCACCCGCATCGATATGAGAAGTGTGTATATACATATGTGGTGAGATGAGAATTCAGCATGGATTGCAGTTTTAATGCAATAAATTCGCCTGCCAAACAAATATAAATGGAAAACGTTCATAAACAACACACTCATTTGGTAGCCCCACACCATATGGCACTCAATCCTTGCACCTCCCCCCCTGTTTGTGTTATTTCAGTTTTTTCTTTCTTTTTTTTTCGTTTGAGGGTTTGTTTTTCATATTTGGACACAGTGGTGGTGGTAGTTGGTACATAGAAATGTTTTTCTGACATCGTCGTCGATTCTGAGTGGATATGCTTCGTCATGTTGCAAAACAGCATCATCCTCTCTCTCAGCCAAGTCGAGTGCTGAAAAGCTTCCAATTGCGCTGACCAATTCGACTCTTAATTTGAATATTTGATGACTTTGCCAGGAAGAACTACACTACTACTGTGTTCGAGAGGGATGTGTTATTGTGTGTGTTGTGCATTGTGTTTGTGCGCCTTGTTTTGAATAAATAAACTCATGCAGTGGTATAATGAAATATTCTGTAGCGTTGCAGTAGCAGATGAATAGTGGGTTTGCTTTGCCGTCTCTATTGAAGCGGCCAACTGAAATGTGGCTGTTGATGGAAAAGTTCTCTGTGTATGCTATGTGCATATATGTATGTTTGTTATTTTTTTATTTTAAACTTTAGCAGCTGGAATATTGAATAAACAAAATACGCACATACAAATTTTAGACGAAGTTGATAGATTCATTGGGTTGTAGCATGGCAAATCTATTCGATAGTATGTAGGATAATGACGAACGAACTATAACGCAAATAGAGCAATAAATGTTGGGCAACTTTATTGTATTAATAAGACAATACAGGGTTCATTATATACAGGTCAGTAATTCATTAAATTGTGACCGAATGCTTTAATAAAAGGCGATCTATTGTAGAATTGTCAATAGTTTACCGAATAGTTGGTAGACATGTCTACTATCTTTGCTCGGACACCTCGAGTCCATAGACAATAGGACTACAAATCTCAAACGACAAATAAATTTTAGATGTTAGGATAAGAGTCGCCTCAAGACTATAATCATTTACTATTCCAAAGTTATTATCAGCACAGTAACCCATGAGTGAGCACTTTTCTAATGAACTACTTTTTTAGGTTCAGTTTGGGGTGACCTTCGATGAAATACTGGAAGAAATGGAATAACCTACACATACTCACAACATACTTTGCACGAATTTTGCTCTTTCTATTCCTTAGTAGTCTCAGAAGTATTCAGTTTCTAAGATGTGTCCATAACCTTACAAAAATCTCACGAAAACCTTGAGAACTTGTCAAAACGAAAGACTATCTATTGAAATCCCTAAAAGTGTAACCAATATTTCCCTAAAGTGGAACGGTTCAAAGTGTAAGGACCTACGCCACAACCAAACAAAAAATAGTAAGAAAAACTTTAAACGACCATGAAAGGACCCTCAAGTTTATTTCCATTTTGCAATCCCTCATTCATAACAAAATCTTTTCCCTTTCATTAGGTGTTCTGAGAAATTGTCCCTCACTTCAATTTGAAAGGATACTTCGCCCCAAAAAAACGAAGAAGAAGACCCCGGCGGCCATCCAAAAGCAGCCGCCCGGGCCCTACCTCCTGAATGATAAATTGACAAATTTATTTGGGTCAAAGCCTATACGCATTCATCATTTCACAGCTCTCTCTTCTTCTCTCACTATCCATTTACCATTTGCCACTCGACAATGCCAAATGTGCGTTCGTTCCTCCGCGGAGGGTGGTGATGGTGAAATTAATGTCCTGGGCATGGGCATGTCTAGGGGTTCATATATTTTCCATTTGCATTCATAATCATAATAATAATAAGATATTGAGTTCATGAGGTTGTCCTTCCACTTAGCTCACTCGTATCTGTAGAAACCTCTCTTCTGCGTCTTATGACGCAATTTTAGCCTGAGAAATGAGATTTTCTTCGTTTTGTGAGGAGTTCTCCGAAAATTTAAGGTGACACCCTTCAAGATGAAGGAACTGAGTTTTGCTGGTTCTTTTTTTTTTTTTTGTTGCTTGGATATGGAACAAATCAGGACCATCGAATTAGGATTTAACGAACCGTTTACGTAGGGTAAATTAACCGAATGAAGGGAGAAGAAGTTTTTGCTCGCGTAAGGACGACACACAGCTCTTGGCGTATTATTAATGACCTCGAAATAAGGACCACCGAGACGAGGAACACAATTTTAAACATAAGTTCTCGGTTCCGTTTGTCAGTTTTGTATGCGAATGGTGTATACGAGTGGGTTGTTTTGGTGAAAGATATTGAAGTGTTGTGGGGTAAATAACGATCATCCCGTCCACACAAATTCGATACTGATGATGATGAATTTTGTGGTTTTCGGACGTAAACCGCAAACAAAAAGTGGAAAACGATGTTTTTTTGTGAATGTAAATGGGTGGGGGAATAGCCCCAATAGAATGTGGTGATAAATGAACTCTTGAAAGAGCACAAGAGAAATATATGGGAATTTATTTCAAGTAGGCTGACGTAGGTAGAAGTAGGGTTGTATTTTCATTTAAAGGCGGAAGCTTGTTTATTTGTTTTCAAATTTGAAGATTTTTGACCTTTTCTAGTCATTAAGGAAGAAATCTGTTTAAACGAAGATTCTGGGTCGAATATACAGTGGACCCTCCACATATACGAATTTTCTTATACGCGATTTAATTTTTATGAACTTCCCTTCACATAAACGGATCCTTCTCAAAGTGGAAGCTGACCAACTGAAAGTCAATGAAGCCACCAATACTATAGGATCCATTAATTCTTATTTTGAGAAAAGTTTAATGCGGTGTTTTTTTGGAACACATCCTTCGCGTGTGTGGAGGATTTCGTGTATATTAAATGAAGTATGTCTTAAGCATTGGCACCAAGTAACACCGAAGATCTACTTATTCAATTCTGCAAAAGACAGAGAAAAGTTGTTGCTGAAAAGGACTGGACCTACTTGCCAACAACTTCATGTCGATAAACTTAAGAAAAGCAAACATTTCTTTTGCTAGTTCAAGGAATCCTGAAAATTGCCACCGAAAAGCTCATCAAAAGAATAAAGGTGAACAATCAGAGTTCTGTAGCATATCTGGTAGATATTTTATTTAAAAATAAAACGTAGCTTATCTATTTTGCAATGAAAATAAAATATCATCGCTGACGCAAGTAAAAGGCTATCTATTTCAAAGTTATATTGTGTGCTCCCAATGAAAAATCCTATAATGTTTTAAATATCTTGGCCAATTCTATAACTTTCAATGAAGATAGAGATAGTCTCTTTCGCCCTTGGATGCTTGGATCATATTTCATTGCTCGAGAAGGCTCCGAAGACACTGCCACTAGTAGGCAAACTGACTAAAATGATCCATATAATCAACATTTCCATAAGAACAAACTCCATAAATCATTTCTAAATCAAAAACAGATTCCATAAGTTTATTTTAAAATGTACCAACCCCTTGGGTAATGAAATTTGTTGAAGACTTAAGCAAATCACTTGGGGGTCCAGGATGTTGTTAAGCTTCTCACAACCCTTCACTTTGCGTGGCCTAATTCAAAACACTAAAATTTCATTTCGCTTATTCTAAATACACTTTTCCACTCATAATTCAAATGTAAGTACAAATTGCCACATCATAACTCAGCAAAACGAATCTTAAGAACGGTTTGGCTGGTGATTCTATCGATACCATCAAATTGATTTCATTTTTCATTCTTTTGCCTCATAAACTTTTGATATCACTTGCACAATTGTCCAGCTCTCAACAATTCAATAAACTTCCGATACAGCTACCACTAAGCTTTCCCCCGAGGGCAATCGAATTTGATGAATTCCGAGCTGAAAATTGAAAAACTACTCCACGCTCCATCCCACAGAGCACAAATTTTCAACTGTCGTCAGAGGTATTACCTTGGCACCCCTTGTGGCCTGTAAATTCTTCCGTCTTTCTGCGAAATACAATTTATTGCCAATTGGAACTGTTTATCACCTTTTGCTCGCTCCAGCGGTTCCTATTCGCGCAAGGAATTCGCCAATATTTTGAAAAAGAACATTTTTATGTTTCTTTAAATCGCGTAGCTAAAGGCATACAACACAACCTGGCATGGCATTCATACATATAACTCATGCATTCGCCGGTGCATTCAGAAGTCTACTCCAAAATAAGGAAGAAATACGAAGCTGTGTAGGACGAATCGATAAACATTACAAAAACACACTAAAAAGGACGAAATCGTGGAATAAATCCCCAAAAAGTTTTCCCTCTCTCTGTGTGGGTACGAGGAAATCATTGCCCGATTTAATGTTTAAAGGACCCGCGGCTACTTTTTCTTCCTGTTTCTCTATAAACATACCGATATAGCTTAGTGACACTTGCTCGATAAATTATGGTTTCAGGCGGTAAATATTCGGCGAAAAGAATTTTTCCACGCTTGTCCTTTCTTCAAGGTTTGCACGGGCGACGGTTGACGGCGGTACTAAAAGGGGTAACATTCTCGGTTTTTATTGTGATGTGTGCAAAGAGGGGGGAGGCAGCGGTGGAGCATCGTTGTTGGCAATAAATTTCGCTGCCAGATGATAGTTTTCTTTTGTGTCATTGCACATTGTGGCAGTGGAAGAGCTCTACAAACACACACACACACACGCAGTGTGCAAGGGTAGGAAGCCACCACCATTTCTTAAATTGGATTTACGGCCGATTGAATTTATTCACTGCCACTGGGTAGTGGGTAGTTCCTACTCGAGAGCGGCACCACTATCACAGAAGACAATCAAATCATTGTGTCCATTCCGTGAGCGAGGTGGTGATGTGTTGCAATTGTTTGTTTGAATGGACGATTGCAATGTGGTTGTTAAAATGTTTTTTTTTTCTGTTCAGGTTTCTTCCGCTTTCATTGGGAGGTTATACTGAGGTCCTGAAGTGTCTGTTAGATTGTGTTCTATTCTTTTGGAACGAGATCAAGTGATTTATGCACCAGAAGCGATGAAACTTTGTGTGGCTATTGAAAAGTTGTTGAATAAATACCTTGCGAGGAACTTTATGTCACCCAATGTTTGTAAATAACCAAGGAAGGGTTGTGGTCGTTGTGAAACCCAAGTAGGTCCTGACCTCAATCAATAAACTGTGTCCAGATGAAAGTACTTTCAAAGATCAAGTGACTTGAATCAGAATTTATTTACAACAGTCGTCAGGATATTGATTGGATTAAATGGTTGATTAGGTAAATTAGTCTTCAGACTTCACAAAAATCCTAAAATGAGAGTGAACTACAAATGTTCACTTGTCCACAAAGCTTTACATAATATCCTTTCGGGTGTTGGAATTTATAAACGGAAGTTCCACAAGGGTCCAATTGATCTAACGCCCATTCAAGAGGAACCTGCTCATCATGCAGGGGATCACGATTTAATCGTTCCGTTCCTTTCTGAGACACAGTATGATTAAGGGCCTCGGCCTTGGACAGACCCGGATTGATGTTTTCACCGACCTTAGGAGCACATCATAGAACAGTCTTATATGAATGGATTATGCAAAAGTCATAAGCTAACTTAAGGGACACAAACTTTCAATTTGTCGGCATAAATAGAAAATCGTCCAACACGGCCGAACTTAGAAGGCCAAAGCTTAGCTTTTTACTTTTCACAAATGATATCATATTAAAAACTTTTTAGTGATTTGTTGTGATTACATCATGTGTCAGTCATATAAACCAGAAATAACCTGAATTGACGGAGCGAACATACGAACATACGTTAGTGAGCATTGAGGCAGAAGCGGCAAACATGGATCCATCTGTATACAAGAAAGACAGCTTAAAACTCTATACATGCTTCTCCATAGATCCTATTAATGATGACATCAGCAAAAAAATTGTGCGAATAATCAGTCTTATCACATGCTGCTTCTTTGTACAAAAGGGGGTTCTATTCTCTTTCTGAGCAACTAAGATGATTCCTCCTGGTTTGACTACAACAAAATTCTTCGAGTGATATACGGTTGCGATGTTTGGGACACGTTGAACGTCTTCCATGCCCTCCAATAACTCTTATATCAACAAGTACTTGCCAATCGCAATACCAATTAACAAATGGCTTAACATTCGATGAATTTTACCATCTTCACTCCATTCCGAAACCATATATATAACAATCCAACTTTCAAGAAATCACTTGACCTAAACTCGCAATAGTTACGAATACGCAAACAGTACAAGGTTACGTTCTTCCAAATGATGAATAATTGCATCTTATACGCGCACAGAAAGCGTGTGCGCTTAAACTTTTATATAAATTCTCCGTCCCACAAGGAACATTCGATGAGAGTCATAAATTATTAAACTCATGATTCTCCTTCAACTACTGACATCAATCGGGCATTGTATGGAACACTGGTGCAAATATCCGCATCAGCGTAAAGTCGAATACATGTCAAATGCTAAATCACATTATACGACCCGAAGGACACTTGAGCCGCTCTCTGCACTTTAGAATGCCTCGCTCTTAAACACACTGCACAATCACATCATGAATAATTTATCAACTACATAATAAGAACTGTAAAAGTATTTTGCAGGAGGAAACGCCCATTCATCCAGGAAACCTAGTTATCCTTAAAACTGATAAAAAATCATTCATAGTTTTTCAAAAGCGAGCGCACCGGCAAATGCGATCAAACTGAAATAACAAAGGATTCTCTTGAAAAAAAAAGAAAAGCTGAACAAAGTTACAAAACTGGAACACACACTTACCTGGTGACAATTCCTCGGTAATCGCTCGAATGGAGGACATCATCGCTAACAGGACAACGACGATGGTGCTGCTGCTGCAATAGCTAAGGGCAAACGGCATAGCGCCACCCTTTGTGTGCACTCTTGGTGCTGTTGCTGCTGTTGCCATTGTACCCACGACTGTCATGTAAAGCAAGTGTTTTAATTTTCCAGGCAATGTATGGGTGTGGACAAGGACGACTTATTCAGGAGTTGCCACTCCCCGTGTCAGTCTGTTTTGTTAGTTAGTTCGAAAGAGGTTTCCTTTGATCCTTGGCCACTTGAGTTGGCGCAATTGCAATTGTTACAGCGGTGACAGAGAATGGGGCACTTGGCTACTATTGCGGATGGTTGTTTCTCAGACCAAGACTCCTTTTGATGATTTCGCTGTTCTGTATATCCTTATCCAGTAGTGCAACAGCACAAAATTGCACTTCAAATGCACACAACAGGCAGCTAACACGAGAGTATTTTCAAGCTGACAGCTTCCTGAAAACCGTAAAAAATATCCTTTTAAATTTTTGTTTTATTCTTTTGTTAATCCTTAAAGGAAGGAGAATATGTACATTGTATATATGTGTGCCCGGAGGGAAGTAAATTTGGTGGTCATGTTGAAGGCAACAAGCGAACGAAAGACATCTCACTTTAGAATATTTTTACAAAATTGTTTCATTTCTCTTACCCCACCGATGCGACGCGATGTAAGAAAGAAACCAGAAAATGGAATTGGAAAAGAAAATCAAAACAGCTGACAGACTGTTGGAAGATTTCTTTAAGGGAGTCTTACGAAATGGAAGGATTCATTCAGTGGAAACGAAGTGCATCACCTTTTGCAGGGTTTTTGCACAAAGGCATTCGAATGGAACATGTAAATAAGTGTGTTGTGTCGGAATTAAAATTTACGACTTTGTTCTGTTTATTCAGTTTGATATCACGAGGAGATACTACGTTAACGAATCGTAAGTTCGCTTGTAATAAAAACGCACAGCGAAGAGTAATTCACTTTAAGTTAAGAATGAAGACAGTGTTCGCAGGACTTCACTGTTGATGTCGAAAATATTTAATCATGACTACTCCCAATAATAGATTGTGAGTCTTACAATAAAGGTTTCAATGTCTTTAAAATTAGTCAGAAGAAAACCTATGTCACTCATCCAAACAAGATGAAAAAATATGCTATTAAATCTAAAAAAAAAAATGTTGATAGAATCAAATCGAGGTTCCAGTCATAAATCATTCTCATACCTTTGACTGCTTAAGTGCCCCTCATTTAGGATCACTTCTCTACCAACCAATCAAACTAGTTAAATTATGGTGATCCCCAAACTCATTTCGGACCCTTTAACCCTCTAACATTTTCGCCGATAGCATTATCCTTCAAACTGTAAAGCAAGTCAAACATGGAAAGTTTTCTTCACGCAAAAGAATACTATGTATGCTGCACTCGATGGTGATTATTATTACGATGATGTTGATGGAGATGGAATGTAAACACAAACATTTGGTTGGGAATTTCGAAAGGGAAAACTAAAGATTTCCAAGGATAACAGATTTGAAAACTACTTAACTACAAGTGGATATATTTTTTTTTTCGAATGTACTCGTATGTATCTCAGCTTTTCATTTTTCTCTTCGATTCAATGGGAGAGTGGGTCAATAAGAAATCTGTCCTAACAGTTCAGCCAACAACATCCTTGAGAGAGTTCTGAGTGCTTTTAGTGGAAATATAAACGTTTTTGGTTGTTGTCTTCATATATGGAGTGGTTAGGGGAATAGTTATCGATTGAATTGAATGCATATAGGAGAATGATTTTTTTTTTTTTAAATGCCCAAGTGACCATTCAAGGGGATGAAAGGAAAGGGCTTTACACTAGTGTCCTTCAACAATATTACCATACATTTCACTGATCTTCTTTTTACTGCGAGCCAGTTGCTTGTACAAACACTCACGGAGTAATTTGTTTGAGTTACAATAAGTACATGTGACCAAAAAAAAGCTTGATCCTAAACTGTGTAACAATATTAGATCATGTATTGGGATGACCGTTCTTTATTTTGTTTTCAAAGCCCTTCAAATTTCAACGCACTATTTTTTTTTTAGTTTGTCCCTACCAGACGTAAGAGATGGTCTGCTAATGTCGTGTCAAAGAAAGGCAACATATTTTAAAAAAAGCTCGTTGTGACTACTTGTTGGAATCAGCTAATTGCTTCAGGCAGAATAGCGATACCTTTATGAATTCTATTAAACATCGCCTTTGAAAAATTTTGCGCAGTCCAAGGCTCATTTCCTCTTTTAATACTTAGCCCAACGCAGTTAAAAACGCAAATAAGTTAAAAAGGCAAATCACAAGTGGCTGTATCTAGGATACTGCTTTGATCAAAAGAATTTCTACATAGTATGAAATAGGAAACGCCATTAGCAGACATAGCATCTAAGGCAGATCTACCTTAAGGCTGCACATCTGGTGCAATGAGAAGGTTTTGAAATCAGGAGAACGACCAGATAATTGTCTCGAAGTTTTCATCTCTCTCGTACCATACCATTCTATGCGAAATCCTTTTCAATATTTTCACCGTGCATCGCACTTTAAAATGTTCATTACAAAAAGTGATGTGTTTCAGGGTTACACTGGACAGGTTACCGCCGGCTTTTTTAATGGCATCACATGCGATCTTTTATCGTAACTATTTAACTAACCACTCCAAACTAACTCATTAACTATACCTTTCATCTGGCTTAGTACGATACTGGAACAATTCTGGAGAAAGCCATGTCTTCCATCCAATTCTGAATATTCGAATCACTACGTGCGATGCCGTACGGAGACTTATGTAATTCAATTATGGTGTTGCCTTTAAAGTTTCATCGTGCACACGCTTCACAGTATTTACTCAGAAGTGTTTAACAATCGAAGCCTATGTAGGTACTGGCAATAGAATCTATTACAAGTGACAATCCTGATGATTACAGCTTTTCATATCACCGTTCAAAACCATCAGATCCTTTTTTTAAAACATACAGTTTCGTGGCCCTATAGATTTCTTGTTTCAAAGGATTCAAATCCCATTTTTATCCTTCTTGTCTACACATATCAAATTTCAACTAAAAGTCATAAACACCATCCATCCTTTGATGAATTGACTTTTTCAAAGTCAAACTAATTTTAAGCAAAAAAAAAAAGGATGTAACACCACCCGCTCATCATCCATTACAAACGAAACACAATCCTTGCATTCTTTGCTGTGAATCCACCCTTCACCCCAACCGCTCTGTCACAGAGAAAGAGCTTTAACTTAAAACTCTCCTCGTCGTCGTGTATTCTGGTTTGAACACAAGGGCAAGCAAGCATCCTAAATCATCGGTAATATGAACCCGTGTCAAGAACATCCATCACCGTCACTGCCCGATTGTTCACAATTTCACATACCAATTATTATCAATTGAGTTTTAAATTGAAAGTAATTTTTCATTCCTTTCCATTCCGTTCCATCGTCGTCGCCCCTCCTACGTTCGTTTTGTCTGTCATTGTCGCCCCTTTGGCGAGTAGCGGATACTATATGTGGTGGTGGACTGTTATATATAAAAATATACAACAAAAAAACCGTTAAATTACAAGTGAACAACACACCAAATCATTTGTCGTCGTAATGATGGAATGAAAAACTGCTACACAATGACTGTGCTTGTACAAACGATGACGATGGGAGAGCAAGCAACTTCGAAAAAAAGGACGAAACCAACAAAAAAAAAAACAACAATATTTTAATACCCGCCAATACATCAAAGTGAGATGTCGGAATCTCTTTCCCCATTTCGTTGGTGGGTGCGTGTTCGTTGTGCACGCTCCTTCACTCGAAAGAAGGATGTGGCCATGGACCATATGTCATTGGGAATCGATGAAAATGTTCTCGTTTTTCAGAAATTAAACGCAAACTAAATGTAATTTTTCATGTCAGTGTGGAATGAAATCTGATATCCGGTGGAAGGACCTTTAAAAAATGGTTTGACTGGCATTTTGGTCGACGACACATGTGTGTGATGGCATCTTATTGTAGTTTGTTGAAAGAGAGCCCAGACGACTGACAGAGAATGCAGCCAGCCAGCGTTGAGCTGACATTATCAGTTTCCAGGTTTTTGAAGAATGAGTGGGAAAAGTGTAAAAGTTATAAAATTATGGAAAATGCTCCTAAAAAAGTAAACAGAGGGTTAGAAGTTATAGACTTTGTGCTCATGACTCTACCCACCAAAAAACCTCATTTTAAAGATAGTTTGGTTGCTTTTAATAAACATGGTTGCAAGGAGAGTTCAAACGACGACTCACATAAATATCTTGGGCTATTTTTGTATCATTTACCTCGACCAATTAAATTTATTTCATCTCAACTTTTAAACTGAACTTAACCAACGTTACTGCCTCTATATATCCATATGTACATACATTGCTTTATGGCTTTCACCGGGCTTAGAGTCCAGACTGATGCCACCATTATATGAGTAAGTTATCGTTTGAGAGCTTCGATTCAAGCTTTTTCACTTAAAATTTCTTTTCTCAGAATGTCGCATGACATTAATCTAGGGAGGGTATTTAAACAATGTTGAAGCCCGGCAAGAAAAATTAGTCCGTGAAAACACTTCCTGATAAGATCCAAAAGTAAGTATGATTCAGAAAGACAAAATATGAGGCCCAGTTATCAAAATATTTCGGTTTTAATAAATATATATGTATCAAGCCACTTATACGATTTATTGAAAATATCACATGAAAACTGTAAATAGCTGAAGTCCTTCCCCATCAGTGACCCCGCAGCCATAAATCGTATATGCGGAGTTTTACTACACACGTTATCTTGTCGATCATATAAAATCTCATCAAACTACATATTCGTTTTCTCAGAAATCCATAATGTCCGCTTTCCGTTTGCCGCCTTTTATAGTCAACCCTTTGCCAACCACCAGCTAGCGAGGATTTCCGACTTCCCTATGGCCACCACCCAAACCCCATGTAGGTACGTTTCCCCATGTCTTTTACTTAATTAATAAATTTATATCCTAGTTTAGCTTTGCGGTGCACGATTATGATAAGCCAACCAGTGAAGCATAAAAATAACTGCACTCCTTTCATTACCCGTACCTCATAAACCAACGAAAACATACATATACTCCATGCCTCGTTGTTCCGCCATACGAATATACGGATACATTTCGTCAAAAACCGAAATGACTTTTCTTTTATTTATCCCGTACACAAATAACATGATTTAATGACCTAAATAACATAAAAAGAACCTCAGGTATCCTACAGAGATGTATCCTCACATGGATAGAGATCTTTTTATAGTGCCCTGCCTACATAAATACCAATGAACAACAAGCTATACTCCATAAAAATGGGCTGCAAATTCAATTTGACCTATGTGACCTTTGGCATAGCCGAGCTAAAGGAAATCCATTTCGTTATTACCGCTAAATGCAAATTCACCCAGGGTCCCCCCAAGACCCATAGGCGAAACCATAAAATCCTTATGATAATGAGGAGTAACCTACTTATGGCGTTGTTCCTTCGTTTACTATCGTCATCGTCACTCGAATGGAACTAGCCTCGTGATTTAGTAGCCTTGGTGTAATTAAATGAAATTTCCTATAAAAGATTCACTGCCTGCCTCTGCAGGATATGCACCCGAAAGAACTGCTTTCCTCCTCAACTAATCGATTTAAGGACGATTAAATAGTATTAACCCCTTTAACGGTGTTTTACGAATTAAAATAATAAAATTATGTTACAGGTCTTGCGAAGCTAAATTGATAAAATTTAATTAAAAAAAAATTAAATAAATAAAAAAAAAACGAAACGAATCCTTAAACAGGAAGAAATTTTCCTTTTATTCAACTTACAGATGGGAAATTTTTACGATCGTCCTGCAATCTAATTTAGGTTCATCTCTGAGCTGAAGCATCTTCGATTCCGTCCAAAATGAAAGGACCCGCAAAGGAGGACAACAGAAAAATATGTGTATGCATCAATGATGAGGATGAAATCGAAGAGAAAATGGCAAAGGAGGTAGGCAGCAGGCAGTAGGCAACAGCCCCAGCTACTGTACATGATTTGAAGGAGGAAATAAGAAAATACACAGTTTAAAGGCTATTAAAATTCAAGCCATTCCCTTCGGTTCTGTTGGAACACTGTAACCGTATTATCCTTGAAGGCAATTAGAATATTTGTTCATTTTATTGTATCTAGGCTGTTGGAATTTTAATGCGAAAAATGGTTACCTTAGTCGATGAGAGATACAATTTTTGCAAGGGCGGAATGGAGCCCAATGGAATGGAGTCAGTAAGGCGAGGGAGTCTTTTGGTTTAAATAGGCACGTAAATATGTGTATTTCTTTTCTAAGCATGAAGTAGTTAAGTGAGGCGTTTTTTTTTTCGAATCGAACATATTTATTTTTAAAGGGATTTTAGGTAATCTTTGGGGTGGACTTTGATGGCTTCTTCGAATGAAATTTTGGAAGAAGACTTAGTTGGAAAACTTCAGAAAACATCGTTATGAGGCGAAGAAAGTAAATAATGCGTATAACTAAGGTAACTTTCGAAAGGTGGTTAAGGACACGTGCTGGAAAGTTTTTGGTGGTCATAATTAAAGATATCAAGGTTTCGAATTTAAAATTTTAAAAATAACTAGAAGTGTTTGTTAACATAATTCTAATACTTAAGCTATAAAAGAATTTGTAAATAAAAAAACGTTCACAATTTCTAGAACCATCCATCGGATCGCTGATATATTTATATAGAATCTTGAAAAAAGAACCAGCAAACGAAACTAGGGTGAATACTGACTAGGGAAATTAACTTTGACCTATTTTTATTTGCCGACTTTACAGCTAGTACAGATAATGCCTGACTTCTAAATATGCATGACCTTTAGGTTATTAAACCTACTAAATGAGTCACAGTAGGCGAAAGGTATCTATGTTTCTTGGTTGACTACACTTATGTACATATATCACTGATTCATACCTAATAAGTCACTGTGCTTGCTTTGCAAGGCAGTCAGATCCCCCACATTTTTCAGTCTGGCTGCTTTAAATCCAAAGATTTGTTTCCCCCCTGAATATTTAGCGAACATAAAAGCCTCTATATCATTCTCGTTCCCTGAAAATCTGACCCATTTACAAATGCGATAGACAGAGCTAACCTCACATGAAAACATTTAAGGAACTGCAAGGTTTCAGTGGCATCACAATGGGCCTTTTATATTAGCACTAACCAATAAATATTCAACAGGAACAGCGCCAGGTCCAACGACTGAGGTGGCTGGGTCATCTAGAGCGGATGGACACCAATGCTTCGGTCCGAAAAATCTTTGAATCAGCCCCCGAGGGACAGTGCAGTAGAGGAAGACCTCGACTCATGTGGCGCACGCAAGTTGAAGGGTACCTCAACCAACTTAGCGTGCGAAACTGGAGGCAGTTAGCTAAAGATCGAGCTGGCTGGAGACGCTTGTTGGTTGAGGCCCAGGTCCACCCCGGACTGTAGCGCCACCTTAAGAAAGTAAGTAACAGCGCCAGTAATCTCGCAATGATAGGAAACAAGCAGGGATATTAAATACGTTTAGACTTTGCTTAAATTATGAAGACTCGGAAATTTAATATCTCAATCGTTAGATATTATGCACCAGCTTTAAATGATTAACATTGATAGTCGTCATTGCAATACATTCATCTACAACACCATTGATCCTTTATATCCTTTATCCCACTTATTTTTGCATTTCTATGATTTGTCCTAGTCAAACTGTTGCTGGTCTCGAAACTAATAACAAATACAAGATAAGATTTTTAGACTCAGAAGTGATTGCTGAAGCATGAACTGTAGCCTTCCATGCCTGCCAAACCGTGGTCTGGACGGACAGGCAAATCCATTTGAGTCCTTATGAAACCTTACACTTACCTCCACAAAAGTAAAAGGGCAACCGAAGGGCTAAATACACTCCAACCTAATTTTTTTACAAGGTTCATATACAAATGAGGCACATTTTCCAGGAAAAGAAAAAGCTGATGCTCTAGCTGCTTTATTCATAAGCCCACACCCAGAGTATAATGACTACTGCTTGAGATGTAAACTGGTTGAGATGTAAAATCCAAAAAGGGCAAGTAGGGATAGGATCTTGCCAGGGTGGGTAGTGCTTGCCAGATCAAGTGTAAATCGTTAGTAATATAAAAAGCGCGCAGTTAATAACTGGATTACAATAAACTCTCGTGGAAATTAACGAAAGTTCTGTTAGGCAAGTGAGTAGCACTAATCTTCATGTTATAATAAATAATTTCATAATTTGTTTGTAATATTATTCAAATCATCATCAATCCTTTTAAATAAAAACATTTATAGCGGGGTCATAAACAATCCACAACCCGAAGTATTATTTGCCCAAAATGAACGTTTATTTCCGTTTGTCTATAGAATTGTTACAAAAGCTTCGTAATCCCCATTATACATTACGATCTGTCATCATCGCAACAAACGCCAATGTAAACAATTTTATTACAAGCCCTTTAGCTTTCAGTGCTATATCCTTTTCCGTCATCGTTTTACCCAAAAACAGGAAGCAATCACATTGGCAAACACAGTTAATGTCAAGCACATTTGATTAATCAAAAAGTCTCGCCACACAAACACATTCACAGGGCTCATTAAAACATAACAAATCGTTGGAAAACAAGGACTGACGACGGATACACCAACTAGCTACGCGCTGGCTTGACGACAGGAAAGAAATCCTTTCTACTCATATCCGAAAGTTAACACACAGTCGACAGGGATTTTTCGAGGGCAATGCATATTAGCACATCGTTAAATATTAATGCCCCCTAATTAGTGTACTTTGGGCATTAACAAAATCGAGGAAATTAATTTTCCACCGAGAGTAGTCGGGTTCAGAATTCGACAATAAAATTGAGTAATAAAATAAAATATGCTATTGGCCTGCCCACACATATGCCAGTGTGGGTGTGTTAAAGGGGTTTTTATTGGGCAGTAGTAGGAGCTTTCAAATTAAATCGATTTTCTAAAACGCAATCATGAAATGTGTTTTACTTTTGAAAAGATTATTGCTTTTCATAAGGATTGCCTATAATTTTATTCGACGAAGGCGAGTATACTACATGCACCCCTACCGAACTGACAAATGGGCGAGGGCAAGTTATTAGATTTGATTAATGCTTTTGAGGTGAATTTCCGAATTGCAGATGTAAATTAAGGAATGTCCGGTGCCTAAATGGGAGTTAAACCTACTCTAGGCTAATTTAGAGTTTACGGAAGCAGGAGGTAGTCGATAAAAGTGTCAACAATTATTTGAATTTCGTTCGAGGGGTAATTCCGATAATAGAACTGACATCATTTGGAAAATATGGGCACAGGCATAGCGGAACTAAACACATTTTCCCCAGCTATATATACTGGAAAGGGAAATACACGCAAAGAATATAGGCATGTATGCTGAGCATTAGAATGTGCAATTTGCTATAGGCAACTGTGAAGCATTTGTTTTTGCGGCTCAAGTAACTAATGTGTTTTGGACTGTTGAATAGTTCGAATAGTTCGAATCTCAGTAAAACAATGGAAAGCTTTTTCGGTGCATCACCTCTCAGAAGGCAATGACAAATCTTAGACAGTTTAAATTGAAAAAAATTTATTAAACCGCTGTTCAAGGTCGACAATAAAAACTATAAGAAAATGATTCAAGAAACTTGGTCTGGGCCCTCTTTGGGTTGCCGAGCCAAATGATCTTTATGGATTGATTCATTCGAAATCAAAGTAACAGGTTCTGCCTCAATAGTTTACTTAATATTTCACTGGGAGCTGTCAAAGAGAATATACATAGTATTAGGTTTGTTCGATGTTCCCAGCCCTAGGGCGCCCTGGCTAGTGTCAGTGTATTTCCGTGGCTGTCAAAAAAAAATGTCTACCCCCGCTTCATCGAATGCAGATTGCCATGAAACGTTGCTTTGACAGATTGCCGTGACAAGCAAAAATAAAAATAAAAAAATTTTCTCTTTCAAGTTGCCAAGAAAAGATATGTATATTTCAACTAAAAAAGATAAAATAAATAACTTTTTTAACTTTCCACAACGCACGAATGTTTTTTTGTTAAAAATTTTGCCAACGAACAACGCTTCTTTTATTTTCCCCATGCACGAATATTTTTTAAAATTAACGAACATTTTCTGACAGCACTTTTTTCTTGCCCTGAGGAAATACCTGGAGTTCAGTGCAGAACCATGGTTAACATCAAACACAGGGCAGTATAAAAAGTGCGTTTTCAGTGTAGCACTGGATGACATCGAACACATTAGTGAGAAACCAGTGCGCACTAGGGCGCCCTAGGGCGGACATCGAACAAACCTATTATCACATTCTATCGATGGTAGAGTGGAATAACAAACTGTATGTATCAAATTAAGAAAGATATGTCAAACTGACAACTAGATCAGAACAAACGACTTTCAAAGCTGGAATAGTATGTAGGAATATGGCTAAAGGTTAACACGTTCATTTCGGTAGTCAGAAAAAGTTTAAATACATTAAGCAAACGTTTCATTGATGATCTTAAAGAAATTGAATACATACTTAATCTAAGTTCTACAAAAATTATAATAGGGTAAATTAGGTCCCCTTGAACCATTATTTCTACCGAACCTATCTATAGATCAACATAAACACATTCATGTAAGTTTTTTTTTTTTAAATTTCGAATTCAGTTGGTACCTATATATCGACGTCAGTAAGGCTTCATTCTTTACAATCTCTTTCCGCTAAACACACCTTTAAACTACAATCATCCATTCAATTGTCTACCAAACAAATGTATGGCTTGCCAACATAGATAACCTCATGGCTGAACCAATACAATTGACAATTGCACTGACTGATGACACATTTCGCATTTCCCTGCGTGATGCAGAAAGCGCAGACAGACAATGCCCTCTATCACGGGAACACGAACAAAAGGTTCACCTGTGTTTGTATATAGCCGCAGCACGGCAGATATAAATCAAGTCACAGAGCCAGTAATTTCACTAGACGTCCTGGAATCAATAAATAAATGTCCGCCATTCCCTGGAGCAAAGTCCTGTAGAGTCCCCCCCCCCATTCAGTGATACTTCCTCCCGCATATCCCAAAGGGGGAGAAGTATGAAAACCGAAAAAGGAAAAAGAAAAAATTCAAAGAAAAGGGTCGTTTTTGACGGCTAGCAGGAAGTGAGGTTATGCCAACTGTCAACAGAGAATTGTTGGCGATAATAATGACATTTAACAAAAGGATGGGGTGGAATATTTGCAAAGTTTTGCAATTACGAGAGTTTAATGGACTTCTTTGACATAGTTACCTGAATTAACCTTGTTGAAGCATATTTTGTTGTCCTTTCTATTGTGCACACCCAAACAAGGATAAATGTCAACAATTAGGATACAGATACAGAAAATTTCACGATTCCTGTATGAATATTTAAAACCGTTCGAATTGCGAAAACTAGGTTACGGAAATAAATTTCTATTTAATAAACTGAAAATTTTGTGAAATTGTTAGCGAAAATCCTTTCTTATTGTTGTTATTTTCTTTTCTGGTTGTAAATATACACAAAACACACATACACTAACACACGCACACGCAATCGATGATGGACGAAGCGAAAATACACGAAAACCCGGGAGTCCTTGCAGTAGGACGTAATATGCGTGTTTGATTACAGCGGAAAAATGTAAAATATTCACACAACAAAGACCGTTTTTGATTGGAAAATTCACAAATTAGATCAAGAATCTTTTAAGGATTCATCTAATAGTATTTTTCGATTGAATAATCCTTGATAAACAATTATATTGGGTAAAAATTTGACCAACTTTCAGGAAATCACAAAAAACCGAACCGACACAAAATCTAACTGACGAGCCTAGAGAGAGCGCAACGTAGTGGAATGAAACACAAGGGTGTTACTGCCAAGTGGCGGTTTCCACCCTTGACAATTAAAGGGAACAAGTAAAATTGAAATTAGGACGATGTCCCTTTTCAAAAACCAACACCAGCAGGAAGTCCCTTTTTTCGTTATCAATTTACTTCACGGAAATTGAAATTTTCCCTAAGAAATGTGAATTAAAAAAAAAAAAAAAGATGTCCTTCCTTAAATTTCAATTCAGTGATGTTTCTCTCCGATTCCATGGACGAATATTTGACAGGGCGCTGTTCTGTGTTGTTGTTAGCTGCATTATCAGGTTATTCACAGTGTTTTGCGCATGCCCTTGTAGAGGTGAAGTGTGTTCCTTTTCAGTGTCAGAGAGGGTTTTTTTTTCGAATGGCAATTGTTGTTTTATCCTTTGAGGTACTGGTTTAGATCCTTTACCTGGGATTGGGATTTGGATTTGAATTGTTTTCTTTTGGCGAAGATAAGGGTTGTTTTGATTCGCACCCTAATGCGAGTCCCAGGAAAAGTGGCTCACAGCGCCGTACGAAATTGATTAAATGCATCAAACTGGTGAATTAGATGATTATAAGGAATAGAAGGGGTACCGGATTGGATACTTGATGGTGCTTCGATGTGAGTCGTGGCCAGAAGGGTTGAATTTGTAAAATTGTTAACGTTTTATTGCCGTGTACACGAAAAGGGGTTACATTTTAGGAATAGAAACACTACGTATTTTCTTCCGTTTAGGTTTTAGCGGATATTCGTAATCATATCCTGGTAAAGATGTCAAATCATTTAGCGTTCTCAGGCATTCAAATCATTGTAGGTGTGTGTATTGTAAAAGGATATACCCAATATAAGACCGTGGAAGAGCTGCAAAATGCTCAATTTCCACATGAAAGCAAACAGTAAAGGCCTTGTAGATATAAGGGAAGCAACTACTCTACTGGTTTAAATTGAAGTTTAAGTTTCGAATCTTTAGTAGAAAGACAGCATGGATCAACGTCCCCAAGGAAAGCATGAATATTGACTTCCTATAGCTGACCATAGCCATTCAAAATAAAACAATAAAAAAGATGTGTCAATTCAGAAAGAACTTAAGTCTGACACCAAGTGGAAAGATAAATAATAAAGGACAAAATATGTGGTATAAGCGTTTTCAGTAGCTTGTTATTCTCACAAATTATTTTTGAAAGAAACGTGAATTGAAAGGATTTTCTTATTGGTATTTCCGATTTTGGCGAAGTCTCGGAAACCAAATCTATAACAAATCCGTTTTTTATACGAATGGATACATTAATAGATATGCTGACCTAGACACATTTGCAATCACGCACACTGGTTGATCAATATTAGACTTGGTCAAGGATCCTGCTACCTTTGAAAGATGCAATTTTCTGTTCGAGATCATCAGCAAACTATTTAAGTATGTACACTACTTTTTCAAGTTTTTTAGAGACTTGGAATGTAGCCGTAACGTGATTAAACAGACACGAGTTGAAGAGGTGGGTGTTCAACAGCTTCTCAATTTTATAATGCAAATATATTTGTGGTACGTCATTGAAACAATGCTTTCTGTTTCGATTCAGGCATAGTGACAGGTATTCTTCTGAAATCTCAGCACATAATCTCTAATTCAGTTGTCAAAAAAGATATGAGAACGGGTTTTAATCGTCACTTTTTTGACGAATCTGTTCATTATAAGATCATTTCGTTCTCAATTGAGGTCAGAAAATGAGACCAAAAATTCGTTTTAGTTAAAATCGCGGACCATATCTTAATACAAGATTTACATGAATGCCATTTAGAATTTGTCACAAAACTATTCTAAAGCAGTTACAAGACAGGCTCCTACATATTTCCATGTTTACTACAATGTTTCTTTGAAAAGTTCTTCGACCTTTAAATTTACAGACAATATTCGTACTGAAATCTCTTTTCATTGCATCCCACCCAAACCCCACCGCTTGTTATCATTTCAAATTGAATTCCAAGCCAAACCAAGACAGTGTTGCATTTGCCTGCATATCACTCAAAACCTCAAAATTTGATTATTCCACATTCACACAGCCATAGCAGTACAGACAGACAAAATCCTGACAAGGCCGTAAAATCATACAAAACATTGTATGATTTGCTCTCACCAACCCATCTGCAGATGT
Organism: Criorhina ranunculi; assembly: GCA_951813785.1. Taxonomy (NCBI): domain Eukaryota; kingdom Metazoa; phylum Arthropoda; class Insecta; order Diptera; family Syrphidae; genus Criorhina; species Criorhina ranunculi. Next base: position 14,434,239 of record OX638384.1, read on the forward strand.
GCGAAAAAGAACAGCACAAGGATTCATAAATACAAACCAGAAATAGGCGGGGTTGGGTAGACTCCTTCACTGGTACAAATGGGTGTCGAGTGTCGAGTTATCAAGAATTAATTAAGAAAACTTTGTTTTTTGCAAGTGCAAAGTTTTCAATTTGGATTCTATCTTCCTATCTCTACGTAGACAGGCAAGTAGGCAGGCAGTCCTTTTATCCTGCCACGAAAATATTGGTCGATGTGTGTGTTCTGTGTCATTCTGTGTTCCTTTTTGAACTTGCCTCAGCAAAGTGCAAACTTTTTTGGGTTTTCATTTTCAATTATATCGAGGATTTGTTTCTTCATTTTACTTCGATACACACACACACGCACACCCATTTCGTATATGCGATGCGTACAAATAACAAAGAGCGACGTAGTGAGTGGATGGGTAGGTACGTCACACATGAAAATCACAAGGAGTTTTGGAATTTAATTAGGAAACTTGGCTTATTCCGGAACACCCATCATGAATGCCTACACCATTACCCCGACTGCTGAGCCCTAAGCCACCACTAACCATTGAACACAGGTAGAGGGTACACAAGCACAACACACAAAAAGGTAGTTTCGAATCTTAATGAAGGACTCTTGAGAAAGTTGTTTTGTTCTATAATCTTCCTGCACTCTCTGGTTGGCAATATCAAAAGGGGATTTGCTACATAACCTAATTTTATTCCATTCTCCCACCGCTATTCTGGGGACCGTGATTAACACCTTTAAGTACAGCAAACATTTTCCATTAACCATTTTGTGAGAGGAGGTGCCGCCATTGTTGTTATCATTCTCATTCATTTTGCAATCCCTCAATGTTTAACAATATAAACAATTGATTGAATAATTATGTAAATTTTGCCTTCAAAAGGATATTCCATACGAAGCAACAACGTTGATGGAGTCGACACATCGTTGTCGTCTTTGCAGGGATTTATTCGCATATCGTTTGGCGGATATCCCTTTCGACCCATTTGGGCGGAGACTATTCAAAATTCAAATTCAATCAACTGTTGTCGCATGGTGGTACTCCATGTTGTCCCCCAGCTCGGCGACATTGTTGCATATTATTCGCACGGAAAACATCCTAAAGAGGACTTTGGCTGGGGTATTCTTTTGTAAAGGACCTCTTTTCGTTATCCCTGCGTTTATCTCTTAATCGATTCCAGTGACAAGGTGAAGAGTTTCTTTTCTTTGTTTGACGATTATGGAGCTAAGAGGGGTTGAGAGGCGAAATAGTCAACAATTTCCAAGTTGATCCAAGATGGATTGACAGTTTATGGTTGTGTATTCTGTTCTCGACATCAAAGGATTTCTCGCACACCAGCCAGCGGGGAAAAGTTTACTTTGTAAATTCGCTTTTAATGCGTTTTGGTACGGTAAATCAAGATTTTGATTAGCATAAGAGAAACAGGAAGGAGAATTGGTTTACCTTTCTCGTCGCGAGAAAGTAAGTGTAAAGTGATTATGCAGAGATTGACAGGTAAACGAAATGAGATTTCAGGGATTCTTTCAGAAGTGTTAACACTGATGGGATTGTTATTTTGTGTAGGAAGAGGATAATTAACATACTATAAATGCTGGGAAACATTGACGCGTTAGATTGGGATCTTTAATGAAATTTTGGTTGTACCAATCGTTCGTATATGTAGGTCCTCGGTAGACTACATTCACATTATTACTAACATGGATTTCATTTCATTTATCTAATGCCCTTTCATTTTTAAAGGGCATCGTAAATCTAGGCTATCAGACTGGTCAAAATAGTGACAGCTTAGTGCAGGTTAATAGAAATATTTTTATTTTTTTTGCCTCGATTTTCCCTCATCTAATACTATGAATCTTTACTTGTCAAGGGGTGTCCTTTGGTGCACTTTTGCTTCAAAATGAATAAAGTTCAAAAAAGAGTTAAAGACTCAGCTCACAGAATTTTCTTCTTTTTTAAAACTAAATTTAATAAATGGATTTTGTAATAAAGTACAAAATAGAACAGCAAATTTAGTTCAGAAATATTGAACTCCAAACCTTAAAAAACTCAAACATTTGTGCGCTAAGCCATCGATATGTTATTCAAAATACGGCACATCGAAGTACAAGATATTCGTTATTATAAGTTTTTTTTTTAATTCAACTCGGGCTTAAGGGGTTATGAATACCCTTATGATTCTTTTCACACAGAGTCAGTGTTAGTAAGCTGAAGTGATTTTGAAGATGAGGTAGTATAAGATTTCAGTCTTTGCTCCGAGGGTGGTGTCCAGAATAACTGAGGAGAGTTATTGGTATTGTTGCCATTGCTATGATTCACAGTTTTTCTTACGAACCTCCTAATGTCATTATCTCTATTCAGTACGATCAACACATCAAATCATATGCTTACCTCTACTGCCAGTGTTATGCTTTTACAGTAGAGTTGACATTGGCTTTTTTCGCAGTCGATCGACTTTCTTAACATCAGGAGTTGAACCTGGAACCTTCAGCGTGACAAGCAATGATACGCACCACTACTCCACGGCTACCCCCTAATCCATTGTGGTTTTCTCTGAAGAGAGAAGATGTCAAAGATTAATTTGCCTATGTATATGATAGTTTCGAACTGCTCGGTTGGCCTGAGTGATCGAATGTCATACAATGGAATATTAACTCATCTCTTTTTGTTTACGAATTGTTGAGCTATTTTTAACCCTCAGATAGTCTGAACAACATAGGCCCTGCTTCTTAATACGAGAGTCACAGTTTAACGCTTCTCTCAAATTTGATATGATGTTCGGTCCATTGACCGGGGAATTCCTCTAAAAATTGGTAAGTTATTCTCGTAATCGCTCGTAATGAGCAGCTATTGGCATTCGACTTATTTTGAGACCTTCGAAACAAAGCTAAACTCTAAATCTTACGAACTAGCATCAATCTTTCGCATCCGATACTCTACATCTCCATAAACCTTAGATGCCACATTAAATAACTCCCACTTCTGACACCTGATTATTTCTTATCGACTTTCATCACCATTCTTTCTTAGGAATATGAAAATAAATACATCGTCGCTATGTGTGTCTATTATTTTTACCACTACTCCTTGTGTTACGTATGCCACAGACAGAGAGGAAGTTAATTATTTTGTTCTTATCGACCATTTTGTTGACGCACAAATAGAAGAGAACCGACAGAGTCGAGAGCACAATACCGCGACAATAGGAGAAGGCTGTGGGTGTTTCTCTTCTAGAGGACTTCCCAATTCAACGAGCAAGAAGATAAATGTGATTTCAGCAGCCTGCAACTAAATCAAACCAACTCATCCACCACCCACCGCCATTCCAACCATCACACCACTAGACTGTGGAAGGAAGGTTGGGGAGAGGCGAAGAGAGAGAAAGTTCAGGTAGGTATACCATGTGTCCTTTCGAGCGTGAACAGAGATCCCTGTTCAGTTTGGTTACATCCTTTCCTTTGGCAGAAAGTTCCAACTATAGACATGTGTACACACACACACATACAACATATACACATGAATCATGAATACGCACCACAATGCTAAGGGAAATTTGCATATTATTTCACACTTTGATTGAATATGTAAATCCTTGTAAATGAATTCAATTTTACGATCTAAGAGATAAGGCCACGTACTGGATGACTGACTGGATAGATGGATGGTTGAATGGATGGATGGTTAGATGGAAGGATCATTGCGATAGATGTTTCTCGTATGGTTGAGTGTGGAATATAATGTTTGGCATCGATGGGTATGGTAATCTTTGTGCCGATGCCGAAAGAAAAGCGAAAGGACAACGACTATGACAAAATCACGGGCTGAACACAATCGAGAGTTTAATTTAAGTCTGTTTATTGAAACGAGAGGAAGGAAGGAAACAAAAATAAGAAAAGCAAAACGATTCTCTGCTCCTCGCCGAAAGACAAACTTCAATCCATTGTTCCCGGGGTTCAAATACTCACACGTCGTATACATATATGGTCATGTCGTAGTCGTAATAGAATCCTTTGGTCTATTTGTGGGTAAGAGAAACAAACAAGGAACCCAAAGAAAACGCTGGGACTAACAAAAGGATTTCCATTTTGAATAAATGGATCAACGAATATGCCAAACCCATCCGGTATTTTGTCAAAATGTTTCTTTAGGAACACACACAAAATGAATGCGAATGAAGGACCACAAATCAAAATGTGAAAGTGAAATTGTTTATTGCTCTGTTGGTGCATGTAGTAAAGGAATCGGGTTTGGCCATTGGCGATTTGAATGATTTCAAATTTTTAATTTATTGATTCAATCATAAATATGCAAGTTGACGGAGAAAACAATACAATTTAGGAATCCGTTTCCGGAGTGGTGACTGTGAATGTTTTGGTTTTAAAATTATCAATCGAACATCCTGTATAAGTGGCTTTTAGGGATACCAAACAGAGCAACACACACCGACTCGAAAACGACTATGAACTTTTATTTCAACAATTTTTCATTTCAATCTTCAATTTCAATAAATTTGCTTTTACTGAATCTGAACTTATATTTGATAACTGAAACGTCAAAATAAAAAAAAAATCTATGTACACACAATTTTGGTAAGGGTCAGGTGTAGACTTAGACGACGTAAGGGAGACTTCATCACAACCAATGAAAAAGTTGACCAACTTTCAATGATAACTAGGGTGGTAAATAGAGTTGATATGGCCTTTATAAGTGCAAAGAGACTTCAAACTAGAACCTTTTATCGACCGCTACGGCTCACTCATCAACATTTTGTTCATCGTGCCCCGAGTTAGAACAACTCAGGCAGAAGCAAACATCATTGAAAGCTCGAAAGATAAACTGCCAAGAGTCTTCAAAGACGAACAAATTGTCTTTTCTCTTCATTTTTACAGCTTCTTGAATTCATGTCTATCACACTTTGTTCAGTTAACATGGCGAAGGTGGAGCGACTGGGTCTGACCAAAAAAGGGATCTCTTTTTCTTCCTTGTCCATGTGTTCAGTTGGTTTCAGCATCCAGCCTAAATATGCTGTACTCTCGGTTTCCCAATGCGTATCCGGACTTTAATAAAGGTGAGAATGTGCATTACCGAAACGAAGTTCAAACATCAAAATATCTCCTCAAACGCAACGTCTTTGTCTCGTTGGCAGGGAGGAGTAAGCATGTTTATCCGCGTCTACCGTCTAAACGCATGACCCGATTGGAATGAGACTTGAAACTTCAAAAATATCTTAGGCCACGTTTTAGTTCTGTCATGTCCACTACGAAATGAGCAATGACAATGAAAAATATCAAGCAAGTCCACATGTCGTTTACGAGACAATAGGTGTGTTTTTTTGGTATCCCGTATGGGATTGTCGAAAAAAACGACATCGAGGTTAAGCAATTTGCGTGTTAAAAGCAACAACAACTTATCCCACATAGCATTAGCTAAGACCACAAAATTTTCTGGGCTTAACTTTATCCCAGATAAAAACGGTGCTACCAGACTCGAGTTTCTATGCAAACGTGACAACTGACGTGCGTTGATGTCAGTCGAGTGATTCTTTGTTATGAAAATATGGCTGAGCAAGACAGAAAGTCCGTAAAAGCAGAAATGCAATATGCAAAATAATTCGAAAAATCTATATTTATTGTTAGCATACGTAAAAAGTGGTCAAGACCTGAGGAATTGGGGCTGCTGAGATGTTATTTAGCTTTTGTTTTGATTGTCTATCTCACAGCTGTTGAGTTGAAATGTCAATCCATACGCAGTGCTGCCAATTTTTTTGTGATTAGTCCCCGATGTCGTTTTTTTCGCCAATCCCATATGGGATACAAAACAAACACACCTAATGTGAAGATTTTAAAAAAACGAAGTTTTGACACGATAGTCTTTTATAAACTCACAACTGTTAAAATTCATAACATAAATAATTTAATGGCACATTCACTAATTCCAAGTAAACGAAATCAATTGAAAGATGCAATAACAAAAATACACAAATAAAAAAAAAATATTCAACGCAAGACTCTGCTTCGTCCTTCTTCTTAAACCATCATCGACTGGAAAAGTCCTACAACAAATAGTATCGCATTTCTAAAATTCCATTACTATTATCCCTTTGCATGTTCGACGGCACCAAAGACGAGGACGATGATTCCTATCTCTTTCGTTGGTGGCCACCCGCATTCCACCCAACACGGTGCCACCAGCATTGGGTTTCGGGGCCATTTAGAGTGCTTCTATCCCTACCAGGGTTTAAGTATTTCTTCGGGATTATTTAAATTGTTCGGGCATCGGGATGAATTGTAAACGGGCCTGCAGTACAAAATGTTTTCACCGTTTTTTTTTGTTTTTTGTTTTTGTGTTGGTGTGGTTGGATTGGGAAGTTTCGCTTTTTTGTTTTCGGTTAGAAGGATGAGTATGCTTTTGTGGTTCAACAGTAATGTAGCCGCAGGGCAGTAAAAAAAAGAAACGTGGGTGGTGCACAAAAGACACTAGAAGAAGAATCCACTGTGGAAGACTAATGAATGGGCACGGGGTGTGATCTGATCCTCCTCCGCATACTTTTCCTACTTGCTTCTTAGATTTTCTAATGCATGGCCGTCACAAGCTGATTTTCAATGAAATCCTTGTTTTTGTTTTGTTTTCCCTTCTTCTTAGTTTGTGTTGTCTTTCGGGTTTTAAATTTGGTAATGGTTAAGCGGGAAACCTAGTTTTGGTTTTCGTTGATACTCGGAGTAATCAGTCGGATGATGCCTTGGTCAACCGCCGGATATTCTTGTTATTTGTGTCAAAGGAATTGTTGAATTGAAATTGATTGAAAATGTAAAATCGTTGATTTAAAAAATTAAGAGTTAAGAGAAATGCTTTAGTTGACGAGTAAACTTGAAGGATAATGTTTGAAAGAAACAAAAATTTTGAAAAATGTTTTTAAAAATATACATAAATTGGATTTTAAACATTAAAATTGACAAAGATAAAGGATTTTAAAGCCTTTGTAGCTATTCCTTTATCCAAGTAATATTTTGTTTAAATGAGAATGCTAATTAGCCACAAGGGACAGTAGCAAAATCTTTATCAAATGATTCTACGCTTTCCTATAAAAACCTTTGCTTTGTCTGCTTTTTGGTCCATGAACTTTGAAGTAATGAATGCTCTTACTGACGTAGACTAAGTTCCTCTGTCTGGCATGACCAAATTAATAAAGTCTTGAGGTCCACTTTTTCAAGTCTTTTTATGCCGCTATTGTACAACTCTTTAATTTAAAGCTACAGAAATGGAAACATGGCCTCTAGCTTTGTTCGACATACCCAGCATCAGTACGTCCTAAGGCAATGTCAGCGCAAAAAGGCGTTTGAGACCTAAAGCCCCTCGAGCGTTTGAAACTTTTCAAAAGTAGTTAAAATCGTTTCTGAGACTTGGGCTACATAAAAATATTCGAAATACAAGCAATAAAACAACTTCGAAGAAGGCGAAGGTGATTCAATAGATTTAATTTTTTTAACACTAATAGAATGTCGTCTTAAAGTACCACAAGACTTTTAAGAAACTTCAAGATAGGTTAGGTTAGGTTAGGTGGACAGGCGTCCCAAGGGACTCACTTAGGCTCAGGGCCCGTTGTGCTGCCTATAGAATTCCCTGAAGGAGAATTCTACCCGTAAAACCATTTGGAGTTATTGATGAATGTGATGATCTTCCTCATAGTGTCCAAGAAATCTTCTTCTGCTGTGGGAGAGCGCTGGACAATGGCAGAGAAGGTGGGTGGTGCTTTCCTCCTCCTCCTCATCCCTACAGCTTCTACAGAAATCATTGTATAGAGCTCCTAGTTTCCTGGCGTGTTGTCCTAGTAGGCAGTGGCCTGTAATGACACCAATAATGGTGCGGATTTGTGTTTTGTTGAGGGTGATGATCTCCCTTGACTTATGGTCGTCAATTTCAGGCCATATAAGTCTGGTGCAATGGCACGTATGACCGCCTTTCCACCTGGAGTTAGTTTCTCTAGTTATATTTTGTGTGATAATTAGTTTCACTGTACTGTTAGGTATACCCAGGTCTTTGGTGTGAGAGGTAATCTCTAGGGTCGTACCAGATCTGGCAAGTTCGTCGGCTTTGCTGTTACAAGGGATGTCACTATGTCCAGGCACCCAACATAGGTGAATATTAAACTGCTCAGTCATCTCTCTAAAAGACGATAGGCAGTCGAGGACCGTCAAAGAGTTGTTAGTGACATTTGATATGGATTTCATAGCTGCTTGGCTGTCGCTGAAGATACAGATATCCTTGAAGGATACAATGTTCCACTTCAGCCATGATAAAGCTTCCTTTATCGCCATTATTTCCGCTTGGAAAACACTAGAGTGATCAGGGAGGCGAAAAGCCTGGTTAAGGTTAAGTTTGTGTGAGTGTAAGCCGATAAGATAACTTTTTAAAGAAAACGCTCTCACCACGACCCGCTTATTCAAATGATATCGCTCAGCAAAAATTTCAGATTTGGTTCTCTCTGACTACTATTTCCTAAACTACTACTCTGACTACTAAATCCTCCGAATTTTTACTTAAAAACAACGAATTACAACGATTTTTTATGTCGAAATATCAACGTTCATTATGTAGGTACGAACTTTTTTTTCGATTTATAGAAGATACCACTGAAACTAAATAGTTGATCTAAGACTTAAGTCTTTAAATTTGTTTACGAATTTGGTTGGTTGATTGAAAGAAAACAAGTGTTCAAATGTTTCGAATTTTAAAGAGTTTCAGTTAGCGAAGTTCGACTTAACAAATTCAAAACAAGTGCACCAAGAAACTAATAGAGTTCATATAAATAAACAAAAAAAAAAGTGGCGGATTTTTGATGATACCCAGAAGTGGAAAATGACAACCAGTGGGGTTATGTTGACAGCTTCACGTGGACTGTAAATGTATTATTGTGGAACCTATGTGGTGTATGACAGCATCCACTATGGTGAAGAAAAGAAAAGATACAGAGTGCTACTTATATTTATATTACAAATATTCACTGTGTCGGAATATAGGACGGATAACGTGAGTACGTCTACATTATACGCCAAGAGAATGTTTTCTTCTTCACCCAGGATAGGGAACAAAATCTATCGATCGCGACAACGCGACCACTTTGTCAGATTTCAGTGATTTCTTCAACGTATTGTTAATAAAATACTGCTTTGCTTTCGACAGCTTCAACCAGCGTAAGAGACGTAGACGGAAACATCCATTACAAGCATAATACTAATGTCGAACAAGAACGTTCCAAAAGGCAGCAGTAAATAAGATATGAATTGAAAAACAAAAATATGTTTCTGTTCCTTGTTCACCCTATTGTCAACATTGTATGTATTTGACGTGCAAAATGGGATAGGTTCAAATGAGTTCCACAACATGTTTTGCTGTCAAATTCTTGTAAGATTCTGCGCACGTCAGTTTTCTTCAGCCTGTATTTGTTGTCACTTTTGTTTAGTTTACAAATTTCATTAATTAATTGCAAAATAACAATCAGGATTTATTTAAAATAAATAAATACGATTTCTTTTGAATTTCCTCAATCTTAATAAATCCATTTGTTCCTTGGCAAAGGTGTAGGCACAAGTGACTTTTGTGTGTACAAATTAAAGCCGCCATTCTCTCAGTATCTGCCACAACAAACTCAGTCACTTGTTAAATGCTTCTGCCGTGTGCAGATATTGACAACAAACCATGTCCACCTCTGAAAATCAAATACAAGGACAATCGCCTCTGCACTTAAGCCCATCAACACTTGACCAAAATGCACAAACACAAAACTCATCTAACCTCAGTGCACCGAAAACTAGTGATAACCAAGTGGATCAAGATGATGGTGCATCTTGCACTTCTTCATTAGAGGAAGAAGACAATAAACCACATTGGGATGTCGGTGCTGGGGATATTGCAATATACAACGACACTCCCAGTGATCGAAGCGTTGTTCGGTTTCTTCAACGAGTAAAGCCAGAAATTATAAGAATTCTCGAGTCGGTCGTGTTGCGAAAGAAAAGAATCAAATACAACACTGTTCTCCAGGTCAGGTTTAGCAACAATTATAACATCTCGCCTACGGCCTTTAAAACCGATTATATCACATTGGAAAGCGCGGCAGCAGTTGAGGACACCTACGATGTACTCGCCGATCTGATTGTATTGAAGACCGAGAAAATCAGTCTGGTCTATCAAGTTCTGCGGGTTGAGGTTAATATTAAGCAGCTGCGGCCTCGCTGTGGATCATTCATTGAGTTACCCGCCAAAATTCCTTCATTTAAGGCAGTTATCAACTTTCGGAACTACGACAACTACTGTTTTAAGTACGCAATACTGACTGCAGTCAAGTATCTGTTAAAAGATGCCAGAGTTGTGTCTCTGAGGGATATTGATATTAACAGTGAAAGGATCATCTATGGCGGAATTGGTGTTAACTTTGCTGGCCTAACATTCCCCGTGGAAGTTAGGGATGTTCGTGTCTTCGAAGAGAACAATCCCACACTCAGTGTGAATGTCTTTGGACTCGAAAAGAAGAAAACTCAACACGTAGTCGTTGGTCCTCTGTACCGTACGAGAAGAGAGCAAAGTAGGCACATTAATCTGTTGTTCTTGGAAAATCCTCAGAAAAACATGACACATTACGCGTATATTTCTCGACTAGCAGCATTGATACGTGGCCACAGTAACTGCAAATGTATGGAATACATCTGTAATACCTGCCTTAAATATTTCACCGACGCCAGAAAGTACCAGGAGCACAGGGACAAGAACAACTGTGAAGTGCTTCGATCGCTGTCTTGAATGGTTGCATCAAATGTCGTCAAAGTGTATTGGAATTTTTGTAAATAGCTATTCGTGACTGCGCCTGCGGTAACACAAGGTGGGTCGACACTTCTATTAACTGAGTAGATGGAACTACTTGTATGTTCTCTTGTCCTCTTTAGCATTAGTTAGAGCTTAGGATGCAATGAATGTAAAATTTATGTATATTTGAAAATAAAATTTAAGTAAGATTGTACTTGTGGTTGCTTGCTGTTTTTTTCTTGTGAGATCATCGATTATGTGTTTTTGGAAAAGTGAAACTGTTGCTGTGTCAAAACCAAAACAATCGCTATGAATCGTAGGTACTATATGGCAAGTAGGCCTTGCCTGCACTTAGTTCATTTTGTGCAAATCTTTGACATCCAAACAAGTTATTGCCAACTTCAGAGCCTTTCCATTTTATGCTGCTTACAGAGAGGAAATACAGAAATAAGATCTGGAGTTCGCATGCTTCGCATCCAAAGCACTAACAAAGAATACAATTACCGACCCGAACTGTGCCTGTTCGAGCCCGGTCGGGGAACAGCAGCAGCCACCGAAAATAAAGAAGAGAAATGAACAAAATCTAACGTTTCTCCAGCCACTGCACCAAAAAGGGGTTTCTGCCTGGGAGTACAATGCACCGAAAACGAGTCTGAGTGCTCCTGGGATTTGGAAATTTCCTTTAAAAAAAAAAAATGCAATTACATAATTAAAATTTTATTTTACACGTTTATTGATAAATTTGTTTCCCTACTTAGATGCTAACACGACTTTCTATATATTCTTCATGTAGGTATGTCTTTTAACTTCTGTCATGTTAGTGCTATGGGACTATCGCAATTTCCTTTGTCCTCTTTGTGCAAGCTTAAACTCCCTTCTGTGTCAAATGGCCGAATGCACGTATTGCACACAAAATTCCCATAGTCTGGATGGTAGAAGGCTAGAAATCTTGCAAGATGGACTATACAAACATAATGCGACTGACTCATGAGTTGATTTTCCAAAAACAAAAGATTTAAATGCAATTCTTGCTCACGTCGTGTTCGATAAAGTGGTCCAATCAGTCTGCTAGTTTCTGTCTCCGATTTTTCCAAACCAAAAACATTCACGCTAATGTGCGGATTTTTTTCTTCGAAAATACGGCAATCTCTAACTTCGAGCGGAAATCTCAATCCAGAAAAGTCTAAGTCCAGCTCAGCATAATGAATGTGGTCCTTGACAATATTTTCTATTTGATATGAGCTTATTTCCCCACGTTCATCCGGATGTAAAAACGTTTTGCATTGTCCTATCCCAGTAATTATAGCCCACTTGAAACAGAAGTTATCGTTGTTTTTTATGTTAATCAATTCACTTTCTTCATTAACATCATCTGGTATCGGCAAATGTCCACCTTTTCGATATATTAACTTCTTAACATGTAGTTTTAAGTTGTCGGCTTTAAAGATATTAGAAATCAAACCAATGTGCTCTTTGGCAAATTTTCTCGTTTCATGTGCCAATAATTCGATAAGAACATCAATCGTTTCATTAATTTCGTTTGGATTGTCCAGCACAATGTAGTTGGAAGCGAATGTATGTTTTTGGTTCCCCCAGAACGTAATATGAAGAGAAATATTGTATTGAATTTGTTTGTAATAACTGAGTACCTTTACTAGAATTTCAGTAATTTCGAGTTTGCAATTCTTTATGAATCTTGAAGTGCTCACTTGATTTTTGGAGTTGTTGTCTACGACGAGTTCAACGATGGTTCCGTCGGAATCAGTTGATTTAGGAGGATCCTTCGCCTTACCTTCCTCAAGGGGTATAGTTTTGCTTTTGGTCCTGACCTTTAAACGAGGACGAACTCTTTTTTTCACGATGAAACCCTTCTTGTGAGTAGCTAGATCCATGCACTTTATTGGACTTCGATACGGATTTTTACTATTTCTACAATCCATCGTGTGCCTTACGTATGATACGTTTAATAGAAACTCCTCTTGGCACTTTGAACAGGTGTACATGACTAAGAATTTGTAAAAACATGCGAGATAAATTGTTTAAAATCAAGGAAAATACAAAATAAACATTGGTTAACGTCAACGATCTTCCAAATGATGTTCCGCTGACCGCACGGATGACAGTGCTAACTTAGACTTTACATGGGCACTTTTAGTTCGTTTAGGGCACATGCGCAAGAAAAAATTAGATATTATATGAATAAAGGCCCAATCATAATAGACTTAAGTCTTCTTAAGCTAGTGTCATGATTGAACGAAAATTTTACTTAATTTGTGTTAAAAATGGAAACTGCCCATAATGGAATTAATGCAAATTAATCATCTGTCAAACTTTTTCCGCAGATTTATTATTAAAAACGATGAAAAATTTATCTCACCCGACATTGCAATTTCTTTCTTGTTTTGTTTTGATAATTTTCTTGTTCTTTTCTCTTCTGTCAAATTCAATTAAGTGGCGAGCGAACTCGATCACTCGCCACTTAAGTGAATGAAATTGATGGAAACTTAACGAAACTGAACGAAGCTGAGCGCTAAGTACATTATGGTCGGTTTATATGATCTATGTGTTCACGTCATCACTAACTGAAACTTAAGTTGACTTAAGTCCATTATGATTGGGCCTTAAGAACATACACGAATGGTTTTTGTTGCAGATTTCGATCGCTGAAGTAGATTCAGATACTCGTAAGAAGATAGTTATGAAATATCTTAGGAATGCCAATTTATATATCAAACCTGAAACCTGATTATTATTGAATCGCAGGATTAGGCACTAGAAAAGGACAGTGTGGATCTGCTGTGATCAGTAATAGTTCATGGGCGATTTTAATTGGTATATTCAAGAGTAATTTTAAAAGATTCTTGAAAAGTTTTCAGCGACGTCAGCCCCAGCGCCAGCTCCAGATTGATCGATATATCTTAAATCGACCAATAACACCTGCTACAGAAGACTACCAATCAATTTTAAGAAATGTTTTTCCTTAACTACTATGTAGCCTACCGTTTTTTGTGTGAGGTTATCTACTCCACAATCCTCAGCTTGAAAGTCATCACTAAAAAATTCATAAACACAGGTCACGTTAAAAATGTCAATCCAATCCACAATTGCTACATGTCAGGACTTGAAGTCCTTCAGACTTTTGAATGACAAACTATGTTCTTGTCAAATCAAAATGACTAATCATAAAAGCTGTTCGACTTCTATAAGCTCTTGCTAAAACTAATCATTTTAATACTATCGCGTTAGTTAAAAGAGAATTCCTTTTAAAATCAGAGCGCTTACCGTACCTAACGGTATACATTTACGCAGTACAAACAATCAGTAAATGGGACGCAATAAAATCAAATTTCATATTCAATTAATATTCTAATGAGCGACGTAATCTCCACCTGGAAATGGGTTCCCGCCGGAAAGGGAGCACACGAAAACCAAAAAAGAAAAGGGTTCATAAAACAAAAACCCGTCAACACACATGATTTACGATTTCGGATAAATACCGCGAATTTATTGCTATTACACCGAACCGAACAGCCACCATAAAGCTGCTAAAAATTACCTATTCACGAAATGGAAACCACCATCAGAAACCGCTGCTGATGAGGAAGGTGGCTGATTAACTCCTTCCGCTTCAATCATTGTGAACGCCGCCATTTGGGGTGGGACTCATTAGAATTCACATTCATTAATGGGCAACCTGATTAACAAGGACATTCGCAAACGCGAAGATTCACAAAATAGAAATATGTCCTTAAGCACACTGGCGGCTGCTGCTATAGAAGTATAGAGCCACTGTTACTCCTTTCTTTGTGGAGTTCCTGAATTACCCCCAACCCTACTTGCTAACTGTTATCACGTATTTCGTGTTTATTATGCTCGTTGTGTGTTTTTATCGCAAAATGTAAAAATTAGCAAAATACAACGAGCTCGCTTTTATATTCGTTGTGGTGGTCCCGGAGCTCCTTCCTTGGGCGCAATGCCACCCACTGCGTAGTTATTATTGGTGTGTGGCTAGTTAAGGAGCCTAAATACCTTGTTATGCCATTATTATGAGTTAACTAGTCAGCAGTCGGTGTACGTGATACCATCAGGACTCGTGGGAATGGAAATAAGTAGGAAACGAAGGAACAAAAAAAAAAAAAAGTTTCGTGTTTGGAACTGTTGACCGGTCGTTTTGCTCCTCTAGACCACCGACGAACTATTGAGTTAGAATTTATGTTCACGTAGTTTCCACCACAATCAGATGATGTATGGAGTGTGGGTCTGGCTGTGCTTCTTAGGTTGTTCGTCGGTTACAGTGCTGGTAGTGGCAATAAGTTTACTTAGAATTTATTTTTATAATCCGAGGCCTTCCTACTCAGTCACACCTACTTTCAACTCAGTCACATCAAGTTCAAGTCGAAGTCTTTCTAAAACACTTCTAATGTCACTTTAAATATATGAAATGGTGACGAAAATGGACTGAAAACAGGGATTGAAGTACTGTATAGGAGCTATAAGTAAGCGGATTTACTTTATTAATTTTTGAGTGAGATACAGAAGCCTTTCATTCCGTCAATCTTGAGCCGATTGAATCCAATTCTCACTACCGAGCTCGGAGGTTCGATCATCTCTAACTCGAAGTTCCCCTTGGCTGCAGAATTGTTCTACGTGAAACACACAACATACAAGCTGCTTATAACGGCGCTGCAATCTGGGGTGGAACAGGGCTTCAACCAATAAGCTTCTTTAGCCAGTTCAATATTCAGCTAATTGCCTTCAGTTTCTCATGGCAAATTAGTTAAGGTCAACCGAAGGTAACTTCATACAATCATGACAAAGTACAATACATGTCACTGCGCAATCATCATGGATCAGTATCTTGAAAGAGTTGTTTTTGTTGTTCAAGAGGAAAGTTGTTGCTCATTTGAATTTGTAGCCCAAAGAAACAACTATTAGTAAGAGGTATTCCACAGTTGAAAGGTCTTGAGAATTTGGAAAGAGCTGAAGGAAATAAATCCGGATCGGAAAAAATCATTAAAAGGCAACTATCGTATGATTTGTAACTTGAGGAAAATAAATAAAGAATTTACTGAGCAAATACTTTTGCCTTTTGGCTGACATGTTGACAATGTAAAACATATTAGACTTATTGACTTTTTTGGTCGGAAAAATGGACGCCGGGAGTATCCGTTTTTTTTTTTTTTTTTTTTTTAAACAAGTGACTTATTATCAACTTCGCTCACTGCAATAAGAAAAGAACCGATATTTTAATGACAGTAGTCATGTTTAATTTATGCACTAGCATAAAGGGCTGCCAATATCCTTGCTTAAATCAAAATATTTATTATACGTTGCGTTATTTGGCGTACTTTAATTGCGGCTCCCTGCGTATTATGGTGGGCAATTAATTAGCGCACTTTCCATTCCAACTAGCAACATGAACTTTGCGACTCCACATAACCCCTAATTTCCCATCATTCGGTGTTCCATGTTTTTCTATTTTAATTCCGAATCCGTAAGGATCTTTGGCTTCTTAATGAGCTTGTAGCCGAGATGAGATAAAAGTTTTTGTTTCGACTTTTACGAATACGATAGTGTATGATTTGAACTTGACCGAGGATTTATCACCAGAGGTCCCGTAAGGAT
Source organism: Criorhina ranunculi (assembly GCA_951813785.1). NCBI lineage: Eukaryota > Metazoa > Arthropoda > Insecta > Diptera > Syrphidae > Criorhina > Criorhina ranunculi. Next base: position 14,450,676 of record OX638384.1, read on the forward strand.
GCGTGTTAGAACTTGTTTTTATGGACTTGGGTCGAATATGAAAGTAGGTCTAACCTGCGGGGGTGCCTACCTATCACTACCCCACCTACTTTACCGGATGAATAACGAATTCGCGAAAAGTTTATTTGTAAACTTTTCAAGTTGATGATTAGTTGAAAATTAATGAATGGATTGGACGCATGGCATGTGACTGAGGGCGGCCCATTAAGTGACTAATTAAACACGGCCCATTGGGATATATCCGCGTAAATGGGAAGATAATGGAGGACCCTGGAGCCGAAGTGAGCCCGAACAATTTTATGGAAATGGCCAATGTAGCGACTACGTGCGATTTGTGATAATGGAATATTTAATTGCAGGTGGAAGTTGTAATTGCTGCTGGCAACAAGCGACAGAGGTCATAAAGAGAGCGCGCTGTTAGTTTTGTTTAATATTTACTGCTGCCAGATAAAACTGTGAAAGATTTATTTCGATGTTTTAGTTTAAGTTTATTTATTTTTTATTTGAGAGGAAGTTAGGTCAGAGCTGTATGTAAGTAAGTATGTACCTACTACACGGCAATTTTGACTTCGAAAAGTTTTTCATGAGGCATTTACGGGATTTTATGGGGCACTGTGTACTTTTATTGACTTTATAATTACATTTGGCGAAGGTTTTAGTTTTAAGCTTTTTGGGATCATGGTCGTAAATTAACCCACACAATGTTGTTTAATTTGAGGTACCCTACGTAATGCACACTTTTTAAATGGTATTTTATAAAGTTGTTTTGCGCAGGACAAACATTTTAACCACCTTTACCTTTACCCTACTAACTTATAAATACGTTTCTCGCTGTAAAATTAAGATTACAGACAAACCTTAATTTTCCGTCATTGACATTTTTTGCAGGATACTCTCTAGCCATATAAAATGTGAAAAGATAAACCTTAACTATTGGGAGTTTTACGAACATTAAAAAAAAAAGTGGCAGAGATTCAAGCCTGATACAGCATTCTCAGGATTCCAAAGCAACAACCACAGAGGTTTTGGAACTCTGTTTCTGACAATTACAATAAACTGAATATTAGTCATTAAAATGGTAAAAAAGAACCGACTTAGCAACAAGGTAAGCTTAGTTTAGGTACCAGTGGTTGTGTTCTGCTCTTCTTTGTGATACCACAGCAAGCAATGACTATACTTGAAAGGAAAGGTAAATCATGGGCTGAGTAAAGTGTCCCTACGCTATTAGCTAATGGCCGAAATTATTCAGCATCGATACAAGTTCAAGAGGTTTTCCTAAACCACTTCATTCAAGATTCAATCCTTCACACCGTATATGCAACTTCTTAAGCCACTCTCTCTGAAAAATGCCAATTAGGATTCTAGTTCTACAGACAAGTAGTATAATTAAAAAAAAAAACACATATAAGTAAAAAATCTTCTCCATCTGGTCATCCATTTCCAAGCCGCTTATGACAATATGTATGTCTACCGTTCAGTGGATGCCGTGGCTTAGAGGTTAGTGCGTTGGACTGCTAAACGGGAGGACACTGGTTTGAGCCTTAACAAAACAACCTAAAAATTTTTCTCGGTACCACTTCTTGACAATCAATGCCAAACCTCTAAGAGTATAGCCCGTCATGAAAAAGCTTCTCAATTCGCCGTTCGAATGCTCTATGCAGTTCGGAAAAATCTCATCTGAACTTTTTCAAATATGCGCAGGGTAGAAAGTTACTGTCTTTTACAAATCTGCCCAGCTGCTGGGGTATGGGGCCGAATTTGGCAAGAACTGATGAGTTGACTTGTTGAGTTTTGCATTACATTACATTAAATTCAATAAACGGCTTAATAGTCTTTCAACTCCAAATAAATGACTATCCAACATTTAAAGTAAATGTCAAATGTGTAGAAATTTACTTACCATGATAATCCTGGCATAACTCTAATTTTTCATACATTTTAAGCCCCAAAGATGTGACAAATTTTACTTCCAACCTAAAAAGAACCCATCAAAAAGAAAAACAACAATGACATCCTGAAAACCAGCAAGAGATCCGCTATCCTTACACTCCGATGACGACGACAACGATACCTTCTTTCTGTTCACAGTTCCTCTCTCTCCTTTGGAGTTTTTGAAAAGTTCGTCCTAAGAGCTCGACCGCCCATAAATAAAGTCCTGGCATCAGTAATTTATGTTCATACACGACGATCAGGACTAATTGCAATAGTCAGTGAAAAACTTTTCTGCATGCTTGTATGGATGTGTGTGTTCGTTCCAGACGAAATGTTAAACTTTTCCCTTGCGGAATTGCGGTCCTGCAAGAATTAACTTCCCCGTCGTCAATAATTAATGAGAAAAGGAAAAAAAGAAAAAAAAAATCATGAGCGCATTAATTCATGCACTCCGAAGTGAGTGTGTGGTTTATAATAAAAATTCAATTCACATATGAAATACTCCCTCAGGATAATAAACAGTTATACCAAACAGCGTGTTCCGCATTCCATACATAAAAACGAAGAATGGGAAGAAGTAGTGCCACCATCTTAATTAGTGCTTAAAATGAGACCTAAACTAAGTACGAATACCTTGAGGACTCAGAATGGTGATATGCGAATGGCGTTTCATATCCTTCCGTTAGGTCCTTGTTGAATGTTGGAATCTAATTAGAAACCAAACGAATGTGGTTTCGACACGCTTAACAGCGCAACAAGAGTATTTTTGTTTTTTCTTTTAATTTCGTCACGTGCTGAATTATTTGTTGCTTTTCTATTAGCAAAAGGACACGAAGGACCATAATTCAAGGTGACATTCCTTTTCGTGTGAGTGACAAAAAAAAAAAAAAGAAAGAAAGAGAGAAAACGTGTGTTTCACATTTGACAAACACCACTCCGACCATAAATCGTTAGGCAACTAAATCTTTCAATAAATCCGCAATCAAAAGGACGATTATTGGACCATCATTGTGCATAACGATTATGTTCATCGTCTTTGAGCTCCCACTGGTAAAAAGCGGATTTTTCAATTGCAATGGAAAAGGATAAATATTGGCTTGCTGGATTATTGCAAAGGACTGCCAACTGCGACAAACGGACTACTAGGGAGGAGTTTAATGCAACAATAATGACAGGACGATTTGTAGTGCCTTTCTTCGGGATGATTGTTGTACATTTTTATTTTTATTTTTTCTGTCGGCAAGAGTGAGGAAATCTATGTTTCTTGGAGGCATCTTTGCATTTTATTGTCGTGTTTGTACTTTTTTTTTGTTAGTTGCAGTGGAATAGAGTTTTAAGTTAGGCAGTCTGCTACATGAAGGAAAAGAGTTTGAGAATAAAAGGCTTAAAGTGATTCTAGGACTAAATGAGTTTTGGCAGCAGTTGAATGGGAGAAAAAGGCTTTTAGTGGAAGCCGTTACACTGGATATAATGGATGTATGAAAATACTGCCGTTAATTTTAGTAAGGAAGACGACCGATGCAGCGTAGAAAGGAGTTCTTAAGTAAATGGTTTGTATTGCAAATCCTCCATGATGACACAGTTTTACAAGAATATGACTGTGAGAATGGTATATGAGTAACCAAAGCCATTTGATGTAGTGAATTAAAAATAGTGTGCCATTAGACGTGCACAATATAATTTGTATGATATTTTTATCTCATTGCGACGTAGATACATTTTTAAACAAATTATTGTAGGTACATGACTCTGGTTGCACCACATTTTCGATCACACGCAGAAAAACTCGCCGAATATTGACCTTAAGTAGAGTATAGTTTATAATTTGCTGTCATAAGCTTTAGATTTCAAGAAATACCAAAAATGAAAAACACGGCGTCAAATAGCAAGAACTTGCTAGCAAACTGATGTCGGCTCTTTGTGATAGGACTTGGCCTGAAAATTGTTGCCCCAACACATCAATTGATTCTTTAATTGTATGATAGGTTACTCCCTTTTGATATTACTACATCTTATCCGGTTCATACTGATCAGTTGAGGCCGGAAGAACTTTGTTCACGGAGTTGCGGTGAAGATTGCAAATCGTGATCATTTCTTCGCGATATCCAACCGACGAACTATAGGTTCAAAGAACGGTTTGCTGGCCCTACGTCAACTCAATTTTGTCGGCATGAAGATTCAGAAATTTTGTGAAAATTCATTGAAATTGCTGCGAACCACTCCAAATTGATATTCCCATTGATCGGGTTTTGAGCTCCTCAGTCGAAACCAGACTCAGCTTCTTCAAATTGCTCAATCGATCTTAAACTCTTCGTCCGTTTTAGTCGACTCTTCGTCGACCAACAATTGTACAAATTGTGAAATGTGTTGCATCACATTTCGATGCGTTTTCATGGTAATAAGGCCTTCGTCCTTCATAAACCATTCCATGACTATTGATTGCAACAATAGCAGATGACAAATGTCATAGTCAATCTTTTGCATTCTTAATGAGTTACCCTCTTTATTCTGAAGTTTATTTTCGGAAGTATCCACTTCACTTTACACATTCGAAAGCCTTGAAATCGAAACAATGATCCCAAAATTGCGTATAGTTTATTTTCAGGATAACGGATAGCAATCGATTAATTTATATCACAATACAAAATTGAAATTGGCTATAAATATACTACATCAATTCTTTGAATTTAATTATAAATTCCAGAGTCCAAAAATGACCTTGCTATGTAGAGAATTACTAAAACTTTATTGAAAAGCCACGTCTTAACCTTCGTCAAAATCATAAAATAAAATATTTATACTCACAATGTATCTGAAGCTTGTTGGCATAACAATTTTCAGTTGGAAATATGTATACTTCTTCGCCATCTAAACAACTACCACTTGGAAATCAGTAAAACTATCAAATTGAAATAAAATGATGACTCTTTATGTTCTGTCCGCCCACTTTCACTCCCCTAAATACAGTCAAAGTACACAATTTGCCAAAATACACTCGTTTGGAATTCATAATAATTTCCGAAGGATTTTTTTCGTTTTATTGGTTTTTATTTGATTTGAATTCTTAAACGAAACATGAAGTTATTGTAGTCGCATCCTAGCATCCGTTATACGATGCACTTAAGTGTGTGCCTTCGTATATGGTGGGCGAGAGTACATCCTTTGCAGTTTGATCGTATCCCAGTGTTTGGGTGCCAAAAAAGCATCTCACATGTATGATGCTTTTTTAAGTGAATGATTCACAAGGAAGAGCACTGATAGGCGTCTTTGTATTTGGGTTGCATCGCTGAATATTTACACGTTATAATGGTGGACTGGATGAGGATAATAGCCACACGGTTGGTTCCCCCAAGGAGTCGGTTATTTGTTTCGCGCTTTTTGTCCATAAAAATAAGAGGAAAGAAGAAAAGCATGTGAAAGCGGATACAAAAAAAAAAAAAAAAAAGAGCTTAGGATATCCGATACGATGGTGGCGCAATGGGTGTCAGACGTCTATGGTCTGAGACTGGGTAATGCTGTGTGCTTCTCATTGGAGGCTTTGTATGTTACCATCGTTTTGGACGATCCCTCTGAGCAAGGATGCATTTTTGAGGATTAGCCAAAGAGGAACTGCAATGGGATACCGGAAAACATGTTGTTGTTACTCCGTTTTCATTGATACGAGTACAGACTGATGCTGCTTCGTTACTTGTTCGTTATTTATGAAGTATGTATTGTTTATAAAACATTTGAGTATGGCATGCGTAGGTTTAGTCTGTGTAGATGAAATTTTTTGTTTTGGACTTTTGGACTTGCTATAGGCAACAATGAATATATGAAGGCGAAACCATTAGACATCCGAAGAATATAAGGATATTTTGAGAGCACTTATTCATGTTTTCAAAAAATATGTTTCCGGTAGCAGGCAGAGGGCTTAATGGAATTCAGAGAGTTTTCATGGGTCGAGAATTGATTACTAAGTTCCTTCCAAGTTGAGTCTTTAAATGAGACATTGATACATATTTTGTGTTGAGTTCCTTTTTTGGTACATTTCTTGGTATTACCAAAATCTGCATGTCCTGTTACTTCCTAAACCTATCTTTTTGCGGTGCTCACTGAGCTAACTCGTCCAGTAAGTGTTAGGAGTTTGTTTCTACTTAGGTTGATGCAGATTTTAGATCTTTTACGATTGTGGATTACTAGGAGTGCCTTCGCACTACCTTTTAGTTACCAACTAATCGGCATCTATCTTGCCATAGAGTTTAAGGAATTACTTTGTAACAGTTAAAGGCATTTTATCAGAAAATTTAAGATCCAATACTATATCTATAGAGAACAAATTTCCGCGAAAAACTAGGCAAACGAAACCACCCTTACCCTTCGACTGGACAATCTTATGAGGGAAGTGAGTGCACTTTTTAAATAATGAAGCTTCTATGTACGTACATAAGTTTAATTGTTAGTCCAATGCTAGACTTGGAAAAGGACACAAAATATACATGTAGGTGCTACATGAATATATCGAATATAAAAATCACAAGAATTGCTTTGCCACATAAAAAAGAACAACACACCTGTGTTAATCGATAATCTACTAAGGATGAAAAGAAAGTTCTTTCTAGATAAGCCAATCAATGCATGTCTGTGTTGTGACATGGCGTCAGCTTTCTTAATTTCACTGCCACGTGTCACAAAATATACGCACACAAAAGAAACAAAACACTTCAAAGTGAAATAAAAAGTGAAAAAGGAAAATGGGTTAATAAATATTAGGGACACTTTACCCTATTCACTTGAGAAACATCTTTTGCTCTTCCATTAGGAAAATTGTGTGTCATTTTTTATCGCATAATTTTCACCCTCGATGGCGGCGCGTCCCTCTCTGAATACTGTTTCTCACCAAATTCCCCATCCGGTGTTGTGTTTATCTGTTTTAGAACACCCTCTCTACTCTGGAGTAGTTGATTCTTCATGATATGATGTAAAGGAGATCCTCCCCCTAAAGCAGTCATCCTTCGGATAGAGACTGAGACTTGTAAATGGATGATAGAAATCTCATATCTGAAATTGTCATCGCATTGAACACTCTGAATAAAAATCACATTTTTTATCATCAACTTTTCTTCTTCTTTTTCTTGTTTTTTTTTTCCTGTTTTTCTGTTTGCTTTTCATCTCTCTGTTGCATGTCGCCGGGTCGCGCTCTTCATTTTTCGTATTCATATCCACTTGGGTACGAAAATATTTGTTGCGCGCGGGAGGAAGAGGGTCATGACGTTGGCCAGGAGCAACGTATTTGGTAGAACGGTGAAACAGGAGCCAGTGTGCTAGTGCCAGTGTCATCCCATAAATATGTAGCTAAAGCGATTTCCTTTATGGATTTTTAAGACGCTTCAAGTATGACTCTGATTTCAGCAAATTGATAAGAGAGACTGTGTCTACGGAAATCGACTCGATGAAAGGCTGGCGGGCGGGCATTAGACAGACTTGCTTTAGAATCTTTCTGTCTTTGGGGGGTGTTGGAGGGAGTTGAATGGGGTGTGAGATTGCTACGTAAGCTTCTGTCATCGATAAGATAGACTGAAAATGTGAAAACAAAAAAGGAAGAAAAATCTTTCACAGACGAAGTAGGTTGTGAGTCAGTTATTTGGTGATAAACATGTACTTAAATACTTTTCACACGGCAAGAGGGTATGTTTTTGTTTTTGTTGTTGTTTTATTTGGTACTTAAACGTTTGCGAAGGCTGTGAGAACAAGATGAAATGAGATGAGCACGACTGAGGCTAAATGGAATGTTAATAGAGTGTCAACGGGTTCTTTTGTTTTAAAATTCCTTTTTATTTTGCTTGCGATCGAATCTTAAGTGGGAGTACAAGGTGGGGATACTTTCTTGATCGAAATTTACGTCACTATCAATCATACAATTGCACAGTTTCTGCCCTGTGGTCTCGCCCTCATTCCTGAACAACGGTAGTCACAGAGAAAGCCTGGTGTCCTTTTTGACAAACATATCTGCATATGTATGTTTGTACATATTTATATCAAGATGTCGTTAGTGAGATTGAACGGTTCGATGTTTCTTGGTTTGAGATTGACATCTTGTGATAAAAGGTGGTTAGTATCATGTTGAAAGTTTTGCGTTACAAAGTTCAATCTTAAAACTACCAGAAATCCGAAACCAAGTTACTAAAACGTTCCTCACTTAGTAACCAAATTTAAGACAATTACTCACCACAACCGGTTTGTAAAGTCGATCTTTTCTTAAATTGTCGTGTAGATGTCATAATCTATCATGCCATTCCAAAGCTCTCTATAGTGTTTTCATCATCAGAAACAAAGCCTAATGAATAAATTCGAAATGCAAAACCATTACTTCATGAATATTAAATGCAATTGCAGTTGCATGTCAACTAGTTGAGCACCCATTGTCCATGCCAGACTGTCCCAGCAAAAACAAGAACTGCACCTCATTAATCTACCATTCAGCATTTGAATTCTATACTATCCGACACCATGTGAAACTTCACTTAAATTCATTTAAAACTTAACTCTAACAAGATTTCCTTAATCCCGATTCGTCCTTCCGTCTACTTTTACTCTCGGTGCCCTCTCATTGAAAATCAATCGTAAGAAAACTAAGTATGTCCTCTAAAGTCGTCAACTTCCAAAGTTGCCAGCATAGAAAATACGAAGGTCCTTACCCGAAAACCAATTATTCAATTCCAAACTCCATATACAGATACTTAGATAGTTATGTGTATAGATGGAGCGGACGAATGCAGGAGAAACTTTTTCCTCTTGTCTTCTCTAATAATGATTCTGCATGATGACTTCTTACCTCAGTGCAGTAAATAAGTGGCATTCACCACCAGGATCGTCACCACACACCTAGCATCACCACAGCTGGTCCTTATCACCTGATATACCGTAATGCAGACATCTTGCAATTTGTTACTCCCGACGAATGCAATGCAGTGCATTTAAGCCAATGCAAATGTTAGGAGCAGGGGCCGTTTCTTTGTCCTTCTCGTCAACAATCCACTTAAACTTCCCCTGCCCCCATACACAGGGCGACGCAAGAAGCTTCAGAATGTAGACGGTTTGTTGTCAGCACTGTTGTCTGTGTGGGTAGTAAGCGAAGGTGTGTCTGCAAATTTACTGGAAGAGATCTCTGCCGGATGTCGGACTTCGGCATCAGTTTTAAATGTCGGTCGGGGAGGAGCTCTTGTATTTGTCAGAGAATATTGCATTCAAAATGCGAATTGGTTTTGCATATTCAATCAAAAGTTTTCGGTACAAATGCAAATATGGACGTGGGAAACAGTTAGCTTTAATGCATCTCCCTCCTGCCATAACCACTTCACCGGCGACCACCATCCATCAGCCATTGAAATTCCATTAGTTCCATTGAGACTGGATGATGGGTATACGTTATTCACAACGGCTCCGATCTGCCACACCGAGCAGTACCGCATTACCGCATTGGTGTCGTCGACCAAGGTGTTTGCATTATTGTTTCACACTTCATGAGTTTCGAGCTTCGGAATCGATTTTAGTGGAACTCTAACGATGCTTAGCTTCCGGCTTTTTGGATATAAAAGGGAATCGTTTCGATAGGTTATTAGGTGAATCAACGATTTTTGATAGTTTTGTGCGGAAAATTGGGATTCGCCGTGAGAGTAATGGTTACTGAAACTGATCATTTAAAAAGGGCTTACATGCATGTGATAAGGTTAAAGAAGAAACTTACTGAGATATATTTGATTGAGGACAGATGTACGTAGAAGTCAATGTTTTATGTTTACGTCTTGAGCCCACGTTCATTCTTACGGCAGAGATTAAGCTTTTATATGTGAGGAGTTCTTAAAGTTTGAGCTGCGGAACGGGAGCGGACATTTGTTTGCTTTTTTGGAAACTGTGATTATTTACGAAACCTAACCTAAACAACAAAATATTGTAAAAGAATGGCTGGTAGATCAGATTTTTGTCCATTTTTGAACCGTTTGGTGAAGATTCCATTGCTCCCTATAAGGGTAGTCCGTCGCAGATGCCAGAATCTCCGTAGTACTTTCGAGTCCAGCACACAGATTATCTTGGTCTGCATGATACTACGTATTTGATATAAAGATAAAAAGGAAAGGTATATGATCACATTGAGAGATTCGGTTGAGCTAGACTGTAGGACACTCTTAGTACTTTCATGCATATCTACATACTCTGCTAAGTTTTTTGGATGTTGTAAACTCTACTCAAAGTAGCCCACCTTCAAACTAGCCAAACATAAGCGAGAATCGGACGTACGAGACCATTTTCGGTTGAAAACCCCACTTCTTGCCAAACGTTTGAATTGAGCTTGCACGAAGTATATGGTTTTCTTTTTTCTAGTGAACAGGGCTAGCTATACATTAGTCCGGTTAACGTCAGTCCATGTGACTATTTCGTTGAAAATATTTATATAAGAGAAAACGACGTCATCGACATCTATTGTGAAAACTTATATTCAACAATATGGATGGATTGTGTACTTGCTACACAATTTTTGGTCGATGATCTTTTGCTACTGTTCATGAATTGAGAAAGAATGGATGTAAGATTTGCTTGCTTGAGATTTTGTCCAATTCCGACTGAAAATAACTTTTATTCAGAGAGCCCATTTGAATTTAAATTCATCCCTAGTGGCTGTATACAATCAACAACTGCAATAAATTAACTCTAACTCTACTGTCGAGCTTTTGATGCACCCCCATGGAGTTAAGTGATAGATTTCTTTATTATGCCCAACACACAAACGTGTGTGCGATATAAATTTTAATCCGTTGTACCATTTCACATTCCACCACAATCTGTTACCCATTCGGAACGAATTATTCCACCGAAAAATGTTTTGCTCACGATTCTGTCAAAGGACTAAGCAATAAAATCGCCAATAGTCCTGCGCCTCGAATGTTACACCAGCAAACACAGCATAGTAATTGCACACTAGTGGTTCGGCCGCTTGATAGATGGCCATTTACCCACAACTCGCGTTGCTGGACGTTAACGCCACAATTGCGCCGCATGTTGTGTCCCTTTTGGCAAACCCAAATTACAACACCAGATACAGAGGAGAATTTCTCTTACTCTTTTGCTGCCATCAGTCGCTCTTCGGTGTATGTTTGTCAGTTTCAGCCAAAGGAAAGTCCATAATTGTGAATCTGTTTGCGAATAAATGTTCTTTCGAAAACTGGCTGGGGGAACCGCAAAACTCTGCACCAGACAAGGATCAAATCCGAAAAGGCAGCACATACACATCAGCGATGAAAAAAAAAAAAAAAAAAAATTGTAATCATTCCACGCACATCCGGGAACGATTTTCGACGCGGCAACAGCAGTGGTGGCGGCACAAAAGCCTCCGCATCAGTCATTCCATTCGCAATTTAAACGAATTTCCCAACCCAGCGAACCAACTCGGCCAACCAAATGCCAGCGGTGTGGTAACGTCAGCAGGTCATTCACAAAGGCAAGGATATACAGAACCGTTGGTCAGTTAGTTAGCGTTCGTGTAGCTAGTTTGGTAACAACTGTCTAGTCTTGGGGAAAATCCCGTTGATTGCATTTTCTGTTTTAAGGATTTAGTTCCTCCGTCTGGGCAACTCACACCTTCAAGGATTTCTCGGATCGGTGCACATTGATTAAACCGATTTAGTATTTTCATTGTCACTCTTTGTGGTTTTAAATGTAAAAGTCATCCTTTGAGTGCATTTTAAGATGATGCAGTTAAGGAGACATGTCATGAAAATTTTCCATTGAACTTCCTTTCAGGAGAGAAAAAGGAACAAGGAGAGGAGAGTATGCCCTACTTTTCCTACTGCCACTAAAAGCAATTTATATGCCTTAGTGTCTATAATTGTTACAAATTATCCTCGCAAATACATTCAAATTAAAAGGGTCTCGACTCGCTAACCTACTCATTCTGACTAACTATCCGCATCCGGCTATTTGTCCAACTGTTAAAAGAAAAGGGAAAGTATTTTATTTTTACTCCATTATAAGGACAACAAAGGACATGATTCATTTGATAGAATGGAAAAATAATTCCATCATTTTATTCTCATTATGCTATAGGACTCAACCCTCGCTGACTGTCATAGTTTCGTCTTAGAGTGCCATCACAGAGTATTAACCAAAGTGTCTTTGTTCATTTTTTTCTTTTTCTTTTAATTTTTATACTCGTCTTCACTTTTGACGCTTCTTTCACAATCGCAATAACCAAACATTAAAAGCACAATAGCAACGGGAACGGTGGTAACAAAGGAAAAAAGAAAACACACTTGTAAGTCAATTGGATGTGATGGATGTTCAGAAGACACTTTAATGCGTATTGCATCTGTGCAAGGGCATGCCTACTCACTGACGACGATCTCTCCCCAAACACTGTCGAGACTAATTTATGCGAAGCAAGCAAGGCACCCTCTGTTTCCTTCTGAAGAAGACAATCTTTAGGAAGAAAGTGTTTTGTCAAATATCTCTTCAGTAAAATGGAAGGAAATTATGAATTTGTCCAGGGAAATTTTAAAGTGGCATGGGCTGGCGAGCTGAATGGCTGGGGTTGCATTCACCGGGGTATAAGGATTGTGTTACATTGACGGGAGAATATATATCACAAATGACAGTGTCATAAATTTCAATCCATTTAACGGTGCGGGGCTAGAGTAGTTTGATTAAGTTTATTCAGAAATATTACAAAAAAAAAAAAAATGGGGAGTTGAACATTTTCTAAAATGAATGGTAGTGCATGACAGTAGCACTTGTGTGTCAATTATTCATCACTTTTGACTTCTGCCATTTATTACGTCAAAGGGCAGACGCAGAGCAGAATGACTTCAAAATGGCGAGTGGTTACTTTGTTCAGTTTGTTTCTATTACAAGTAGTCCTACGGATACAATTGCCATTTTTATGTTTTCAATTTCTCAGATATTCTCCAAGACTAGATGGAGGGATAAGCTATCGATGTATTAATTTGAGTGAAGAACGTCTTTTCGTTTTGTGTCTTTTTGTAAATTCGTATCTTAATTCGTTCGGTGGATAGCCTTTCCAAACAATACATGCAGCACATCCTCTTACTTCTAAGCACTCTGGCTCTGCTGTTTAACATAAGATAATAATGGTGGGTAATTTTGTCTGCACCCTTAGAACGTGATGAATTCATTTGATATTGTCTTAACTTGAGGAGGAGTGGTAGAAATTCTTAGAGATGGCCATTCATAGTTCTTTGGCACCGCTTAATTTGGCCTAAACTACGCGGCAGAGCTGTAAAAGAATGTATTCATTTGAGAATTTAACTCTTATGATTTTATTGAAAAATGAATTCATTCATTGACTTCATTTTTGAATGTTGACTTATAAGTTTAAATCACCATTCATTTTGAAGTCATTGAATGAGCATTCGATTTTTGCATTCAGTGAATGGCAGTCAATATTTCCATTCATTTGCATTCTTTTGCATTCATTTACATTCCATGGCATTCATTTGAAGTCTTTTGCATTCAATTGCCATTCCCATTCATTTGCATTCATTTTCATTCATTTGCAGTCATTTTAAATTTTTGCTAAAGAAAAGTTGTCCTGAAAGTGTTGAGCTAGCTCTAGAAATCACACACTATCCCAGATCAGGTTACTCCACACATCTAAGGGATCTGAGTCTAGAAAACAACGTTACTTACAGATTCCATAGAAAAACGAGTAAGACTCCGAACTTCCTCCTCCAAAGCTGTTAAGCACTGATCCTCGCTCTCTGGAAGTTTATCAGAAACCCATGAAGAAACTAATCTAAATTCTGCTAAAGCAAATAATGGAAATGAATGCAAAAGACTTCAAATGAATGCAAATTAACGGGAATGGCAATTGAATGCAAAAGACTTCAAATAAATGCAAATGAATGGAAATATTGACTGCCATTCATTGAATGCAAAAATCGAATGCTCATTCAATGACTTCAAAATGAATGGTGATTTAAACTTATAAGTCACCATTCAAAAATGAAGTCAATGAATGAATTCAATTGGGTGCATTCAGTGAATGCATTCTCAAATGAATGCATTCTTTTACAGCTCTGTTTACTAGAACCGATTTAAGATAATCTTCATGAAACATATTCCAACTATTACTTTGGAAACAGGAGCAGGGTTTTTATTATTGTAAGAGTTTCCAACATGTCATCTGAATTCTTTTACAACAACAAGATTGTGATCAACAAACTTTAAGAATTTGTGACCAATGATGTCGTCAAAGTTTTTCATGACAGTTTCCTTTTTACTCACTTTCTTGTCAAAAAATAAATATTAGAATCCATTAAAAATTGGCAATGACTAATCCATCAAATACACGTATCTATGTATGTACATTGAATTCCACTCCCATCACACGCGCTTCAGGATACTTTCAAACATTTAATGAAAATTCCTTTTTAATATTTGTTATACGCCAATGGTCAAGTGCTTTGGGTTATACAGACTCTGCAAATCTGCGTCATTGCTGTTCATTCATTTATTTGACACAATCCCGGGGGCCCACCATCTCTCCAAACGTAATAACAAACAATAGACTACGGGATACCGATTTATGCCAACTGCAAGCATATCCACAGCGGTGGGCCGTGCCGTCGACGGTATGCAATTTTGATTAGTTGACCAACAAAATACACACCCGAACTACATGTCATTCAAAAATGAAAATTTAAATTCCACCGCTTAAAGGATTCTCGTCGGCAGGAGGCCACAGTCGCGGAATGGTCGCTCTATGGATACAGTTGCACCCCTGGTTCCTAACAACTGCAGCTAATTGCATGCAACCTTGGTGCAAACACAGATCAAAAGGGGAAATTTATTTACATAGCGTGAACCGCTGTTAAAATGATGACTGCCCATTGCAGAAACATTAAGTCAGGGTGGCTAGTCAGTCCAGCCCGACCCCACTGCTATCATGATCAGGACCACAATTAAGGCATGTCCAACACAATGTTTGTGGTATTTTGACATTTTCAATGGACTATGTTGGACATTTTTGGAATGTTCAACTATGTAATATTTCTGCGAGAACACTTTGCCAATGGATGCGGGATGTGTTCGTAAACTCTTATGGAAAATATACACGAACGGGTGTTGAGTTGCAGGGGTTGGGTGATACTTAGGGATTGCTTTCGGGAAGAGTTTTCGTACTTCGTTCGAACAAGTAGTGTTGTGTGGCTGTGTAGGATATGGTTGGCCAGGTTCCGAAAGTGGTGGACCGGATGTACAGGCATGGAAGGTATTTCAAGTCCAGTAAAAGAATGATGGCTTATTTGTTTGGGTTGTTGATTCTGCAAGGTACACGATAGGTGGTTGCATCTTATTGACATGAGTACTATAGCAAGGGCTTGTAACTTGTTAATTTCAGTGTTCAGTTTGATCGGAAGGAAATTAATAATGTTTGGGAGCATGTGAATGACTATGAAAAAAGAGAAAATCAGTCTCTATCGAGGAAAAATCTTTTTTCCCAGGTTGTTACTCTGGTGAGGGTCAGTAGGGGGCTCCTTTAATACGAATGTATGGATCTGACTAGGGGTGGGGGTTACGCAAAATTGCGACTGTTAATGATGGAGTCAGGGTTTTTTTTTTGGTCCAAATTGGTCATAAAACCACAATACCCTGACTTCGATCGCAAGGGATAGGCTCTCAGAAGTATCTACAATAGCCCGGTCAATAAAAGGTATTAAGGTATACACTCAGACTTCTGGAAATTGGCCGATGAGCGAGGGGGCACGCTCCCATCATGCCACATATCAATGGCCACAACACAGCAAAAAAAAAAAAAGAGATACATTCACGCTGAATAGACGTACTTATCTGTGGCGATAAAGACGCGGAAGAAGACGCGTCACACTTCCGCTGTAATTACCAAAGCCTCAGTAGGACATAGGAAAAACCAGTCCTTGGGCGTATTTTTCTAGCCGTCCGTGGAAACTGTCAGCCATGCCACAGAAGGTGACTCTACATTTAATACGTATATGGATGCTCCATTAGCACTTGTTCTTAAAGACAAGTTAAACAGTATGCAACATCAAATTAAATATGAAGCGAAATAACTATTCTTCATACAAAATCGTGTGAATCTATCTATTGAGAGTTGAATATACCTACTTACCTCCCAAATCAGTTTACAAGCAGCATTTTAGAGCTAACCTGTTATTTATTATCCTACAATCCATATTTTCCGCATAAATATGTGACCTCCCATTGGTCCTATTAATTGATCACTACGCTAAAAGCATCATTCAAATTGAACACATTAAATGAAATAAATTCCCAAAAATCGAATCACTTTAGAGTCACAATATTCTCTTTCATCCAAATGTGGATTCAATTACAATGACGTGCATCTGTTGGACATACTTTTCCCAAAAAAACTTCTTTCACAGCGTTGCCATAGCTGTCCTGTATCATCCTTCCACACATCATATACCACCACCATATACACTACCCATATACACATACAACTCCATTTATTCCCTAAATTGAAAGCAATTCGAAAATTCAAATAGGATAACTCCAGAGCCTCACGTTGAGTTGAGCTACAGCAAAAAAAAAACTCCTGCAATTGACACCGCACAAATTGAAATCGCTAGTTGTCGGAAATCTAATTTTGAGCAGTCAATTTGGAAATCTCTGCTGCAGCATGCGTTTCCCTGGCCAACCATTGGGTGGCATTGGAGCCTGAAGTCACATATGATTCCAGGAATACGTGCATCCATCCAACCCAACTCAACTCAGTTTGGGAGAAAATTTTTGCATGATTAACATGTGAGGGTGGGCAAGAAGAATATGCGCGACACTAAATGGCCTCAATTACCGTTAGCCAAATGGAAATTTAGAACGCGAGCATATTGAATGCGGGAGAATATATTAGAAACAAGATTAATCCTTGAACTGGGCGGAGTGGTGAAAAAATAAAAAGTTTTAATATTTTGATTCACGATAAGCATAGACCTGTCGTGTGTCCTCCTCCCATTCGCCTTAAAAGTAGCTCTGCCACTCGTTGAACGGTTTTTCTGTGTTTCCAATTAGTAGCTATTATTCAACAGATTTAAATTGCTGCACCGTTGGATGGAAAAATTGCTCCGATTTGCATCTTTAATTGTATGGAAGTGAGAAAAATCACTGCTCTTGGATGGAGGATGCGTTAACAGGTCGTTCTTCATGTGGTAGGATAGGTTTTCTGTTTCCTTTTTTTTTTAATTTTGTGCAGAATGACAGGTTGCTGGAAAAAAAGGAAATTGGTGGAGGAGGAGAAAACTCATGGGTGAGCTTGTTTAATGATGTCCTTAATGTGTATGCATATAAGGGATATCTACAGATACGCTTTCGACGACAGTATCTGATGGAATGACAAATTACCTTGTCGGTTCAATGAGGCGAATTGATTTAACAAAAAAATAAATAAATGTGATTGGAGACGATATGAAAGTAAGAGATATTTACATATTGAAGATGATTTCAACACGTCAATGGCATGTACGGTATTCTTTGCGATATGAACCTGTGTTGAGATCGGATTGCAGACTGGAGTAAACGACTAACAATTTAAAGTAAAGTTAGATTCTTTTGAAATGGGTTTAAAGATTCTCATGACACTTCTTTCCGCCTTAACTAAGCCGAGGTGAAACCGGTCTCGAAACTATCATGGTACTTTCGCTTCACAGCAGCAACATACTAAAGTCAGGGAACTGATCTCATAGCATAACTAGTTTAAACATTGACCTTGGTTGTAATCCAGGACATACGCTACAGGTTTAAATATGTTCCGTAAAATTTATTAGCCAAGTTGTCTCAATTTGATATGCGCAGCGAAACACATAAAAAGACATAAGACATCAAAGTTCTTGCTTTCCTTATCTTATGCCGCTTACCAAGATTCAATCCGACTCGTCTAATCCGTCAAAAGCTGCGAATGAAATCATCCCTGCGCCTTGCATGATAAGCCGCCTTAATTAGCATTTTTTCAATAAACAGCTTTCCATTGGATAAGCAACCATTGCCAACCTTTATCAGTATCATTCCTTCGTCCTTCTGCTCCTTTTCCATTTTCATTCAAAAATGAAGAGCGCACAGAAAAAAAAAATAAAAAATCCCATAATTCATCCCGATAAGAACTGCGAAAATCATCATTGCCAGCATCGAAAAGAGCACACCCCGCACACCGCAAAGGATGTAATATCCAATTAAAGTCCCCCATTTTACGACTGTTTAATTGCCAGGATAACAACCCAACCAATGCCATTCGAAATGATTCCACAGACAGATTTAGTAACAACAGCGACGAGATTCGAGAACGAGCGCACTCCGCCAGACAACGTCAACTTCAACGCGTTTGCCGCCGCGCCGTCCCCACCAGATTTAGACGTCGGGAAAAAGGTCGCTTTTTACGATTACCTCGGGTTTTTATCTCGCAATCCCGATAATGAGATCGCTTATCTCAGGACCAGCCGCCACGGTTCTCCAGTCAGTTAACACTGCTACCCTTTTGCTGTTGTTTTGGGGCGCCATGAAAAATGTACACGCATCCGGATGCGGATGCTATCTGTATCTAGTCTACCCTTGGCCACCATAGTGCCAACAAAATCCCATTCTCGAAGCGGAATCGACTGGTGATAGCTTGCTTGCCAGGTGCAGACTCTGCTTAGAATAACAAATGAGCCATCATCGCCGTATAGGGCACACGTTCAAAGCCCACACGTTATTTAACGCACTGGATTCTGTTTTTCTTTTTATCCCGATCTCCCTTTGTGTGTGCTTTGGAATCCCACACGAATGTCAGTTAACTAAGCTAGAGTCAAGGAAAAATAAAAATTCAAAATTTATGCGTAGGGGAAATTAAATTTCCTGTTTTAAAAGGCTCGGCGTTTCCTGTATTCTGGGGGTACAGCGATAGACAACGCTCGTAGAAGTGTGTGCTTGCGTTGTCTGATGGTTTTGGCATATATCTCCACTACTCTGTGGGCAGATGGGTTTTCTTTTTTTTCCCGGTCCCGGAGTGTGGATGTGCATTATCCCTAGTTAGGAATGTAATTTATGAAGCCAAGTTGAGCGACTTTTGAAGCTAAAAAGTCTCTGGTGTGTGAGAGCGTGGATTAGATTGAGAATTAGTTGGACTTGACCTGGATGGTGGAAATTAATGTTCAGAGATTAGAATCATTTAGCAATTAAGGGATTTTTGAGGGTTTGGGGTTGCTGTGATGGGGAGTTTGTGAAGAAATAGGACTGAGGAGTTCTACTTCGCTGTTGTCGGATATTTCTTCTAAGGTTGTTTGTAGTTGAAGACTCTTCAATGTACTGTAGAAAGCTACATTTTCAGTCTTTCAGACTAGAAAACCAACGTTTTCAAAGAAGCGAGCTTCTAGTTGTTACTTTATCTTGAATGTGATCGCTTAGCATATGTATGTCCTCTGTATTTAGGTGAGTTCAACAAAATTCTCCCAAGTCGTTTGCCTGCTAGGCAGTGAGGCAGTGCTCTATGAGGGCATCGACCCAAATTTCAATATGCGGCCATTCTATTGAGAAGAAACTACTGAAACATTTGTTATTCAACTCCTGTTCGATCTGTTATAGCATGCTCAAGGAGCTCCGGTGAACCTTCGACAGTACCGACGAGTTTTATAATCGGTGATTCTAGGAGGAATTGTTGATTCAAAACCATCATGGTCTTGAAAGAGATCAATCTCAGTCGCCAAACACAGAGATAGTTCAGACAACCCCTCTTCAGCCTCTTGGGAAGGATAAATCAGCATCTTTATCGAATATTGAGGCGGAAGACCTCATCAAAATTTATCCTATATATGTCTCTTTGTCTGATCGTAGCAGCAATTGAAAGACATTGTAGTGATTTAACAACATTGGGGTGTATTATTGGTCACCTGGTTTATGGACTTAAAGCTTCAAACTGTAATCTTTTACGCGCAAGGCAGACAAACTAAACCCACATATTATATCATTGGAGGGTCTTACTGCTTCTTTTAAAGATAGATAAAATCACTTGGTCATTGTTGTTGTTTAAAGCGCTCAAATTGATACAGGCTATTCATTTTGCCATAATTAGCAAAAAATACATGATGGTGCTCGAAACATGGAAGAGCTAGAAAGTAAAATTGTGATTGCAGATATAGCACGCTAAGTCACAAACTTTGACTTCGGAGTTTTCCTAGCCTCTCAAAATTTGTTCGGCAATAAAGTCGTACAGAAGTTTGTGACATGAACTTGATCAAACAGAAATCAATGCCACCTTGGTACGGCTTTTGACATATTTTTGCCTTTGACATAAAAAATTAACCAAAGTTCGTCCCACAGAAACCGATAACTTCATGAAATTATCCCGCAACCCATCAGTTAAATAAAAGGTTTATTTCACCCGCTATCATCTTGCATTCTCTTCGTCAGAGTCCTCAATCACATCTTCAATCTCCTCTCTCTCCAAAAGGACTAAGTTAAGAAATTAACCACTCATAGCAACCAACACCTACTCCATCATTGGTGGTCGTCCTTTATCAGAAATTATAAACTTGAAAATTTATATCACCACATAAATGACAGGCCGCCGACTCTACCTCTACAGCAGCGGCGCAAAGAAATCTCCCCAACGACGTAGCCGAAATTCCTTTTCAACATGTCCTGTCACCCACTCCACATTCATGCGGGAGCTACTTCATCCTGTCTCACAAAAACTTGCTCGCTCGTCCTCGTTCTCCTTGGCAAACAATGTTCGTTGGGCGCCACTAAAACTTTCATAACTTTTTGATGTGACATAATTATTGTTTTCCATCTTCGTTCAGTGTGTGTGTGTGAGTGTGTTGTTCATTGTTTGTTCGGTTTTGTTTGGTATTTACTTATATATCGTTTACTCTGACGCACACTTAACGGTACAAACATTTTCTAATTAAAGGAATTAGGACGATAATTACAAGCACTTGTTCATCGTGTACCCCACCATCATTGTGACTCTTTTCAAGGAGCAGCTTTCATTTTTCATTGTCCTGAGTGCATTTGTTATGTACGTTCTTCCCCTTCAAAAGAAGTCGCTTTGAAGACTTTCTTAATTTTTTTTTTTGAGCTTTGTGTCCTTGTCCTTGTTACAATTAGGTGTCTTGCCATGATTTGAGTAGAATTTACAATTACCAACGAGAATGCGTCTTGTTATTATGTGTGACAAAGTGTAAGCTTCACTCAATGGCACTTTGAGATGATGTAACTTAATTACGAACAGTTATGGATATGAAGGATACAATTTGGCCCAAAAAAGGATTCAACAAAAGGAACTTCTCACTGATGTAACTCGGAAGCTGATTTTGACTTAATGATGCTCATTAATTATAAGCGAGTGATCAGTACAAAACAGATACGAGCGCATGTGAAAGCGAGGATTTTTATTTAATTTTTTTTTGTCTGCCTTTGTTGCTTCATTAAGACCCCCCCACCGAGGGGTGTGGGTGGCTCGAGGCACAGAAGTGATTTAGGGATAATCATTTGTAATACAACCACCAGAAAATAATTACTCCCAATGGTGTGCTTTATTAAGAGCGGACGTTTTTTTGCCGCCAGTTTTATTGCAGATTTGAAAATGAATGAGCGTGTGTCTAGAATGATGGATGGGTGCGACACACGGGCGATGACTAGAGCGCGAGGTGTTGCATGTGTAAACATAAATATTTCGTTTATGTACATAATTTTTTTTAAGTGGGATTTATTGCGTATCTAGTGTGTAATTGCATAATAAAAAAGCGCGTGCTGCAAAACGAATGTGATAAATAATTATAGAGCCCTGCGAGGTTAGGTGTGAAAAAGTTATTTATACGTTGTTTGGGAATGCTATAATGCGATTGAATGTATTATGGCAAGAAGCGATTATGATGTTATAAAACCAACACCTTTTGGCGGCGTCCATCTAATCCATTTCGAATATTTAAAAACAATATTGCTTTGATATCTCGTCAACTCAACAAAAGTTATAGCATGGACTGTAAAATGCTTCTAACTAAACCACAGGGATGCCGATTAATGGTCCTATTTGCCATGAGCGAGTCGATTGACTTCGCAATGTCTCTGTCACCTACAAGTCTTAATGTGCGTTTTTGAATTCCATCGAGAATGCAAATTGGCGACCAAAAATACTAACCCACTATCGAGGTTAGTTTCACTGTTTTAATCCGGTGCCGAACACTGATTGGTTTGCACATCGCTGCTTTTGTTTATGAACTCAGTCCTATGGAAAGCCTGAGATATATATTTCAAATAATTATTTAATCTACAAGAACCCTCTTAACAAATGGACGACGAACTACCATTTGAAATAATGATTGACAACGTGATAGCCAGCAATTGGAAAGATTGATATGACACTTTCTAAATGCTCATTCGTTCTCTTTACACCTACCCTCCATTTCTATCAAAATGACACCTGACAAATAGTGGCAGAGAAAATTGCAATTCAATTCAGTTACTCATCCTTGTTACCGATACCTTTCATATTTCCTACAGCGAAATGTACTCAAATATTTCATCTTACCACCCACTAGCCTCCGCCCAACATATCTATCTACAGTAGCACAACAAAGCTATCCCGAAGGAAATAGGAAAAAATATGAATTTTCCATTTTGCAATCTTCGTTTGACAGGCCAACTGTCATTCCGTTTAACCAAAAGTAATAGAGTTTGCATAAGGTTCACGTCCTTGCTTGTCCACAATCTCACATTTATTAT
This sequence comes from Criorhina ranunculi, assembly GCA_951813785.1. Classification (NCBI taxonomy): domain Eukaryota; kingdom Metazoa; phylum Arthropoda; class Insecta; order Diptera; family Syrphidae; genus Criorhina; species Criorhina ranunculi. The sequence goes on from OX638384.1 coordinate 14,473,347, forward strand.
ATGAAACATGCTGCTCCATGAGGGATGATGGCGCATAGTGGGGGAGGGGCCCAAGGAACCACACACATAAAAAACTATAAATATGCTTTTCTTGGCATCATCTTAAGACATTTGAAATTATTTCAAGCATAAAACCGGGATTCATGAATCTCCCTCTCCATTCCTCTCGCTCTCTCTTATTCTGTAAAGCCCCGTTTCGTGTGCCCATATTTCATCTGTGTACATACATGAGTATCGTGTCTCGCCTTGGCGCAATAAGGGACTCGGCAGGTCCCTTTTGCCATCCGTAAGTCCCAATTCGTATTTACGCTCAGTCAACGAAGCGAAACGAAACGGTGGGCAAACATGACAGAAGAAACTTTCCTTTAAAATGTGTTTATCTTCTCCTTCAGACAGCCAGTTAGCTACGGCTCGGCACGACAGAGAGAGATAGATAGAAAAAGTTCAAATGGGGGTCTTGGCGTTTGGCGCTCAAAGGTGATTGTAAAAGTCGCGAAATGAAAAAGATCATCGGATTTATTTTTCTTAGCTAACTTTGTGAGATGCGGGTCGTCGATTCGGAATGAGGATGTCAAAATGTAATGCAAATACGAATACGAATACATATTTGAAGATGCACAAAATCAAAATTTTGTCGAAGTGGATACATAACATACCATGTATGTCGGTATTCAAGCATTTGATAGAAATTCCGTCCTTATTGGGATTTAATGTTTAATGCTGAAAAGTTGTGACACACAATTTGAAGATATGTAGCTTTTAGCAGTCTTTAAAGTTAGAGAAAAAGAAAATGGACTGAAGTATACATAGGTGGTGCTTAAAAAAATACATAGCTACAGCGTTGGCTACGCGGATAGAATATGACAGAGGGCAATGCAAATATTCGCCCCTTATATTTTAATATAAATGTCAATAAAAACTGACATCCAAATCATGTTTTCAGGGAATGAAAATGATCTAAATGACAAATTTTTCAATTGAATAACTCTGGCAATGATGGTGTTAGTCGATCAAAGTAGTCTATACCAGCTTTACTGAATGGGATGGCCGCTGCTAAGAAATATATTTGCAACCAGAATTTTTTCGAAATCCTGTGTGAATATTCTCTATCTAAGACACTGTAGCCTCATACGTTCGTGGATCCCAGATAAGGTTGCTTACAGAGATCCATATCGATGGCATGCGATTTATTATTCGGCTTGTTTTTGCTTAGAAATGATATTCGTACCGTCCAACACTCGGGGTCGTATACTTGCTCTTTGTGTTTGGCAAACAAAAGTAGTTCAATTAACAATCTTTGCAAAAAGGCTGAAAATTCCTGTCAACTCTGGTAGGAGTTATTTATACTTTGTCGGAATATAAATATCAGGTTTAGTCTACAATTAGCTATGGAAGGACATACACACAAGGTTATTACATAGTTAGTTGATCCTTATGGGAATTTTGACATGTTTCGAAGGGATTTTTGTCAATCTATTTGTGATAGCCGAAGAACGAGATTCCCCAAGAGATTAATTTATTTCTTAACGTCCAATTTTCTGGAGACCAATTCAGATGAACCCTGTAGGGATTCAATAAGTCTTCAGGTACCTCAAGTTAGTATATTTCAATCATATACTCATAAGACCTACCTCAACTGCATAAAACAAATCGATGCTTGAGATCGATGGTTGAGAGGGGCACTTAGTGGGGTCATCAGGTGCATTGCGCGATCAGAAATATTCTTCTTAACCCTGAACTCTTTGTTAAGTGATTATTCGTCATATAGCAGAGTGGTCTATAAAAACTCAAGGAATGCGACTTTTTGCGGCATCATCACTTTGATTCGTCTAGAATCTCAAAGAAACACATGACTTTTCACAACTACCTACTCCTTTCCTTAAGCTCCCCATCAGTAAGTGACTCAAACTCTGTCTGTGAAAAAGGCCAAACTTTTGAAAGTCCTTCTCTTTCCCTATAATTCTTGTAATTCTTGAGTATATATTTAGCTTGACCTTACCTTTTCAAGAATTGACAGATTTATTGCTACATACACATATGTGTGAATTCGCATTGAGTTCAAGTTCCTTTTCTCACACTAACTTATGCCTAAATTCAATTCATATATTAATGCGCCTACACAAGGACTAAAAACATCTATTCACTGTTAATTTCGGTCTTTAATTTGATTAGGTCGCGCAAAAAGTTTCTGATGAACATTCACTACTTGTATTAGTCTTAAAATAACTTCTCTCAAGGATATTAATAGCACTTCCATTACTTGCGTTATCTACCCTTAGGCATCTAGCACATATCACAAACAAATTCCTTGTTCCACTCGCATAACATATGGAAGTGCTACGCCGGAAAAATAAATAAACAAACAATGGTGCCTTAAAAGTTCTACTCTCTGGGTGTGTACTAAAACATTCTATAATACTGGGTAGAGTTTTCTACAGCACTCTCCTGCGCATGTCCTTATTATATCAGTATTTTCTTTTACCTGTCTCTGTGCAAGGATTGAGAGTGAAAGTCTGCAAACTGTGTTTATAGCGTCTGCATCATCATTCAGCTGTTTAAATACCTTAGCCAGCCTATTATCCGACACCACCAAGTCAGTCAGCCATCCCTCATTTGAATCAATCCCCGTCCTCACTATCGGGGTTAAATTTAATAGGTAGAAAAAAAAAAACACGAAAATGTAAAAAAGAAAAACGTGAAAAGCGGGAAAAACTCGTCTGCTCGACATTGTACCTGGGTGGTAGAATGCCGGTAATTTCGTTTTCATCCTGCTTCATGCGATTTGAATGGAATCCAAGCGGGGGGACTTGGATTAGAAACGTACACCATTAGAAGAGGGACACCCACCCATACGCACATGTTTTGTGTTGCCATAGAATGCGCGGTTTATGGATTTCACTTTTGTACACATGGATGGATGAGCTTCGTCTGTCTGCACCCGGTATGCTGCCAGTTGAAGCCCTCTTGCATGCCTCTTGATCTGTCTGGGTGGTGGCTCTTTGAGACCTGCATGTCTGTCTATCTGTGTATCCATCTATCTATCTGTTTGTCGCGTCTGTTTATGTGTCTGCTGGTGGTTGGTTGGTTAGTTGACTTCGTCGAGGTTACAAATTGTTTAGGGGGGGTTGGAAGACTGGCAAAAAAAATGCAAACAAAACGCTTTTACTTTTATTTTCAAGTTTATCTGTTTTGTCAGTCTTTTTGTCTTTTGCCTGCATACTGAGGAGTGCTCTGCAACTGTCAGGAGTTAAGTGCGGAGGTTCTTTTTAGTTAGGTTCCATAGTTGAGTGCATGGAATGGTGATGGGTGGTATGTAGAACATTTTGGGAGAGGGTCGGTCTAAGTCCGTGTATGCTTACCTGTTCCCTATGGAGTTGACTAATTGGTTTGAGCCTTAAATGGTTTCGAAATTACTAACAATTATCATCAGACAAATACGGTTTAGTGCCAGTGATGTGTTACATTTCACCTCATCGTTGGGTGGTGGATGTATTTTGATGGAGAAAAAGTTGATTCTGAAATTTCAGGTATTGGGAACGGTGATGGATTTAGATTGAAGAATTTGTATTATCAGCAAACGTTATTTTCTTTAAGAATGTCTTAAGTATTTCTACCTCGTTCAAAAAGCTGATACCTTGAAGAATGCGGCTAAGTAAAACGTCTTATCAAATACGCAACCATGCGGATGTTAGCTTGATTGTACATCTGCGTGTTAAATTGTTGGTGTCCCGATAGTCGCATAATAGGGTTCAAACGTGGTCATATAGTGCACTTCACTTCTCAGTGAAAATGCTGCGTTGCTGACATTGAGGTCTTTTTTTTTTTTTTGATCGCCGTCGATGTACGAGTATGGCCGAATCTTATTTAACATTGAACGGTGCATCCTCTGCAGTGCGTTCGCTAGAGGAGAGTAGAACACGGTAAGAAAATGCTTTTTGACTAACTGTTGTACATCAGAAGTATCGCTGCTTAACCTTGACAAGGGTCTTGTCGTTCCCACCAGCAGCAGGTGAGTTATGTACAGAGTTAAGCAGACTCCCACGCATTTCCGTCAGCATCCAGAGCTTCCATGCTCTCTAATGCGTCTATAGTTCGTATTTTAGAAATAGAAGGAATTCATTTAAAGGAGTGCCTCTCGAGGCATTCCTAAGGGACTAACCATTAAGATCAAAAGATGCAAAGACTGACATGCAATATTTCCATTCGATATTTTCCAAGCTTTTGTTCCATAAAATTGGAAAGCCACTATTTTGTGGGTTTTTTTTTTAAAGAAATATTTCACGAAGATGACTTACAAGGTTGACAAATATTCCTCCAGAGTGAAGAGTAACTATTTTGCATGCCCCAACTATGCCTTTTGACAAAGTTCCAAGCCTGTTTGTCAGGTTTTTATAATTTCAAGTTCAGGGCTCGAGCCATAAAATCCGTTCTCCTTTCCGCGTCGACGTACACAACTGACAGCTCGATTAAGAATACGCTTGCTTATGAGAAGTGGTCCATAGGCAAGAACAGCTCAGGAAGCTAAAGGCACCACCCACCATTCGAAATGCATTAGTAATATACTTCGAAAAGAAGGCAGATCAACAGCAAAGTTCGCGATTCGATGAGGAAGAATGAAGGCAACTGGGGAAGTGTTGGGATAGACAAATCACATCGAGCGTACTCGTACGAGATAACGCGTAGGCAAAGTAAAGTTCTCAAGACCAATAAGGGGCCACGCACAATACCTAAGTAAGTATAGTGAAAGGCAGTGCTGACAAGCTAGATAGACCAGGCTCATCCGGTGCATATGTTTACCAAGCATAAACTCACCCATGATATTCGCTAAATACTTCACCCAGCTACCGATAAAGAGCGCTTTAAGATCATAGTCGCCTTTGGCACTTAATAATACGAAACAATAGGTCAAACAGAGTTATCCATCTACGCCCAGTGAATTCATCGGATTTGATCCATTTTCAGACTAAACAATTAATAGTCCGCTCTCATAAGTTCTCGTTTCAAAAAACTCGATTGGTCTACCTAATTTGTTTATTTTTTGAATTTTTTTGTTCTTAAAAAAAAAAATCCATTTAGCAAAAAATCCTCTTACCACACTTAAATGAATCTTGTCCATTGTCTCGGACTATTCAGTGAAACGAATCCTTCTCCCTGTTTTTTGGGGTTTCTTTTTTCCTTACACCGTTGTTGGTTTTGTAACCCCTTAAAAAAAAAAAAAAAACAACATGGCATGAATCCCCCTGCGCGCACCTTTATAGACCATTCTATCGTAGGGAAAAGCTTTAGTAGGCTCATTTTTTCATTTTTGTTGTCCTCCGACCATTTGAGCTGTTTTCCTTTTTTTTTGTTTTTGTTTTATGATTCACACAAATTTTACCGTAAGACAAGGGTTTGGCATTATCCTTAAAGCAAAAGGATAATGATGAATATTTCATTTGTCATTAGACGTAGCTCTTTGGGTTGTGTGTCGTGTCCAGAACAGGAGGCTGGCACTTTTTACCCAGCATGGTACATTTCAAAATAAACTTTAAGATGACATTAAAAAACAACAAAAAGAGAGACAGGGTGGCATAGAGGGAGATAGCAATAGAGGATTACAACCATGTCTCGGTTTTAGTTGGAATTTAATGCCAGAAATTACATAATTAGCAGTCAACTGATGGAGGAGTAGGGTTATATCCATGGTGGGGGCAGCAAACACCGACAATAAATGTCACCGGATAAAAGGGTTTCAGTTTTCAATTAGGAGGATGATGTCAAAAACCCATTTCAGTTTTTGCTTTGTTTTTTTTTTTTCTCTTTGCGAAGCTAAGATGTGATGTTGTTGCTTTTACTGCCGGTGAGCTTTAGACGTTTAGATGAACATACCATTAGCGAGTTTATAATTTATTTTCATCACAGGATTGAGGAAGGTGGTGGAAAATCACCATCAGAAAGTCACAAGAAATCATTAGGGAAACCATGAATCATGCAGAGCGTGTCACAAGAAGTTGATTTTCTATATATGTTAATGGATTCAAAAAAGTGTACCAACACTTTAAGATTATCTTAGAGATTTTACTCAATTTAAGAGATACGACAACAGGAATGCTCAAAATTTACCTTTATAGCTCAAAGTGTTAGATGGAGTACATATACTATAAAATGGTATGCGGATAACACAAGAACAACTTATTATTTTGAGTTTAAACCAAACACCGAATCAATTGACAACCCCAGCATCTTTCAAGTATCGCAAGGTGTGTTCTACTCAATTTAAAGCATCGTTATTATCGCATTGAACTTCTACAAAGCTGTCTTGCTAGTACCTAGAGAAGCTCAATAGCCGTACATTAAATAGACAGCGTCAAGTATTTTATCCCAGCGGAAACGCAGTTAAATGTAAATAAAAGACGGGCACATCTTAATTGTTGAAACGCCACTAGGCTTCTATGGTCAGTTCTGAACTCCTGCGGGTTTCGCTCTTTAAAGACAGCCAATTTCGATCAGTCTTATGAAATAATCAAATTAAAATATCCTTTAACTGGTGTCGATGGGGAATACTGTCGCCTTCGAACAAAAAGATCTCATTGCTTACGGAAGTATGTTAACTATATTATTCTGTCTGATAAATCCCACCATCGGACAGTATTATCGTGCAAAAGTCACAGATGACTCGCTAATTCTCTAAACCAAACTTTCTCTTTTAGCCTTTAGAGGAAAGTGAAGTTACATATTCTAACCCTCTCTTCCTGTGAAAACAACATCATCATGACAGTTAACTTTACAAATTTATCTCCCACAACATTTTTAATCACGTAATTCAGACTGGCGCCATTACGAAAACTCGGGTTAATAAACATAATATGCATAATTTATTGCACAGAAATACTGCACCCGCTTAAATCACATTCAGCATAAAAAAGAAACAGCAATGTCTCTCGAAAAATATGTCCATCGGCCCTCTTTAGAACCCCTAGGACACTCTCGAATAATGCCAAAGTTACATGCATGCGAAATGAAATAATCAATTATCGCCACGAATATCCTGCGAAATGGACTCATGCTGGCGGACTTTGTCTCGCCAAAACCAGCCAGCAGTCAGTGAGATTCATTTTCATTGGACGGATATCCTTTCCCGAGTCCATTGTACCAATGTTGCGTGGCTGTAACATACATACATATATGAGACTCTAATTAACAAAAGAGATGATGGAAATGACAGCAATAATTGCTTTACAAAAGCCGAAAATAAATGCAACAATCAGATTCAGTAGTAAAGCGTTGGACAGAGGGCGGACCATCATATCGGTGAGTAGTGGATTGCTACAATCCTGCCAGAAAGGATACTGTGCTTGAATATTGGCGGTTTTTCATCGTGAGTGTTTTTTTTTTCAGTTTTCCCTGCTTTGTTTCCCGTTCTTCGAATGTTTCATTTGATTAATGCGTCTGCATTGCATGCAAGCAGAGCGACGACACTTAATTCAAAAATTGAAAATCGTTATAATTGCACAGTTATGTATAATAGTTTACTCCGTATGCGGGTGGTCTGTATCTGGATTTAATCAGATACAGTTTCAATTGTGTTTTTGTTTATTTTAATTAATTTATTGTGGAAGAAATATTTATGAAAAACAGATTTTATATCACTTGGTAACAGTTTATAACAATAAGTTTAAATAATCTATTGACGGTTAGAATGAGTGAACTTACTCAACTGTGGCGATCAGATCCTCCAGCATTTTAGTGCATCTGCTGTGAATTTATAGTTGCTGTCGACAGCTTGTTTCAATAAAAATTGACGTTTTGATGGAATTGACTAGGTATATTGGATGAGTCCAAACGAAATTGGAAAATTTCGTTGATAAACCTCATGATCGTGCTTGCGGATGATTGATTATTTCTGGTGAGTTTCATTCCCCTAGTGTGTTAGGCTGCTTTCAGGTACGGCGGGACATTCACACAAGATGTGTTTCGCAGTTTTTTTTATCTTCCAAGTCAATTTTGACTAACTTTTTACTTTATTGACATCTATGTAGTATTTACTTTACATTCTTGCCTAACTAATCGAATTCTTGCTTTCTTGCGTCCTTAAAGCAATTAATTGCATTATCTTGTTGAAGTTAAGTCTCGATAGGATTTTCAAGGTTCAGGCATCATTTCGGAATCACTGTCAGCTCTAATTGTTTCAATTAGCACTTCTAAAACGTACGGCCAACGTTTATAATCATCAACTAATGACTTACTCTATCTCTATGTTAACTACAAACATCCTTTGTTCTATCCGTTAATGAATAAACAAGATTTTCAGGAGCAAAAAAAAGAAAAAAAATATATGTATATGTATGGATTTTACTGTTTGTCAGATTATCAGTACAATACACACAAATGCAGGGAATTTTTCTATGCTTCTCTATCACAATTAAACTTCCTCCAGACATGGAGTACGAAGGAACTCTTAACACAGTCTCGAAATGTTTTCCTTTTCCATTCATTACTTCGCATTCTACATGTGTCTGACATGAAGTGATAATCACACAATCAGTGTTCTTACTTTTAACTACTTACACAAAATGAAGGATATGTCGACAATGTTTCTATAAAATTATCTTTAAAAAAATGAAATTTTAGTGTCGAATTTAATATTATTGCATCTCGGTGAAGGTGAAGAGCGAGCCTGTCACGATCAGTTTACAACACATCAACCGAGAGATTTTCTGACACTAATTTCGAAATGAAAGCAAGTACAAAAGCTCCTTCTTAACGTGCAAAGAACAAAGCATTCCATTCGGGTGGTGCTCTTTCGCTTCATGATACAAGTATTATCCTTGCACCATTCTTCATTTTTCCAAATCTCGTTAATTCATTTACGAAACACACAGAATGAAGGATTGTGCTGTTGTGCGGGAGTGTGTGTATGTGTAGGGAACATCATTACTTCAGGATTATCTATGGAACAACACATTGGGTTCAGAAGTGCTAATTGAACCAATTGACTGACATAGAGCGTTGATGCACGCAAACAGAGAAGAAATCCTTTTTCAAGTTTGTCTTCAGACTGAGGAGGGAGCACGAGATAAATTAGTTTTCAAGCTCAGAAAAGTTTTACAGGTCTTACATGGGGTTAGGTGGAGCACTCGATCAACCTTAAAGAGTTGTTGAGCGGTCTGTAGAAGAAAAGGCATTTATTAGGGTTTTAAATGAGTTAAATTTGCTACATTCGATACCATTTTTTCTCAAATACTATAGTAGCTTATAGAAGTAAGCTTGTAAAACAATTTCCCATTAAAGCGAACCCTCAATTTTGATTGACAGTTTACTCGCTAACCCTCATTAAATATACAGAGAAACTACTTCTCCTTCCACATTTCCATCCAAAGTCCTGACGCTCAATGACCACAAAGCAAAAATAATTATCCAGAAACAAAGAGCAACAAATTCAATTGAACATCTATCAATAATTCAATTAAGTGTCAATCCGATTTCCCACCGGAAGTCTCCAGCTTTGCCAAAGCAATTTAATCCATTTGCGGTAGGATCCAAATGGAAAACATGTGTTCGAGCCGAAACATACATTAGCAATTATGCCAGGCCGATGTTCCTCGATGAGTTTGTAGTCCCAGATCGCTCGGTGCGCACTTGTTCTGCAATCACATAATTTAACCAATTCTCGCCTGAGGAGTACAATGCGTATACGCAATGTGTGCGCCTGAGAAAGGTAAAACTGCTCAAAGGGGATGCCGGAAGTGGCAACAAAACCATCGTCTCGCTAAACCTTCCCTCTTTCATAGCGTGTTTAACGAATTTCAAGGAATTTCCACAACATGAACATGTTCAATACACTGTTGAGTAAAAAATCCGATTTCCTTTATAAGGAAACAGCTTGAATGAAAATTTTTTATTTCCATCCTTTTCTTTTCTTTCACTTTGATTCGGGAGCATTTCTCCTTTTGAGACGTGTTTCATTAACTTTTGTTCAGGGATATTTCTCATTCATATTTCTCATTTTTTTTTTTTTCACTTCACCAAGGAAGAGTGCTTAATTCTTTTGAGGAGAAAAATTGCTTTCCTTAAGAAGTTTATGATTTCTCCAGTGCACTTATTGTTTTCAGCAATTGGCAATTGTGGACGATAGAATGGGAGTGGCAATAGCAATACCAATACACACAAAGAGGCGGCGGCAATAAAACCGAATTTCCCAGGAAAAAGAAAAATCAATTCAATCGGAGGAAACATTCTTTGGGGGTCTTCGAACAAGAGCCGGTTTGTGCTGCTGACGAGTACTTTACGGGTTTCTGTTGTGCAGCTTATATCCTTTTGGGGATTGAATCAGATTTTCAGTGCACTTTTTCGTTTAAATTGAAAATTTTTGAAATTTTACTGAAAGGTTGGACATGATTGTCCTTGATACTGATGATACATGTGGTAATTAGTTTAGAGATTGGTAATTTGAACATGTAGAATGCAAAAGCAGTTTATGTACAATTCACAATGCTATAGTTAGGGTGAGGGAACTTTGCTATAAAAGAAAATTTGACGTGATCATTCTAGATCATCTCATTGATGCGATAGTGGTTTATTTTTTATTTTTTATAATTAGCGCGCGCTAAAGGGGATATGGCTACCCTTAAACTATAAACTAGAGCACGGGTATTAGGGAAATTAGAGGAGAGAGAAAGGAGGTACCGGTGCACGTTGGTTTTAAATGCTTGAGGGTTGTAGTGATGAGGAATCACAGAGCTATGTAGATTATTCCACATTCGTGTGGTACGGCTAAAGAAAGAATCTCTATATTCGACAGTAAGTCCGAAAGTAGGCTTAAAGGTAAACTGATGTGCATTCGAAGCTTGACGAGTATTGCGGGTGAAATTTTGCAGGGGGGCGGAATGCAGCTGGCTATTTCGCTAGAGCACTTTTTGAAGAGCTTTATCGCGCGTTTTTGGATTCTATCTAGAATGTGCAAGACGGTTTTTGGCGAACCAGACCAGATGTGAGCGTTGTACTCGAGCTTAGGGCGAATAAACGCCTTGTAAATTGAAGCCAGATCAGAAGGTGTAAAGTATTTTTTGCATCGTTTAAGGAAACCTAGACATTTCGCAGCAGTTTTGGCGACATCGAATATATGGTCATTCCATCGAAGATCGTTGTTAACACACATACCGAGGATGGAAAGTTTTTCGGTTTCGGTGATGCAGGTACCATTCATGGATAATGGTTCGAGATTTGGGTTTCGCTTGATAGACAGTAGGCAGCATTGAGTTTTGGAAGCATTAAATTCCACTCTATTTGTAGAACCCCATTTTAATATGCTGTCCAGGTCGGAATTGAATGAGTTTAACATACGTTGCCGTTCCACTACTACATCCGAAGAGCAGGGACGTGAGCTAGGGAACGAATATGAAAAACTGAGAGTACTGTCAACGGCGAAGGAATGAATTGGATTAGAAGTTGCAGACAAGAGATCATTTATAAAAATGAGAAAGAGAGTCGGAGACAAAACAGAGCCTTGGGGGACACCAGCATTTATATGGTGGATTGCAGACTTGAAACCGTCCAAAACAACTTGAATTGAACGGCCCGAAAGGTAGTTTCTAATCCATTGAAGAACAGATACATCGATCCCATATGCACGCATTTTCGACAAAAGAGCTTGGTGCCAAACTCTGTCAAATGCTTTTGAAATATCAAGCGCAACAATTTTACTTTCACCGAGGTGATGTAAAGTTTAGGACTCTTAAAGTTTTGTAAGTTTGGTCCACCAGAAGTACCCAGAAGATTGCGTATATCTGATCTGTTCTTTAAATAGAAATAAATACAAAGTTCTGGATGTACTACGAGCAGAGCTTAAGTGGTGCTATACAAAGTCGGTCGCTTTTTAAACTTCATAGCGTATGCCGATTCTATAATAATAACCTACATATACGTATATCAGTGCAAGTTTTATCTAAATCAATCAACTGCCTCTATAGCGCACCAGTGTACTCAGGTGGACAATTTTAAATTGTTAGGTTTCAATGGGTCGACTAACAAGTGATTACTATGGAAGATGTAAAACCTGATGATAGACTTGGACTCCGCAATAATAGATTTTCACACCAATTGTCGCTAAAGTGTAAGTGGTAATTGCGTTGGAATATAATAGGTCAGCTTTAGGTGATGTAAGTGAACTTTCTGCTAAATAAAATACAACACACATTGTCTTAGATATAAGAACTAGTAACTAGTTTTGTGTGGCAATCTTTGGAGCTGGAATTATTACACTACGCAAACCATTGTTTGACAGGATAAATGGGGCTTCTGCTTCGTTCAAGTTTGCGTCTATTGAATTAAAAGACATATAGCATGCCCAAAACTTGCAGGTTAAGATGCGAAAACCCTCGGTGTTTTTATGTTGCAATGGCAGACATTCAGCTAAAATGAGCACTTTATGTGGTCCGAAGAATTTTACAAACTATCCCCAATATTTCCCCAAATTTAATACTTATATTCCCTTTACAGCTAAATAACATCTGAATTGAGCACCCGCTATAACCCTTTTGGCAGTTTAAATGTCAAGTTAATATTAAACATCTCCCAACTCTTCAAGTTCTTTATATTTTTCGCGATAAATGCTCGGGAGCTAAAACATTCCTGCACACCCACCAAAGCCGCCCTTCCTCCATCATCTCTAGTGCATCGATTAAGTGCCGCTCCATGACGCAATTGGATTAAATTGAAAAATTCTTGTTGTTGCTGTAGTTTGAGCCCACTCCAGACGAAACATGCGAAGGAGACTCGTCGGAAACTGCCATCACAGGACGACGATTCCAAATCGAAACAGGACTAAAACTAATTGCATTACATCACTTATATCCTGTGCCCTTAAAATCGGCAATCAAAAAAGGGTTGCTAGAGATGGGGTGTTGGGGTGCGCGCCTGGCCGTATCCATCTATGCCCGTCAGGACCATTTGTCAAACTGAGTTTAACCGAGGTCGACATTCCAGGATACGGGCTTTTGACTCTTGCCCGGCAAGTAATTTCCAATAAACCGGCGATGGATGATGAATTTTATCCTTTCGCCGGGAAACCGCCCTCTCGCCCTTTGTCACATCACGTATTATGGCCCGCCAATATGGTGCATTATATTGTCAACTACTTTTTTCTAGAGAGAGAGAGAGAGTTGCTGCACAGCACACACATGACTTTTATTGACCAACAGTTGTTGGATAACACCACTGCTGCTACTCATGTCGGCTGGCCTTTGTCCGTTGCAACGCTGAACGCAGAACTGTGTGTCAGTGTCCTGCTTAATGTTGCATTTTATTGTCGCCTATTGATTGGTCGGGTTGTAAAGATGCCATAAGAATCGAAACTCTAGACGCAAGATAAAAATCCACTAACTAGAGTCGAAATGGCGCTAGTGGACATTTATGATCGACGAAGCTATTTACCGGATGATTTCGGTTGTTTTTCAGCGTCGTTTCGGAATGTGGATCATGGGTAATAATTTTCGAATTTTCATTTATGAACTCGTTAATTGTGTTATAGTTTGCTGGTGCAGACATTTGAGCTGAAATCGAGCGCAAAATTTTAGACCATCTGGCCTGACTCCAAGGTGGTAATAAATTTTAAGCAATTTAGCTCTAATGTGAGTTTTAATGTGAGTCGATTGCGAATGTAATTGGGCAGTTTGTGGGCGGCAGTTATTGTGGCAATTAAAATGTAGCAACACTGGTGGGGGTTGCTTGCAATGCGGTCAATGGAGGTGAAGTTGGGGTTTCTTAAGTGAAGTTATGGATATGTAAGGACAATCTCATTGAATTAAGTAGTAATTGTGATCAAATAAGGAGTGAGTGGTCATAAATTCAGGATAAGAGTGTCATGTTTTTCTTAACTTGCGAATTCAATGACAAAAGTAACGAAGTCAAAAGGAGTCGTTCAGACTAATAATAAAAGCGGAGAGAAGCCTAAAAAAAAAACGAAATAAAAACTGAAGCTAGACTCTAACCTCAACATACATATTTCACTTAGAGCTAACATAATATATTTAACTATGGAAGGTCCATGCCTTCGACATGTTTGCTTTTTGTTGAAATGATAGTTACCTATCGTGTCTGTGTGAGATCTCTTTGGTCAGTTCAATGTCTATCTTTATGCTCATGCACTGAACCTCAAGTAAGTTTCTAAATACCTAAATCAAGGTTAAACAGGGGTTCTCTGCCAGAAAGGTGTTTTGTAGTAGCAAGTCAGTCAGGTGACACTCAGGATCATGACGAGTGGAGATGAGAGTGGACAGGCTATGTAGATGAACTTTTCTATGTCCTTCCCTTTTCTAGTTGGAGTCAGAGCAAAGCTGCTGTATCCACAATAAGACTTAGGGCAGTATAATGATAGATTCGATGAGCATCGAACACGTGTTCCCAATGAGTTCAGAAATACTTCAGTAAGAATCGAGCTTATGGGTCTACATATGTGACGACGAAATAGTTGACTTGAATAAAATCTAAGCCTGTTGATTTACAAGACAATTTAAACTGGCGGTCAACAATGTTGATGCCTTTATATCAAATTTGAAAATATATTGTATTCCGTTTATTAATATTTTGGCGGTATAAATCAAGAAATTCAGCAAGTCAGTTTCGTCTCTAAGAAGCGGTTTCCTCCTAGTCTAATTTGTAAAGCTTCATTCCAAATCTGAAACGTTAATTGTCCAAGTTCTGACTGATTTGACACATCCTGTATTATTCAAAAATCCAATTTGAAACAAAAACAAGCATATTTACAACAGCCTCATAGTATAGGATTTTACGACAACAATTTAAACTTTATAAATGTGCCTGAAACCACAGATAGCTTAAAATCGAAAATTTATTAAATCAGCTTAATCCTATACGAAAATCCCCCTCGGGTTAACCAAATCCTTAATTCGACAAACCCCAATAAATATCCACCACTTTACTACTCTATATTCAAATACCGTAACAAAAATCCTTACACCCGGCCGTGCAGAAGCAGAGGATGCTTCTTGACCAACTCCCACACACATGCCAACAAATGACTTTGCATTTATTTCTCGCCCCAATAAATAACAGTTTTCTTAATAAATTGAAAACTTGAATTTACATTTAATTAAATTACCATAAAAACAAACTACATAACAACAACAAAAAATTCAGTCTGAACAACCGTATTTAATCCGCTAGACCACCCCTAAACATGATGCTAAGCCGTAAAACAGACCCAATATAACAAATGGTCTTGATTAGGCGCAACCAACTTTAAATACATTCCCATTGAGTGGGTATGGCCAACATGCTGTATGCTGTCCAAATGAGTTTAACGGCGCGAATGTCCCTAATCTCATCACTTAGTTTAATTGTTTCGGGATCACCCGTTGCAAATGCTAACCGTCATTAATAAGGACCAGCAACGGGTTTTCAAATAAAAAATTCCACACTTTCTTCTTCTTACAGAAAACTACAGGAGTGTAGATTCCTTTCAAGATGATGTTGCATACTTCATTGTATGAGACTGGTTTGGGGTTTTGAAGATATCCACCACCACCCCCACAGCCCTTCCGATAACAAATGTTCGAAATAATTGCCTCTGTCAGATGAATGCCAGATAATTATTCACCTTCAATGGGATTATTTTCCATTTTTCAGGTGTATTCCCATAAGTAATCGCCTGACATTGGGCTGTGAGTGTGCAGCTCAGGAATTCCTTTCTATGCCGAGCAGGAGCGTGGGTCTGGGTGTGTTTACTTCGAATTTTGGATTCGATTTCCTTGATGGTTTCATAAAAGATTTATAAAGATATTTTCCAAGAGTGTCGGTTGATCTTAGGGATACGAGTGGTGTGAGTATAATGCTTTGTGTGTGTACGTGTGTGGTATATTGGTATCCATTAGTTTAATGCTCTTGAAACGGAATTAAGATAAATTGATTAAAATTAGGCGCGTAACAGCCAAGCATTGTTCCAAAATGGAAATCGAAAATCGAGAGAGAGCTATTCTAGAGAGGGTTGGATGCGTAGGCTTAGAATGTTGTAGCAGGAAGCCGAAAAGTTTGTGGTTACATTTAGGGAAATGACGACGGTCGATTTGGTATTTGTGATGGGGTGGTAGGTTGGGTGGTTGATAAGTGTGCTGCTTTCATTTGTTTACATTAGTTTATGTGAAAAATTATTCTTTGCATGGAAACCCATTTAGTGGAGTAGTTTCAAATAAGAATTGATAGAGCTAGCAGAGTGGGGTTGTAAGGGAATTGATGGAATTCGAAGGTTGTTTTCGGATATATGGATGTTTTGAGATGGGGTTGCCTTCTTTCCAGAGAATCCTCCTTTTTGCCGTAGAGTTCGACGCCTTTCGGGAGACTTACATGATAGCTTTCATTGCGCGATTTCTTATTTTTAGTCCACAAACAAGTCAAGGGGTTCTGTTGCAAACTTACAACATTGA
This sequence comes from Criorhina ranunculi, assembly GCA_951813785.1. Classification (NCBI taxonomy): domain Eukaryota; kingdom Metazoa; phylum Arthropoda; class Insecta; order Diptera; family Syrphidae; genus Criorhina; species Criorhina ranunculi. The sequence continues at coordinate 14,489,765 of OX638384.1, forward strand.
TTCGATTTAGCAATGTCACCACACCAAATAGAGATAGCACAGTCGAAGTGTGAGTAAGGTTCTGTCATCTCGAAACCATATGGAATTCCAAATCGAATACCAAAATCTATTTTTAGAAGCTAGTAGGAATTCTATAAATACAAATTGGAAATGCTTGTGGGAAGATTTGGACGAATCTATCAATACTTCTATAAGCCTAGACAACGAGTACATATAATGCTGTTTCAGAGAAATAAGTAGGTGGTACGATGATTAACAACAGCAAACTTAACTAGTTGTTGTCAGTTCTAAGAAAAATCCTAACGTCTGGCGTATATTTTTTTGGTAAAAATGTCACTTTGACTGTCCGCCACTATAGAGTGATCTGCGACTTATTCTGACGTTAATGATAGGAACACAGCAGTCGAATACAATCAAGTGACGACATTATTTAATCCAATTCACTGCAACAAATCGAACTTCCCTTATGTTATTACAAAATTAGCAAATCATACCTTAAGAAAGCTTTTCCCCATAAGCTACCACCCTCACACAATAAAGGTTCGGTGTAACTCTCTAAATCACTTTGTATGAATTTTTCAACAGCACACCTCTTCATCCGCCAAAGGAGTTAAAACCGCTTCACATCTCTTTAATTATTGTGGTGATTTTAAAATTCACAATGGAATGGTAAAGATTATGGGATAAGAAAAGGTAAACCATGTGAAGCAGGCTTCCCATGCATCTTTTGACAAGAAAAAGAAAATAAATGGCCGTAAAATAATAAACAGAAGTAATGTAGCCCAAATCCCCTAGAGGTCTGTTTGAACTTTTTAGTGAATTATTTTTCGTCAATGGTCTGTCAGATGCGTATTAACATCGTCAAATAGAACCTCGATCTAAATTTGATGAATACGATTAGACATTCAAGTTGAAAGGAAAACAGTGATCCTTAGGTCACTTGTAGTTTTCAGAGCTCAAATCAAATCAAGACTTCCACTCGACTGTTGCTACCAACGAACCATGGTTGTTATCAATATAATAATCAACATAGAGACACTAGCAGAATTTAGATGGAAATGAACCTATTATGAAAGAATCTAGCAAAATGTTTCACAGACAATTGGTGAAATACTTTAAATTTTGTTTTTTCCTTGCAGCATCACACCACAATCGACTTCTATTTCCCAGAACCAAACAGTTCCATTCTGACTCTGGTGTACACTTAAATATTTAACTCAAAAATATCCTTTGCGAGAAATCATCTGTCTCCCCCGGGATAGAACTCAACATAATTTATTGTTTGCTAAAAAAAAAGTATAAATATAATAAGGATATTAGAAATTTTGAAATCTTCATTTCATTTCTTAATGTTGCACACGAAAATCTTAAGGCGTACACGAACAAAAGAACGCGCGTTCTTCCAAAAAAAACCGAGGGAGCTATAGCAGCTGGGAAACTTTCAATGGTTAGGAACCCACTCAGTTTCCACAATTTAACCATAACTCCTAACTTTCATCCACCAGCCGTCAGTGGTGCTTTCCATTACCAGCCCCGCGCTGTTCTGTCTCTATACAACGTTGTCGTCTTTCACATCCTTTCAGGCGCTCGAATTTCAATTGAGAATTTTCCTACAGTTTACGGAGCCAATTTAAGAAAGACAAAGCTTTTAATCCGATTTGAGTATTTGCTTTTGGCAATCAAACATGGATTTAATTGGTGCAGATTCTCCTGCTTCAGCTATGTACACCACCACCAAAATGTTGGAACGAGAATCTACACCATCTACACACTTAATACACTTAACACGCTCGTCCTTCTTCTTTTTTTTTTTGGTCGGGAAGGGGCAGTGGAAAGAGCACAATTGAGAACGGAGAAGACAATGAGAAAAATAAAACAATGAATGAATGTAGACGTGGCTTTCAAAAAGGACTTACATAATGAATTCAAAAATTTGTAGCTCACACAAACAAAGATTCATATGAATTCTATTCTCAATGTTAGTGCAATTACATTCGCACTAGTAGTGTGGGGAACACATTAGGGAACATTCACTTCAGTTTGATATCCTTGAAATAATGGAAACGTAGTTTATTTGTTCTGTTCTCACTTTTGAGCGGGCCAAGGTGGAAGTGTCGAAGTGTGTGAGTAAAGTTAGCTGAGATCATTGGCAGAACTAAAATGTTCGTTTGCTGGGTTTACACTTTGAAGGACATATGTCAACGTGTATAAAAGTTAGCTTTAAAGGTTACAAGTCGTTGGGTTATTGTGGTTTTTAAGCTATCAAATCTGCTGTACAATCAAATTAGGACTGTTTTGTAGGCGTGAGGCAAGATGATGAAGATTTTCAACAGAAACGGGTTGGATTAGCTGAGGCGGCCGATCATGAGTAAAAGCCTGCAAGAATTTTAAGAGGAAATGGACCTCAACCAATGTGGCATACGAACTGCAGGCCGTAATAAGAAAACTGACACTGCATTTTTGAAAGTTTAATATTCTTTAACAGCCGTTCTTTCGAAGTCGCCTTCGTGTCTTGAAAAGATGAAATAGCCGATCACTTCGTATCGGTTGAAAAGGAAACACCTTAGGTATAAAATGTTCTTTAGTTTTAGAATACACCGCTAGTGATAGGCCTAGGTTCTATTACTGTTTTTAGAAATTGTCCTCAAATATATCTCATAAGACCTCAATAAATATCGAAATATTAAGGAAGGGAGAGAAGTTCGGCCTCGTTTTTGTTCTCATTTAGATTCAGACTATCTTTTACCCTTATTATCTCAGTACACATAAAAGTCTGACGATGCCCATCAAATATTTATTTCTGCCCTCGTAATCAACCCAGCAAAGACCTTTGAATGAACACTATTACTAGAGTCTTCACAATTTCCCTTGTTTACTCAGATGTCAGTTGTAAGATACGAAAATCATGAAGGCATTATGACATGTCAATAAAAAGTTAATTTCAAAGTTATCCATCCATGCATGCAAGCTGTTTCTTGAGTTGATTGTGTTTACCTGCTCAATGTCCTGCGAACAGAGATGTTACGATGGTGCAAAACTATGTACTTCATAAATTGCATCTCCGTTTACGCTTCGGCTCATATTTGTTTGCAAATAGCGGAACTATTTTCTTTTAAGCAATTTCCTTCAACTAATATGACTCCTTATTTTGTCGTCTCAAAGCAAATAAAATCACAGACCGAATTCCATCGCTTCCGAAGGAACCCTCAATGTCAATTTCCTGCTATCCATACGCAGCCATTACTCCCGGTGAGTAGGATGGGGGTTGGTACAGAACCGACGACGCATTAATTCATGGAGAATAAATTGAAATGGAAAATATTTTCCAATATTATTTACATTGCACTTTTCCACCGCTGCTGCTGCTCCGGTTCATTCGTGACAACATAGCGCAGCTCGTCGCACAGAACAACTCTGGAAAAATGCATTCTCGTTGACAAGAAAGCGAAAATCTCTTCCGATGCTTTCCGGTTCTTTCGCTCTCTATCAACTTCGAATCAAAAACGCTTCACTGAATCAAATCACGTACGAAAATATATAAAAAGGAACAGAGAAAAAAAATTGGGAAAAAGCAAAAAAAAAGAAGAAAATCAGGAGAAAATACGAAGCGGAAATTCCTTAGCATGCCATCTTGAGAGTGACGATGCTGGCGAGGAAATATTGCACACACTTTTGCATTCGACTTGTATCCGCTCCGGTAACATTCTCATAACTTGGATTTGAGACATTCCTCTGCCTCGTACTTCTCTGGTGCGTTGTTGGCAATGGTGGGACCGAAAATTCTGACACTGAGCAATCTTCTTCCTTTTACCCTGTATACACTGTCGTTGACGCCATGTCGTCATTGGAAAATACTTTCATGCAATTCTGCACTTTGTCTTGCATTTATTTTCTTCGCCAGACTTTTCTCGATGTGCTGTTGTTGTTCTTGTAGGTCTTTAGCTTTATTTGGCGGGTGAGTTTGTGTGAGTACATGCACTTTATTCGATGCTGTCATGCATGCAATTCAATATTTTTCTTGCATACAGTTTATTTAACCGTGAAATGTTAAAAGAACCAAAACGACAGCGAGCATCGAGAATCTAAATACGAAGCGATCAATGTCATATTTGTCCACACACACACACATACATACAGATTCTTACCATGATTGCAATTTCAAAGCATTCCAATACAAAAAGTGGCGGAAACAAAAATTTGAAACAGAATTTGAATCGTTTTCGCTCTTTCGGTTCGGTTGAGCAAAAAATAAATTCGATGGGATGGACACGACGGAAATTTAGGAATAAAAAGGAATTTCAAATAGACGTCAAAGAGGAAGACCAGGAAATATGTCAAAAATGGATTTGATTCTTTTGGGCATGAATCACTGTGATAATTCGAAGTAAAAGTGGCATCCAACAATTTCTATTACTGGAATTCGTAACCAATTTAATAGACTGAGTAGTCTGCATTACTTGAGTTAAGTGATTAGATCCTTTTGGCTGCAGCGTGGACTAACGCCCATAGAACCAAGATGAGCTCTCTAACCGGTTGGAAAATACTTCCTTCTGATGGTAGTTTTATTCTAAAGAACTTCTTGTTATATGACTCCGATATGATCTGTGTCGCAAGGATGCTGTTGAAGTCAATGAATTCCATGTGCTTATCTGTCTTGCACATTATAAGTCTTAGTCAAAGTTCTGGTAGAAACGTACTAAGGACACTGCATGCTCCGTTTGAATTTGCAAGGTTCCTGGCATCTTACCATCGTGTAAGACGTGACACAAATACACTCCAAATAAAGTCTCGGTTCGAACTTTCGAGGCTGAAAAAGAGCATATGATGCAGGGAGTCCAGGGACCCATACTGAATATATGGTTGATGCAGGAGAGGCCTGCGCAGAAAATATCGATAGTCTAGAAATTTATTGTAACTGGTCTCTATTTATGTGAAAAGCCTGTCAGCAGCGAGGAGACTGTCACGGCCGATGCTATAGAACTGTGTTATGTAACTGTCTGTAACTGTAATAGGACTAATTGGAATGAAAGTATACATATGTGGCTCCATCGAAGATGGGCTAAGGCCCTTGGTGATATCTCTATTAGGCCACGGGTTTCTTTAAGTGATGCTCTGAATCCACTGACAGCCTTCAATTGGTCCACGAGATGGCCGCCATATACTGTTTAGAAAAAATCAGGTTGCTGTATGGATTCGGTAATCATCAATCGGTATCTTACCTATTTCCACAATGAAATGGACGGCAGAAGGGAAACGTCATATCAACTTAGCAGCAAATGGTAAGCTAGGTTCTATACGAGTGTGAAAATGTACCATCTGAATCGGTTGTGTAACTTGTCACTACAATTGACTAGCAAACCAATGAACAATTTAAAAATGTCTCAATACTATGCTGCCACAATGAGAATTTGTAGAAAAAGTGGCGTCAAGTCTCAAAAAAAGGCAAAACCCCTTATACTTATTTAAAGCTTCACAAGTCCAAACAAAAAAGAAACTTCAAAACTGAAAACAGAGTATTAGCCCCTAATTAGAACCAAAGGACTGGCACTAGCCCCCTCAACACATGCAACTGACAGCTCTGTGAGTTAATCATCAAGTCGAGTGTCACGTATGCATACAGCTCCACGCATACCCTATTGCTATCCTCATTCGGAAGCTGTCACATTTCTTCCAAACTGATATGTGCAGTTTGTGCTTGACAGTTCACCATCACTGGCGAGCTGATGTTATTGCTTACCAACCAGTTGCTGCTCTCGAACACGATATACCGGGTCAAAGAGGATAATTCACAGGACCCCCTAAAAAAGCACACACACACAAAAAAGGAGACTTCAAGGGAAAATCAAATTAAACATAATGGAGTTTAAGAAAAACTCCGATGTGGAACGTTTGGCATCCCTTTCAGTCATGTGATACTTCCTAGCTGTCAGTCACATATTGAAACGCACTCAACAAATAAAGGATTCAACAGTAAGAACGAGACAGACAACATCATTATACAGGAATATGTGGCTCACGTTGCTTCTTTTCGGAATTAAGTAAATAATTGCTACTTAAAATTCTCGCATCGTTTTCACTTTGAGTTCGACTCAACCGAACTCTGGAGGCGGGCATCAAACCCAACCGAGAGGCAGGACGATGTGCGAAAGTCGTAAGGCAAATTGCTTTGGCAGTTTTCCTTTTTAGTTTCCGCCGCTGCCACCATTGCCGGTTTTAATGTTCTAGATAGGTTTTTTTTTTCTTTTTGGTGTGTTTGTAGAGTTGGAGACTGATGCGTGCGTGCCATGAATCGGCAGGAATTTTTTTTTTTTCGGAAAAAGTCGAATCAAAAAGAGGATATTTGAGTGGTATTACTCGCTCTTAAGGGATTTGTGGTGTGAAATCCTTTAGTCATTCTTCAAAGTGGGATATATTACCGTTTTCTATAATTAATGAACTTAATTTAATTTTCTCTTTTCAGAATAACGATGTACTCGAATAAGGTGAGAACATTTCCCCCCAAAAGGGATGGAAGTGGGTAAATGTTTTAATGTCAATTGATCGAAGGATAATAGGCCTATGAATTGTTATTGTTTTTTCTGTAGAGAATTCTTAATGCATTTCAGTATTTAAAGTCAAATATGCGGTTGACCACAACAAGGACTATTGAGTTCATCACCCATTTTTCTAACTCCTTTGTCGGTTGTAATGCCGCTTTTCGTCATATAAACTGATGTAATCACATAATTACTCCTGCTAGGAATCATTTTGGTAAAAGAAATACTCTATCTCGTTAGTGTAAGAGCAGCGTTAATCTTGAAAAACTATTTATTTTTCATATTTCATAAGCTCCTTGCAGGATTACCTGGAGTCTTTTATCACATTCCACTACTTAATGACTGGTTTCAACTCTACTATCTATTTGGGTGGCCATGGTGTAGTGGTTGCATCATCGCTTGTCACGCTGAAGGTTCCAGGTTCGAATCCCGATGTCACAGAAAAAAAAAAAAAAAGTCGGTCAATTGCGGAAAAAGCTGACGTCAACTCTACTGTATAGGCATAACACTGGCAGTAGGGTAGGCAATGGCTTAAAAGTCTTGATCGCACTAATGCCATCGGGATGTTTGAAAGAAATACTGTGAATTATAAGCAATGGCAACAGTATCAATAATTCTCCCCAGTCATTCTGGACACCACCCTCGGAGCAAAAAGACTGAAACCTTTTACCACCCGAGTTTCCAAATCACTACACCACACTAGCGCTGTGTGAATAGCATCATAAGGGTATTCATAACCCCTTTAGCGCTAGTGAATTATAAAAAAAAAATTATCTTCCCTCAACAGGATCTTTCGCAGCGTGCCGATTCCACCGACAGATCCGAAATTATAAATTTACACATGATGTATGGGTACCTAACCTTGACGTTGAAGAACAAAGACCTCTCCCAAGCTCTGGACTTCATAACTGTGCGTAGTGTTGTGATCAATGTAAAACGTACTACTTTCGGAAATTTAGTCCAACTGCTGGGCCGAGTCAAACAGCGGTATCTGCAATCTAGAAACCTGTCTCAAGATGAAAACTACTTCGTAGGGATCTACTTAGTTATCGCGAAAGCCTGAGAACTTGGACTTGTGAAACTGGTTCGGAATCCATTCATCCGTTGGAGAGTTTTTTTTTTTTAAAGTTAATGCTCCATGTGGCATTGCTAATAACCTTTTTAACCTGTCCCCAATACAAGAACACACAATCAACCCCCTCAATACTATTTTATTGTCCAACTCCTACTACCTGAACACGTCGGCTTTAAAATAGAAATAATTCCCACTGACATTTAGGTCACTTGAAATGATGCCAATTAAATGCTCTTCAAGAACTATGAACAGATCCTGATTAACCCCATTCCTTCGCAGCCGCAGTAATTTCGTCCACAATCGCATTGTGGTCATTTTCAATTCGCTGCAATTCAATTCCACTACATAGTTAACGCGAACACTTCCCATCTGCAATTAACATAATTACGGTTAATTTATTAACATTTAACGGGAATTGTATTCGCTTGCAATCAGATCACCCCGCGAAATCTGCTCATGCTCGGGCGATTATTTTTTACCAGGATTTCTCCCAGTTTTTGCGCTCGTGAACCGATACGACGTGTTTGACGGCGGCCCGATGGGATTAAAATTGATTTACGCAACCCCGTCGCGCCTCTATCGACACGGGTTATTAAAGGCGGAAATTATTCCGTTATTGTTGTCACATTACCTTTATCGCAGTGTCGGGGGTGCGATTATCGCATGTCATAACAAAGTCACTTGTCGCGCGCATGTGTTTACTGCTTGCGTTATGAGAAGAGACAACAACAACTAACGCGTCGCATGACATTAGAACGTCAATCTTCTTCAGATCCACCATTGGGTATGGGTGGGGGTGGGGGTTGGATTGGAAAATTATTTGCTCTGTCAAAGTTTTTCGATTAACTTTGTTCGAGAGTCGCCTTCGTCGTCGGCGTGTAGTCTACTTGGATAATTGCAGCAGGATGATTTGGCCAGAAAGTGAATGGGATATCGTTTTGTGCTTGGAAGGGCGACGGCTCGCACTTCACTTGTCAATCGGATTTTCATCAATCATCCCCGACACCCACCAGCCAGTCGAGAAATTAACCATAAAATGGGAATACATACGCAAAAGGTTTTTTTTTTCGGAGGAAACTGCCTATTACTTGTAGTTTTGCCAGACGAGCTTCGGTACCCCCTGCTTGTAATGACTTTGGGGAGATTGCTTTGGCCTTTGGGGGCCCAGGGGTGGATTTGGGAATACCTTGGGATTTTGTCGAGATTACTCGTCTGACATGACATGACGAAACGGTCATTGTCATAAATCATGTGTGCCTGTCGCCACGCAACATGTTGTGTGTGTAGGTGGGTGTGCTGAATTCATGGCTATTTAAGTCGAGGCGATGAAAGGCACTCATGTCGCCCAAGTAATTAGGCTATTGCCCATGAGGTGACAAGTTAGACGTTGATTGTTGAGCTTGATTAGAGTTTTTAATCGATTGTTACACGGGTTAATTCTAGACAAATGAGTGCGACATTAGAGGATACAGATAGAGGAAGTGTTGTATAAAAGTCTTTCTGAGCTTTGTACGTATGTTCGACAAATGGACAGTAGACAAGTACATCTATTTCATCGACCTCACAACCGTCAATGGCAAAACACTTCCTTAGGGCCTTTTAATTTTCGAGCTTGCTCTGGATTTGGCTCAGGAAATTGTCTGTCGGTAGCTAATAGTGTCAGTGATGCTAATGACAAGACGGTATCTTTAACAAATTCACCTGTCGCAGCAAAAAAAAGTAGTGGATCCAGTCTACGAATAGAGCTTTAGCGACCGGAGTCTTTAAATCTTATTTTTTCGATTTCAAAGACCAAAAGTGAGCCCACATCGGTAAGGTTATCAAGAGTTATGGCATCTTAAGTAATTTTTGTTTGAATTTCGAGTTGTTTCGATTCACCAGGCTTTAAAAATGGTGTTTCGTGAAAGTGGATATCGTGTTGCGTTGGTTAGAAAGTTATAGAGCTCCGAAAGCTGCCAACGGAATAACCCAAACTGTTAAAGTTATGTGGGTGATATTGCAAGGTTTTCATTCTATTTGATCCCCTTTGGTTACGGGAATCCGCCTCCCACAGGATGGATGCCATTATATGAGTTGGTTCCTGTGGAGAAGATAAGTGCTAAGATCAAATGGATGCGAAACTAAGTAAATTGCTTTCAATCGAACGCATTAGAATCCTTTTAGCATGACAATGAAGATTCCCCATCTCGCTTGCTGCTATTCTTAGATGTGATTGAACGTGCACAGGACGAAAATTGATGCAATTAATTAGTAGATTGTTTCATTCCATCCTAGGGAGCATTAAATACGGATGTGAATGCTAAATTAAATAAGTCAAATTATGTATAAGTTCGTATGTACATTATGTTAACATTAATGTGAGTAATGTATACTTATATGAGTTCATGTTTGGCCTGCACATGTTCTTCGTTATCCCTTTCACGTAGAAGGTATACTGAATTCAATTTAAGTTGCGATGCAAACAATAATCGTCAAGGTATGGGCATGAATCCGGTATTATCCACAGGGAGTATAACAGAGGTCAAGCGGATTTCACAAGAGCGGTAATAACAAGGAACACAGGAATACACATCTCATTTTAAACTTCATCGGCTGTTAAGCTGGAAGTCATCAAATCAGCATCAGACCGATACACTAAAAAAGGGTTAAAGAGCAATTTCCAAACGTTTTTTTTTTTTTTAAGGTATAACTCTGGAGATCTGCATTTTCCTGAATGAACGTTTTTACCCAATCGGAGGTTTTAATATTGATATTCACCCATCACCACCATCGACCTTCATATTTTTATGATTAAATCCCTAAGGATATCGTTAAACTTGCTCAGTTGCATTCTCGAATTCAAACATGAACTCAAACAGACCTGATATGCTCCCGTCTGTTGTCGATTCGTTGTTCCCGCGTTTGAGCTAATTCCGCAGAATTTTCACTTCTTTTTTTCCCCATTGAGCCTCATCCTGGGATGACACTTTTAATTTGCCTCCATACGCCAAATTAGCATAAAGATTAGGATTCGTCTAACGTAGGTAATAGCTTCAGACTTCATCTCATTTCCATATAACATATATTAAAAAAAAATAGTCCTCAACACAAAATAATTAAACTTCTTTCATTATTTAGCCTCATCAGTCCCCTCTACTCACAGTTAGCACATCATCATTCCTTTGTTTCCCTTCGAAACTGACGACTCCACAACGGAGGTGCTAATGCCAATGTGATATGAGCCTATTTAAAGTTTCTTAATTAACAAATTCGCTCAGAATTAATTCAATTTTCGTCCTTAATTCACTCGCTAATGATCCTTCTCTCAGGCATTATAATAACTCTAGGAGAAGCTCCAAGCTTTCCATTTACCTTAACGCGCTGTCTCAGTCAAATATTAGTTAGTCCTTGTCAGTTGTCGGTTGGTTTTTTCTTTTCGCATTCGGTGGTGGTGTGCGATGGAAACTTTGCCCGGAATTAGCAATTTTGTGGAAGGAACAATGTAAACACAAGGCCACTCGTAATTAATTCACCAATCTATAGAGCTCCTGTTCGGTGTATGAAGGACGTGGTGCCGCGCATATATGTATTGTTTGTGAGTCAGCAAAATTCTAACTTGATGCCATCATCTATTATCATTCAAAATTGACTTTACTCCTGCTACATTACAAGATAAGTCGTCTATTTTATTTGAATGACTTAATAATGGAGCCTACTCTCGACGGCACGACGAAGAAGGAACACCGAGGAGATCCTTCTACCCTTTTGTGTTTTTAATCAAAGGAAGGTCATGTTCATTGTATTGACAACAGTTTAATACCTGTCCTGGCTTAGTGGCTTGTTCTGGAGGGTTTATGTTCCTGCTTCTGTTCCTACTCCTACTCCCTCACTGTTGCGTTACTAATGAAGTTGTTCCTCTCTCTCCCTCTTTCGAAATGGTTCTATTTAGGAGTATCTGTGTGGGGGCCAAACTGAAAGTGTTTATTCAACATTTAATCTTTGTAAATTGTTTTCTTTTGTTTTGCAGAACTCACTCTCTCTCCCTCTCTATGCTCTGTGTGCATGTGGCAGGTGGGGTGGTGATGGCTGTTCTATTGTTGTTTCCTTCTGTACACACGTATACAAACACAAAGTCAGTCAGTTGTAGAGGAGGTGAATATTTAAAATTAAGGACACTATTGTTCGTTGTAATGAGTGCCATTAGGAGAGATTCTAAATTGTCTTATCAAATCGCATTTCATTTGCACAAACTGCTTGAACTGCTTAGTGGGTCGGGAGGTAGTTACCCAAGCGTACTCCAAGGTGAATGGTTTAATAAATTTCATTACTTTCCATTACACATTGTGCTAAATACTAATCGTTGATAACAAGGATGATGTAGCACAATGAAATTTATTTAAATATAAACTGGCTTCGACAAAATTATTGAGTTACAGAGAGGGAGAGAGAGAGATAGAGCGAGAGAGAGAGTTCGGGGGGAGGGGAGAGGAGGAGGTAAAGGGGGGAAGCAATTAACAAGGTTTGGTGGAGTAATGAAGTGCCTTGGCAAACACAAGAAGTAAAGATGAGATTTTCTTTTATTTTAATGAAAGTTATAGCTTGATGAAATGCTTAGAGGTTTGAGGTCCAGATTTAATTTAGATTTGAACGACATCTGTTATAGAAGCTCTTACTCAGTTAAATACAATAAGAGATTCAGCTAACTTAATCTTCTTTTGTCTCTTGTGGAACTTGGTCTGATTAAGCTACATTTGGGATTATAAAGGACGTTTTTTTAGATTTACGCGTCCTCGCTGAAGATAAGACCAAATTTAAAATGAACATGTAACTGGGGTATTTTGAATTTCATGTCTTTAAGGGTAACTTTTCTTGGATACGATCAAGGATATCTTCACCCGCCTTCGAAAGAGGCCATACTTTAACGCCACAGATTAGGACTGGGATGATTTCGTTAGTTGTTCAAAATAGATACCTACTCTATTGTTTTCTAAGCTCAAAAGAAAAGCGGTTGGCACGAGTTAAAAGAGCCAAGGTTAACATAATCGTTAACTCCTTGGATTTCTTGGGTTTTCTGCAGGATCTGCTGAAATGCGTAAGTTTGGTTGTAAATGTTGTAGTTTCTCCACATTCATAATAATGACTGCGACTCTACATACAACAAAGTTTCTTTCTTCATCTCTGCAGGTTTCTATCGAAGCTTTATCCCTTGACACATACATTTTGGTAAAACTACCAAACTACCAAATATTGCACCGCAAGATCCAATGAATTTATGATAAACATCAACAACAACAACCTTAAAGTCCTTATTGAAATAATTTACGGTCACTGCTTACGTACGTAAATTGTGCCATTTAAAAGTTTTAGCAGATTCACCCTGTACACTTGCTTCGAGAATGGTCAAACCCAACTTCATATTCAAACCGGAGTGCTTAAAATTTCAGTCGTTCATAGAATTATACATACCTTACCTACTACTGATCCCTTTAAACATTTCAGAAAGTGTTGTTTTTTCAAGCTTCAACGAATTATGTTCATCCCTAACTCATCGTGAGAAACTTCAATGAACAAAAGTTAGGTCACTTGATGTTTATTCCTTATCCATGACAGTAAATTTAAGCCACAAGATATTGCTTTGATTCCTTCCCACTTACCAGAGCAAATTTGATGAGTCCTCTGCCACGCTCCTCCCAAGCCATTAAATCAAATCTCCCCTTGATATATAAAAAACTAAGCACTTAGTCAGGTGCGCCATGCCATGAATACACATAACCTGCTTATTGTGCGAAATAAAAGGCCCTATTGCCTGCAAATAAAATGAAATCAATCATCCATCCCTCCAATAAAATAAAAAACAAAAAGGCTCCTCTTTCATTCGAATGGTTTGAGTATGTGAAAGTTCCCTAAGTACCAGCAAAAAAAAAAAAGGGAAACCAACATTACAAGTTAATGTCCCTTCCACACCGAAGCAAATCAATTCCACAACAGCATCCACCTCATGATGAAAACTCATTTCAAAGCGCTTCTTCGCACAAAAAAATAATTTGTATATCCCCGGGGGAATGAAATTTCCACCGAGAAAGTCATAAAATGTCGAATTTCATTACCCTTCTTCGCAGGGATAATTTAGAAACAATGTTAGGGCCACATAAACATATTTCTCCGGCGTTAAAAAGTTTGCCCCCAGCAGCCCCATTAGAAAAATACCAAACTCCCCGCCAGTGGAATCTGTTACTCAACGTTGGTATTGGAAAACCTTTTTTTTTTGTTGAGCAGAGAAAAAGTTTCAAATCGCTTAAAATTTTCGCAAAAAGTTCACATTGTTTGCAAAGAGCAAGGCGAAATAAATTTCACGCTAATAAAGTCAGAGCAGAACTTTCACGCGCGCTAAATGGAAAAGGAAATTCAAGTCATATCCTTGTTCATAATTTTTCAGGCGAGAGATCTCTCATACTACTTTTCGATTTAAAAGCAGCGCGCTTGAAGATCCAAATCAATGAATCTTCATTTTGTTACACGTTGTTGGGAGAGCAAATCAACACGCAACACACTTTTCGTCCTTTCGTTCTTTTCTCTATAATTTTGATAAGTCCACACTCAGCGTTGAGTTGCCGTTGGATTGAAAGCCACAAACGAACAATAAAAGCGTGTGCCATAAAATATAAGTAACTCTCCACTGCTACACTGTGCGTAGTCATGCCTATGAAATCAAAAAAAAAAATCCTTTATCCACTTGAAAATCACATCTTCTCTGCCTTCGTATACGCATAAAATTCAGTCGGTGGTCGGTATAATAAAATTTTATTGAATCGCAAAGGATTCTAAAATTATTGCTATTCAAGCATAAAAATCCTTTTTTCGCAAAGTCCTTACGCACGAGAATAAAAAGAAAAAAAGAAAAGGAGAACAGAACAAAGCAAACACAGTGGGTGGAGGGTGGTAAACTTTCTCCCCCATCGAAAGGGTTTGGTTTGGTTAGATGAAAGTGCGTGCCAAAAGGGGTGCCGCCGCCATCGCTATCAGGTAGAGACTAGTAGTAGAGTACGTAAACTTTGTTTCGCCTAATCGGTGAGCTCGTTTTGTTTTGTTATCCTTAAAAGGATAAGTGGTAAAGGAGATTTTGGAGGGCTACTTTCACATCTCCACTTACACAATGGACTGTTTACCTTATTAAAAATTGAGACATGCTGTGCATCTGGAAACCTTTCACTTTGTCTACAGGAAGGGTACATAAAGTAGATGAAATGGGAAGGTAATCGGCCTAAGAGGGTGAGTTAAGATGGGCACAAAGATTTCTGGATAACAAATCAATAAAATCAATATTTGAGTTGTATTCTGCTCTTGAATGACCCTAGAGAAGTTTGCTGGGGTATTTGCTTATTGGGACATAATCTCGGTTACTAATCCACTAAACTGAATTGTAAAGTAGGTACTCCGTAATGTTTAAATAAGGTACAAGGAGTAAGAGTATCAGATGAATCGGATACGTTTTATTTTAAAGAATATTGAGCCAAAGCTCTTGTTGTATCAGCTGGATTCAGGGACTTGTGACTTAAGTGCTACTTCGGCGTAGTTGTGGTAATTCTGGTGTAAGGATTTTACATTTGGGGACAGAACTGGTCAGGAAATTTTACGTTGAAATCTCACTCGCTTCAATCCTATTTCTGTCTCTTTCAGAACTAAGGATACGAGCAAAATATGTTTTGACTTGAGAGCAGATCTGAAAAACTTATCAGATTACTTTGGCGAGTACTACTTCAAATCTAGTCGAATAAAATGGTCATTGGCCAATTCATTCATTCATTCAAAACAAATGTTGTGGAGTCTTCCAGCATCAAACTATCGCATACACTGTAACTCTTCCATAACCAACCTTTAATTGTTCAGATTCTAAGATCTATCAGATCACAAAAGATGAGGTATGTACTTCATATTCTGAACACCTCCTAAATCGATAGAAAGTTGGGGAGTCTAATAATCTTGCGAACTGTCTTTTGTTTACAAACTCAAGAGTCTTGTATGCAGCGATGATTCATGGTTATTTCGCAGACTTTCAATAAAAATACTTTTATCATCCACTCCGTATGCCTTAGATTCTCTTGCTATTCAACCAACAATCGCCCCAATGAATAGAGCTGCACAAACAAATAAAATGGGACCATCATAAATACGCTAATTTCCAATCGCAATTGAGCTTGGTGCTCACTCCGATTCCGGGCAACCCGCCGCCGCCGCATGCAACTGTTTCATTTAATATCAAATTGAAATTGGAAAAATAGTAATAAAACGGAAATATCCTTCGGGCTAAACACACAGACGACAACAGCGACACACATGCAGATGGTAGCACAAGTCCTTGCCACTTGCAGACGCACTCATAGAGTCAAATAAATCAACCCAGTCAAATGTGGGGTTCATGACGGGACTGCAACGCAAAGAAATGTCATAATACCTCTCCGCCGAAAGCAATTCAGGGTCATATTTGTGTCTGCCGGGGGACAGTACCGAATGTAAACATCAAACAGAACCCCTTGCATACAGGCGGCCTCCCCAAACACGAGCAATAACAAAAACAAACAAACCTATTAATAAGTCGATTGTATTGCGAGACGACTGCCACGCCGCCCCATCCGACCACCAACCATCCCTTGGCGGCAAATACATTGCCCGCAATTCCTTGGAATCGCTTACCTATAAAACAGTCCGCGCTCGCTCTCCTATCCCTGAGACAATGTTTTGGCTCATGGCTTCGTTTATCGTGGAATGCCATCAAAGCGCGGTATGGCGTGTCGTCATTGGTATTACTGCTGCGGCGCTGGAATTCCAACCCCCCGTGGCTTAGTCATTCAGCCACCCCCATCGATTGCTTTCGTTTTCCTTCACTTGGATCATTTCCAACGCTTCCGCTAAATGGTGGCTCGTAAAAGTGTGTGCAGGGCTTAGTAAGAATTTCCCTTTCATTCGAGTGATTGTTTGATTTGAAAAATTCCCTTTCCGGGTGCGGATATTCACAGGCATATTGAGTCCGTGCGTGCCGGCATGCAACGCAACGCATTACAGGAGTGCGCAGCGTACAACCACCCCCTTTGTGGCATTGTTGCTCAAAGGATAATTCAATTCACTTTAAATGTTTGTCCGCATATGCTTTCAGTTTTTTTTTTTTTACTGCCTTCATCCATTTTGGTTTGCTTTTGTTTATGCTCGCAAGGGGGTGGTAGTAACTTTTCAAGTCTCCCCTCAGCTGGTGCATTTGTTTTCTTTCGACTCCTTTTGAAGGATCGTTCATAACCCTCCTCGAGGAGTGTGTTAGTTCTGGGGAGCGGGAGAATGTGTTATGTATGGCTGTGGTATGGAGAGCTCATTCATTACAATGTTCCGATGTTTTGATTAAATGAAATCGAAACGGAAAATAATCGAACGGAATGAATTATTCATGTGAACTCTGGAGTGGACGGAGCCTGTTCGAGTGGCAAGTTGTAAAAACAAAGCTCTGTAGATTCGTTCTCTGTGTGTGGGCATTGCTTAAAGTGCAATGTGGAAGTTTACTCTGTCTCTCTCTCTCTTCGTCTTTTTCCAGCTTTGGGTAGACTTTTTGAAATATTAATTTCCTGTGACAGTGATTACGGGTATGCGAGTGTTGATAGTTTCAATGGATAGAAGTTTGACTTAAGGATTAAAGTACATTTGATTGGACTTGTGCTGCTTGAAGTTAACAGAAATAGTGGTTATTTAGGTCAGAAACTATGAATATCTGTACATGTGAATCTAGAATGTGCAGTTTATTGGAAGAACTTGATCAAGGCCAGAGAGAGAGAGACATGACAAAGGAATGCATGCATGGCATGGGAATAGGAAACTTAATATTAAACCAATAGTATTACAATGAGAACGAAGATTTATTTACTATCTAGCTGCAAAGAAAGTTAAAGTGTGCTAATAGCTATTTATCACTGGAATTCTGTGAAGAGGCTGAAAACCGTTAGTACTCTTGTGAGATCCTTCAGAATGTTGTCCATGGAATCTGACTTCAACTTCGACATGGTCGCATCTGTTGAAGCATGAAACTATAAGGACTATAGATAACTTTTGACTATAGAATGTGAAAAATCCCTGCGAGCGATGATTCTCTCCTTTTCTTATTGGCATAGGTACTAGAGTCCATAAATCTAAATTCCTAAAGACTGAGCCAAAGCGGTATTTATTTTCAAAATACAGAGGGAAATTTTCCACATTTTTCCATATGATTTTAGGGCCTCGATAGACTGGTTGATAAAACTCTGAATTTGAAACCGCACTAGTTGTGATACTAGTGAGAGTGTGCCAAGTCGAGTTCTTGAATTGAATGTGGGCAGCAGAATGGTCCAAAGCCTCCTCCAACGCTGAGCCAGTACTTCTTTATGAGTGTAGCACTTGGAAAGGACATCACCATACAGTGGAGGAAATGGCAGCTGATCAGGCATACATTAAAGCGCGAAGACCGATGCAAAGTATGCCATGCAATCTACTCAAACGTGACGCAAAACAATTGAGAAGAAATCAGGGTAATTACGGATGAAGGAAGGAATCTGTCATTTGAATTCCGCACAGCAGTGTTACATTTATGTACCTACAAAATAGCATCTGCACATGTCCACAGTCAGCATTAGGAAACAACAGCTTGATCCACAATGGCTTCTTTGTCCTAAGCGCCTGTTATTTGTCATGACACCTTGTGACTTTTGAATTATAGAACTGTGATGCTGACTCAATTTCGTTTGATTTCCACGTTGGCTATGTGGAGCTTGTTTTTTCAAAAGATGTTCCAAAAGAATCTTTCTCTACTGATTGTCCGTTTATCCTTATGATTTACAATTCCATTAAATTTCTTCGTTTAAAAGCAGGATAGGTACAGAAAATAGCTGGCATCGCTTGACCATCATTAATAATTAATAAGTTTTATTGGTGAAAACATGCAGCCACGATGGATTCCATCTTGGATTTTAAATTCCTTTGACCACAAAACATATGAACCTCTCTTCGGTCGAACAGGAATCCCTTTTTGGCACAAGGCAAGCCAAGTACTTTTTGCTCTAATTTTCGGAATTATTTTTAAAATCGATGGACAGACAGCAAATGAAGGAGTTTTTCTTTTGGATGTATTTAAATCCCAAAGACAATTAAATTAACCCACAATCTTATTAAAACTTTTCCTCAAACTAGCAAGCCCTGACAACGCATTGTCCTATGTTGAGCTAAAACAACATTGCCAACTTTCTGATCAAATTAATTTGCAATTTTAATTTCTAATTATAATTTTCCCAAAAAAAAAAAAACATAACGAGTTTCCTCTTTTGAAAACAACAACATATTACCAATTCCAATTATACAAAAACAGATTTGCGAATCAAAGCTGTATTCAAGAAGTCCAAACGTCAAAAAAAAAAAGTTACAAAATCAACAGCACCACGAAAATTCACACCGAATCCAACGCCTACGCTTTCCTACTTGGAATAAGGTGGCCAAAGCAGAAAAAAAAGTGCTTCTAATGAAGACTCCAAAAAAAGAAGGAATAGAAAAAAAGAAAACCATCATCTCGCAAAAGCGATTAAGCTACTCAAAATATTTGGTCGAAAAGTTGGCCACAACTCCGCCACCCCCAAACACAGAAAGACAAAAGAGAGGGAGAACAAGTCAAAGAGAAGAAGTCAAAGCGAAGAAAATGTGCTTCCACCGATTTTGAATGGAGGGCGTCCACCCATAGTTGCCAGATTGTAAGATAATGCTCGCTCGGTTTTTGTTTCATTCGAGGAAGAATTCTTGATTATGGTAGAAGTACTTTTGGATTTTGGACTCGAGGTTTTGTGGGACGCTTTAAGCAAGACGATTAGCCTTAGGGTTGCTATAATCATGAAAATGTTGTCCTGTGCGGCAGAATGAGCTTAGTAACAACCACTCAAACATCAAGGCTTAATCTAATTTTAAATCTATATAGTATGAAAGTATGTATGTGCTTTTGCAGTCACTATTGCTACTACTGGTTGTAAAGTCTGGCGGGACATGCTCACATTTTGAGTGAATACATACACAATGTAGTGCCAAAAGAAGCAGACTGCAATCCACCTTTATCCACATTGAAGGCTTAAAGGTACAAATAGGCAGGCGTCTGCTCCCAAACCGCTTAGTCTTGTTCCAAAATTTCCAAAAAGTTCTATTCTGCGAGTGAAAACCACTATTTGTGAAACCGAGAAGAGCTTAGACTTATTTGTATGTAGCGCAATGTAAGACTTGCAGTGCACCTAATTTACGAAGATGGACTTGGCGATATAAATTTATTTCAAACTGTACAAAAAAGGTAGAAAGAAGATAAGACACAATTTTTGTTGTTCTCGTAGAAGACTGTTGGCGTAACTTCCTTTGAAAAACGTATGGGAAACCTATGATGAGTTGCTTCAAAATCGATTAGTCCAAGTTTGCTTACATGTTAAGAGGACTTGCATTTAAGAATAACCTTTGGCGGATTATTGTTGCCAACTTTGATTTTGAATATCATTTCGACATCATTCTCCAGGCAGGTTTTGTTTAGAGAGGTAATTAAACCCTTTTTGTTGCAGTCTTTGACTTCGCCAGTTTGGGCGTCTAAACAAATTAGGTTACAGCCAAGAGACCATTTAATTTTGTCTGCTGGCGATATCCCCGACGAATACCTTCCTAAAATAAGTTAATTTTTATTTAACTGCCATTGTAACGCTGATATGGTGATACATTTCCTCATAGTTTATAGCCCCAGGTAGTGTCCTGGTAGATTTTTCTGTACTAAATATATATCCAGGACATACACCATTCTTTTAGGTCTGCCTGGCAACTCTTCATACTCGCTTCGAATAGTTAAAGATGAGACGCATTACACACCCAAGGAAGCGTCTCATCGTATAATGCGCCGCGTAATGTTGAAAAATCCATAAAAATTAATCTGTGGAAAATTCTTTGGCAAATTATTTTCGAGTTTTTCTTTTTTTTGTCCCGTTTTTTTTTTTTTTTATTTCCATTTTTATGTGCGGAATGTTATGAACCATAAGGCGACCAAATTTAGTAGGAGTCACTTTGTTGAGTAAGGGGAACGTGCGTCCCTGTCAAGGCACCCCAAACATAGTCACAGGGTAGGGTAACAAACAAACAAAAAAAATCCAGAATGGAAAATGTGTGTATATATTCATTTTAATTTTCCACTTGGATGATTGCAAAATTAACCTATTGTACGTGAGGCAGTGGGGTGATGGCGGTGAGACCATTATTTCTGTTTTCTGTACATAACGACGCGCGACAACATTAGGAACAAACGTATGGGCGAATGGAAGTTTCATTTTCATAATGACACTGGTTCTAGCAAGAAAAGTGTCCTAAGCGACCTTCATAAAACTAAATGTAAGACAATTACAAGTTGATTTTGCAAATAATCATATTTTTAAATTCTCTTGTGTAAAAAGGAATCTGTTATTTTGTTTTTTAAATGTCACTAGAGCCTTTGAATAAAAATTAATGTGACAGATTTGAGTGGGTATGAACCAACCCGTATTAAAAAATTAGCATAAAATGCGATGGGATTCGTGTTCGTATCTACGGTCCATATAACCACAGGGACTCATATAATCAATTTCTTGTTACAACAGACTGTGGCCCAACATTAACAGTCCTCGGAAAACAACATTTTCTATGTAGATTATCAACAGCAAGTACCTTAAAATGTATCTCTCAAATCTCAAATTGCAGCTATCTCTAGAGTGGCAAAGAGTATAGAGACTCCTTTTTTGCTGAAGGGGGGTGCATTCATTTCAAATTACACGCGACTAAACTTATTCTACCAAGCTTGCATTCCTAGCTTGAAAATGTCTTGCAGTCATTTCGCAATTTTCTTGTTCTTGTTGAACTCCTGTAAGATATTTCGAAAGCAAGACTGTTTGTTCGTACATCATTGCACAGTAAGTAAGTTCCATTCGTAGTTGGTCGGTCTCTCATACGATTAAATGTATAGTTTTGGCAGAAATAAAGAGCAGAAAATGTGGCTGGAAACTGAATCCTAAAAGTCGAACTCGGTGTACGTATAAGACAGATTAAATAAGAGACCTTTGGACAAAATACCAAAGTTTCAAAATCTGCATATGGGCACAGAGTTTTTCTTGCATTCCAGACTGTACAGATCCATAACTTCTACAAAATTGCTACAAAGTGGCTACCTATTTCGACCAAGCCACCAAGATGAGTTATAAAATGTTTCAGTGTTTCAAAAAATATTTTCATTTAATAGCGAAGGTGTGCGCTTCCGTCCTCTACCGCCATATTTTAATGGTTAATTGAATGAATGTGTTCCACATCGTCGACTGGGGCAGTCCGAAACTCTGTGATTCATTCTTTTTCTCATTTTTACGAGGTGTGCAGTATTAGGTATATGACAGGGAACCGCACTCTCTCAGCTATTAACCCTAATTTTTTTTTATTGCAACAGAGTGGAATTTTAATTGTGACATTTCTGAGTTTTGGTCTATCTTGCCCAAAAAAAAAAAGATTGCATGTTCATAGTACCGCATTTGATTATCCTTGCGGGCCCTAATCAGGATACAAAAAAAAAAATAATTTAGTGTCTCTCTTTCCGTTTAAAGCATTTGCGTGTTGCAGAGAAATGCATTCTTCTGTATCGCATTGCAGTAAATGGGTCGGGATTACCTGATGGAAGGCAATTCTTTTTTAATTTCAGTTTTATGGACATACCATGCCTTAGCGAAATTATAGAGGGAATTTATTTTTATTATCTCTATGACACCTTTTCAGGTGAAAAAAATATAATCGTTTTAGAAGGATACAACAAATTTTGTAGGAAAAAAATTAAATTGCCTGTAATTTCAGGGAAAAACTGTTTTGGAGACGACAGATGGAGGCAATTTTTTTGAAATTTACTGATCGATTGATATCCTTTGTAAACTCTAATAACAATAATGTAAAATGAGGTCAAATTGGTGGAATTTCGAATTTTCCATCAACACGTGCATATCAGCATTCTCTTGTATCTCATGTATGTATTTATGTAGATGTATGTAAGTGGTGTTCCATATATATAAGTTGCTGTTGCCAAATACATATTCCTCTTTTATTAACTTTTTATTCCTGCAGCTTTTACAGTAGTCGTTCTTTCGCTCAGTGCCCTTAAAGGACATCTGAAACGATTGGTATTACTTTTCGACTAAGTTTTATGAGACCGTTGGATTTCTTCTTATTGAAGGCTGGCTAGGGTATGTAAGCCAGTAAGTTTAGAGTGGTCCTCTAGAAAAGAGGTATACTTAGACTAAAAGCGGGTCCGTTGTGATACCACTGTGAGTGCGAGCATTGAGAATTCCAGTCTAGTGCTTAAATCGGATGGGCAGTGTTCAGATCGTTAAGGTTATTCAAAAAGTATTCGCCTGAGGTGATTTTTCAGTTTGCATATCTGCCTAGGATGCCGTGTTATGACGTTAGTTAGGTTAGTCGAAAAAGCTTGACATTGTTTTAATAATTAAGATGTTTCCACTTATGATTTCCTTTCGGCAGAGTTTAATCAGGGGCTTTACAAATGAAAGCGTTCGGACATCTTTAAGATTCCTACAGTCTTTAAATGAAGAGCCTTGTCTGGTTTGTTCGTCAATCGCACAGCTTCCTGGAATTTGCTATGACCTGGGATATAACAGAGTATAACATTGTGTATACCAGGGATCTGATCGCCGCCTGGATGTCAATATAAAGGACAATATATTTGCGTAATTCTGAGTTAAAATTCAATCATACGGTGGCCTGACGGATAGCTGTGGCTTTGGCTTGAAATAACCTACAGTGATTAGCTAGAGGGACTGAAGGAGTGGTGAATGTGAAGGTTTTCCGAAAAGATACTGGCACAGCTTTTCTCGGCTGTCATCGAGTCTTCCATATAAGAATCGAGATAGTTTCATAAAAGAGGATTTCATGCTGACTCCTAGGGCTTCTACCGGATATTGTGAAATAGTTCGGACACTCTTCGAGCAAGTTTATTCACTTTATAATTTCCTGATAAGTATTTAAATGTCCACCCAGCAGAGAATAACCTTGTTGACATTTGATATATAAAAGTATCGTAACCAATAATTGCAAAAGAAGAAAATGACAAATATCATAATTTTAGAGACGGCGGCGTTTTAAAATGATCGCTCTTAATGCGACATCTATTTTAGGCCTCAAATATGGGCAAATACGTTAAAAAAATAACTTACTTAAAACTTATCAAACACGCGACCACGACAACGGTGAGTTAAAGATTAAGCTAACTGGCAACGCCGATTCAACATCTATACAAAAATCATTCCATTTAAAGATAAATCGAAATGTGTCACATCTGTTTGTCAGCGCAGTTAAAAAAAAAACAATTTCCTGGTTAAATGAATTCAATAGTTGAGTTACAAACAAACGAGCTCTGATGACCAGACGGGTATGTTTTGCGAATTATTTCTGCCGTTCCAGTTCCAAAACGGAGGAGAACCATTAAAAATTGCAAAAAGCGAAACCTGATGGCAATTTTAATATCCTTTAATGATACCCCCCAAAGCTGGAATTGAATTTCCATCTTTCTCCCTGTAGCAGGCCCGAATCATTGTATCCATCTTCCCCATACACAAATGAATGCAGACAAATTGGAATAATATTAAAAATGCAAATTTTACATCCGTGTGTCAGGCATGGCGAGGCTTATAAATCACTCTCCAAATAGCACCCCATACGAGAGAAAAATAGTACAAAGTAATGAGGGTTTCTGCTTCCTGCCATATTTTTTTTTTATTATTATTTTTTTCCAACAATCGGAAAATAAGTACCTCCACCTCTGGAGGCGATATCACTGGGAGGCTTGTACTGTAAAAAAAAAAAAAAGGTGGATGACATTAAACCGACGTTTTCCCGTTCACAGATGTCACACTTGGTCACATTTAAATCGCATTTGATGTCGACATAATGCGGCTTTTTAATGTTCATTTTGGGTTCCGGCGAGGATCCTGTGAAAAAAAAGTTCTGTCGAAGGAAACGTAAATGAAATTTTATTGCACAAGGAAATAGGTGTTTTAATGCTTCGACTGGTAACGCGAACTGTTCTGGGCACTCATTTATTTATTGCAGTTTCAGAAAGTGATACAAAATTTTACGACTGAAAATGGCAATAAGATACTAAGGTCAATGGTTTTTGGGTTGACGATTTGATGTGGTCCTATCACTAAAAAAAAAACATACATTGACTCAACATTGTATATGGTCCTTGACGGGTCCTTGGTAACCTATGCTGATTTGTTTTAACTCTGCAAAAACTTGTCTAAAGTTCAATGGCGATGATGACACAAATACTTCTTATAGGCAGCCACCGACTCATTGTGATGATTCTTTACCTATACACTGTTTCAGTAGTTCGGTTTTTTAAAAAGCTGAAAAGTTATTTGTGTGCCCTGTTCACCTGTTGCTAAAAAATCGATTGTGACGATTACAGTTTTCATACAACTGGAGAATGTAAGAGCACAGGATTTTTGACTATTTCTGCAAAGGTAATGGGTTTCTACCCACTTTGAGCTACGAAGGGACATTCGCATTTGAGTTGAAAACATAAGAGCTGAAAGCGTATCGAAAAATCTGGTTTTTTACCTAAACTAATGCATTCGCAGATGCTTGCTGCTATGTACCTTCCAATTTTCCTTATTGGGTTTTCTGCAGGCTTCTATTGTCTCTGAAGAGTTAGATATCGAACTATCCAGGAAGTTAGTTTTGGGTAAGATATGTGCTCCTTGTTCCTCGTCTGCGGTTTTTTTTTTTATTTTTTGTTTAAATATGTAACATTAAACGTGTGCCCTGACGGGGCTTTGTTTGATCTAACTGCCGAAGGTGATGGCTATTTGTCATCTATTTGTTGTACTTCATTGTGCTTGTCCTTGTTCAAAAGCCTTCGCATTTTGAATCTTGGTATTCTAATGATTTATTTTTTTCACCATAGTGCATCCCAAGGGCAAAATTGTTTCTTGACACTTTTTTCCGCTCGTTCACAATCCTAAGCTTTTATTCTAGACTTTTGTACATGTACGTATGTATGTAACACCCAATCGGTATAACTCTAGTTTATCCTGGTGGAGGTGTAACTTTTCTAGTAGTACCTCCAACAACGCAGTTGTCTCTTTAAACCCTTTTGCGAGTTTTGATTTAACACACCTACTACTCCCCTCTCATTGTTTACAGTTGTAAATGATTGAGATTTATTTTGTCAAGTTAAACACCGTTCCCTCTCTAAGCTGTAAACTATTTAACGAACCCCAAAAACCAATTCGACAAAAAAAGTAAAACTCTGAAAACAAATAAAACCTTTTTGATTGTGTAACTTGGTTGCCCTTAGCTTTATCGCAATTAACAAAAATTGTTGTTAACTTTTATTTTTTTGTTTATAGCCCACAGTTAAAACTTCAATTCGAAAGTCAAATAGACAACAGAAAAATTGATTTGGAATCTACTCCACTGTGAATTTCACCCTTCGATCGTTTTAATTTCAAAGTAAACATAACCCCCAACAGAAAGTGTATAAAACAAAAAACACAAAAAATCGGTCTAGGGAAAGGAAACGTCATAAAAAAAAAGGAGAAGAACAAATGAAAAAAAATAAAGAAGTGGAAGCACAGCTTGCAAAGAGATAATTTAATAGACTAACAAGAATCTCCTCAGGCACTTTGCTATCCTTCTACTACTTCGCATCTATTACAAAGTATTTCACTGAATGTATGTGGGTTCAGGAGAGGGGAGAAACAAAAAGAAAAAAACTGAAGGAAAACCAACAGCTAAAGAAAATGTTTTCCAAAAAACAATTTTCCATTTCCGACTTCCCACACTCGTCCTTATCCTGAACAAGCGCAGCGTCGCATTCTCTTAGTCGTCCCGCAAATCGCCTCAAAAAATAGTAACGGATTCTTTGTTTGAGCAAACTGCTTCCACTCGTATCCTTGTTGTAGCCGGATTTGTTCCTTCGCAGCAAAGCAAATGACTATGGTTGTATTCTCATTTAGTATTCTACAAGTGTATCTCCTCAGTTGGAAAGTGATCGTGTTTTCAATTTGAATTAAACTTCAACCAAAAGAAGAAGACCAAGATGCAGCAGTAGCAGGAGTAGGAGCAGGAGCGTAGAGCGAGGAGGATATCAAGTAATGTGAAGAGGATTCAGAGAGATACAGTTTCCGACATACCACTCAATTTGGAATTTCGTTTTTTTTCACATTTTTTCCTTCTGCCACCCTAGGGTAACATCTTTGCCTAATAACACGATAGGGTGGTGAGACTAGAACAACTGGGAGAATCAGGAGCCCGAAGTTATGTGATGTGTGAATTTAGCTAGCATACGCTGAACCGGGAAAATATTATTAATTGATTAAAATGATGCTTTATCTGCCTGGAGGAAGGAAAGGAAGTAGTGAAATTGCTACTACTTGAAAAGGATAGCTGCAAGTTTATGCACAATGTTTTTTTTTATCATTCAAACATTGTGCAATCCTGGCGCCTTGATTTGAGAATGTTAGTTTCTGATTCCCTGAGTAAATATAAAGCTGAGTAAGTTTTACTCATAAGCAAGGATATGAATTTTCTGATGAAAATGATCTGTGAATGGTAGAAAGAGTTGAAAATTAATTTGCTCATTTGATAGTGGGTGGTCGAGAATTATTTTGCAAAGGTGGTCTTCTTCAAGCGAAACTACATAGTTTCAAAATCGGAAACCGAGCTGTAAGATCCTTAAGCGCCAAACATCCATTTCAAAAAGGATTGTTAGTTCATGATCAGAAAAAAACAAAAACAAAAAAATCAATAAACAATTTTGTTTATTGAATTAAAGGGGTGAACCACGAGGTGCATCCCTTGTGCGTACTCCCTTGAGTATAGATTAGGTTTTAACCGTCTTGGGAAATCATAGGTATTTGTCGCTAGTTCCTGATGATGACGGAATAATTCTCTAGATATAATCAACGGCGGCATCTACACCAGAAATGGATGACCTGATTTGAGAACACGACTCGGATTGTTCACGGACTACTACATGAGATAAATCACTTGAAATGTATGCCCATTTTAAACTGCGGGTGCTTCTCAAAAACTTGACCTCCCTTCTCCCAGTTTGATGCAGATATTATTGCGGAAGTTATTACCGTTTTCACAAAAGTCTGCACTTGTTAGAATGATGATTTGGCATCAAAATAAGCCACGGTTTTGAATTCACGAAGACAATAAAAAATATGTTGTACGACCTTCTAAGCGGAGAATCTGGGTCCTGTCCGGTGTATGATGTCAAAATCGTACGCGTCGTAAATATTTGACATGTTAGCCTCAAGGATATGATGAAATACAACACACTCCGACTAATCGACTCATGTTTCTTATTTGATGATAAATAGTACTATGTTACCTTAGTAGCCTGAGAATCCACACAACGACCTCTACAACGGATCGATGGAATGCAAACATCCAACCCTCTGGTAGCATCTAATATTTTCTTGGTGTTGCGAAATCTAAAAACTGATTGTCCAATGAAAATAAGCTTGTAAATGCCCAGCAGAAGAAACTCAACGTAGGACATAGGACATCTGAAGTTGCTAAAGCCGATAGAGATTTGAGTAAAAATCCCTCTACAGAATTCTTACCATCAATCAAAGCCAAGAACCAGTTAATAGTACAATTCTCTTAGATATAGCCGAGACTACATTGGGCTTCTGACTGCCACTGATGCCCGTGGTATGACAACGAATGCATTCAACAAAAACAGGGGGCTTAATATGCATATAAAATAGGGTTCAACACAAAACAAGTGCAATGAGCGATATGTATCGAGCCAGAAGGGAAGAGAAGAAAACATCGCAGATTTTTTGTTGAAAGTTCAAAAGCATGCTTTTCATTAGTTTCAGGACATTTAAGATATCTTCTAATATCACTTAATAATTCCTTTCTCTTTTAAAAAGGTCTATTGGAAAGTTCGACATACTTTATTATTAAGTTACAGTTAAATTAATAAAACCCGTAACTTTTTACCTTAGTGAAAAAATAACATGTGCAGTGGTCAGGAAGCTTCCCAGTCATTTAGTCCTGTCAGCACTATAATTTCTTAAACATTTCCAATATGTCTTTTTCTTCCTCACTGTCTCTCTATTGGAATTTTGTTTTTAATTGACTGTAACATGTACACTTTCTTAAAGAATAAGTGATTAAATAATTGGTAATAGCTGTTGGTGGTCTACACAAGCTAGCGATTTAATGAAACGAACGTAATAAGTCCGGTTAACTGGAACTCAGAAAATAACAGATAGTGTGCAGTCGATAAAAATTAATTGCTAAGCAATTAGTTAGGTAACTGCGCAATACTTTCTTTAACTCAGGGAAAGTAAAGCTTTTTTCTCGCAATTAATGTTCTCGTAATGAAACAATATGGACTAGCAGGTGCTTGTGTCATTTCGATCTCAATAAGGTCAGCAAAGGTAATTATGATACTCTGTACGATATACACGATAGTTTGAAAAATGTTAAGAAAGAATAAAATGGCAGTTTGGTAGAGGAAATATTGATTACAAATGTTGGGTCTTCTTCATGCTTCTTAAGCACATACGTAAAAATGCATACATTTGTTTGTACCAAGTAGTTAGTTGTCTTTAGTAGACTTAGTCTGCAAGTGCCGTCTGTTGTTGTTTATGAATTTTGCTATTTTATTGGTCCGAGCACGCACAGAGTTCTCTCTCCATGGGTAAAAAGGTGTGCCTTTTGTATCAGGTGAGACACTCAGAAAACAATGGTCTAGGTAATTTTTAAAAGATTTAGCTTTTTTCGCCTTTAGCGATGACCCTAGTAGAGCTGTGTCAATCGTGATTGATTCGGTCTTTTTGACCCGTTCACGTAAAAGTATTGATGATTGCAATCACACAACCTCAAATCAATCGTTCACAAAGTCAATACTTTTCTCTCACATCAGACCGATTCAGTTGCCTTGATTATTTGTATATGAAAGAACGAAACAAAAGTATTGTTGAGCAGATAACTGAAAAGAGGGATGAAAACGAACGAACGAAAACGATGCGAATGTCTGTCTCTATCATTGAATGATTGAATGATTGATTTAAAAGACCGAATCATTTTTGAAATCAATACTTGACCGATTCGATCTTCAAATTTGAACGATTGACACAGCTCTAGACCCTAGTCGCTGTAAATGACCCATGCATGCACTCTTTTCTGATATCTCCATCTGAAAAATGGTCGGATGGAAGGGATAATTAAATCTCAATCGCACAGAATTTTCGTATGCGGCACTGCCAAATGATGTAAGGAACTTAAATAGTATAACTTTGAATACCCAAGAACTTGGGCATTTAACTTAACTTGATCATTTCACTTCGGCGCCTCAAAAAACAAACGACATAACTAAAAAAGTTTTGCCCTCGGTATGAATAGTATTACCTTATTGTATACTGCTCATTTAGCTAAACTTCCAAATGCATAGCGCTGATTTCATCTGCTCTCAAATAGTTAGTAAGTACACCCGTCCCTCGATTTACACGGCACTTGAATTACACGGTTTCACTTTAACACGGTTTTGAAATTTAATTCACGATTTCGCTTTAACACGGTTTTCTGCAAAATTATTGCAGAGTTTCGCCCTCACACGGTTCTCAAATTTAAAAAAAAAATTATTTTGTGTTTTCTTTCCAATCCTGCATTTTTTTTAAGTGCATATTTACGGACGCACTCATTACACAAAATCGATTACTTTTTATTGAACGTATTCATTTAACAAACTTACGAAACCGTCAATGGCAAACGTCAAATTGAATTACAATCGGTCAAAGGAATCCTGTTTGTAACAAAATAAATACAAATTGTACGTTTTTTAATATGTTCTGAATATTCTAAAGCATCAGCTTCATTACTTGGCTTTCAGTGGAACCAATCGACATTTTTCCATACAATCCTTGTCTCATTTTACACGGTCATTATGAACATATCTACAAATTTTCATACATTCTTTGATTCGATTTGCACGGTTTAAAATTGAGTTCAAATCCTCATTTTTTATATGCAAGCTCTATCTCGATTTGCACGGTTTTAATTTGCACGGTTTTATGTGGAACGTATCTACCGTGTAAATCGAGGGACGGGTGTAGTTTCAATAATTGGCAAGATACTCTTCACATCACTTAGATGATTCATAGTGTCCCCAACAGAGCGATCAATTTGGTTCAATACATGATCCAAAATATATGATTTGAGTGTCGTATGGCTTTACAAGGCCACACAAGTCTACATAGACCTTTTACCAGTGGGCTTGTAAAGGAGCTTAAAGAAATAATGGAAGACTTCGTTGGTTTGTAAAGAGGTTTCATAAGGAAATGCCCCAATTTGATTGTGCAAAATGAGGTTGGTTTGTTCGTATGAGGCTTTCAGAAGGTTTAGACAATTGGGTGGGCTTGTTCAGGGGCAATATAATAAAATATAGAACTAGCATGTGTATCAGCAAGCAAGTGCCATGAAAAGATGATGATGATCGTAATGATGTGAAAATGATGGTCTATGGACATTCTATCCAATGATGATATGCAGCTTGCTTCTCATCAACAGAGTCAACCATTGGGCAATGTCCAATCCTTTCCCACTGAAGCACTGCACTCACAGTTTGGGATGCGTTATGGTTAAAAATAAATAAAAGATTCGAAATGACTTCGCGAAAGCGCACGAGGGTCGCATATGTATGAGTAAAGAGTACTAAGATCAACGCAACTCTGGCGCTACTAACACCATATTCGTTTCCACTATGTATCGGTCGAGACAATTATTCCTAAAGGTGAATACTTTATGCGAGTTGAATCTACTGTCGGAATGTAAGTAAGGTTTTCAGATAAGATGTCATTGGCTAGGATATAGAAGCCAATGCTTTCTGCAATTACCCTCGAAGAGGTGAAAGGATATGTCCTATATTTTATGAATGTGCTAGAAAATCATACTTTTGTATAGTCTAATCCATTACTACGGTTATCAAAGGATCCAAAGGACTTAAGCACCACCAGAGTCATCGCATGGTGCCTATTTAAAGACTTTTTTCATATATTTTCCGTCGACTCAATATGAAAACCTTCTTCAAGTCTACTTCAGGAAAATTGCATTTAAATCTTCCACTGTGCTTATAAGAAAGGATTGTCTTCTATTTACGCACTTACATTAGAGTATTTCTAAACTCTTTCTTATACTCGTATCAACTCTTATACTAATTAGATGCGCTATTAAGAGTTTCTACAACACGCAACGACTCGTGATTGTTCCATGGAGTGAGTATGCCAACAGATAAACAAAGGTTATTAAAAACTCACTTGCCTCAAGTATGCATGCGTTTGTGTATTTGTGTGTGTTTGCCAATCTGGAGTATTTGCTTAACTCTTGAAATAAGCTTACGGGTCATAAATTTCTTCATCGTCAAAAATTTCAAATTAAAATGTTTTCGACATTAAAAATCAAAGTGCGAGGAACTTTTCCAAAAGCAGAATCCTGTTAATAACAGCAGAAGAAGGGCACAAAAAACAAAAAAAAAAAACGTCTCTCTCCTGGTTGGATGAGAACACTCCCTCGGGATATCATTACAAGGCTAATTAAATTGTGTGATTTGTTCTAAGAATGAGTAAGGTCCTTTTTTTTTGTCCCGTGCCATGATTTTCTTTCACGACACACAGTCTTTTTATACAATTTTCTTGAAACGTCGTATCCATGTCACATCTCTTGAAAACAGGCTGACAAAACATCATCTTTACAGCAGTAATTTCTTAGGTACAAACTTTTCTTTGGCAGAAAAACTGGCAAAAAGGACTATGGTGCTGCACGTATACGTCACGGTAAACTTGGTCTCAACGCACAAACTTCTTAAACTTGACATATCTGAGCGAGAGTTTCGTCTTTGGCAGACGCGCCTGTCGCCCCATGTGCACGGTTGAGGAGATTTTAATTTTAATTTTCATAAAGCATTAATGCAAATTAGATCCTTCGGGGTTGGAATAATATTGCCTTGAAGTACTTTGAAAGGTTGAACATATGCGTGATATGCTGTGTCGGAGGAGAGACAAACGGTGGTGCACATAAGGTTTTGCTTATGTGTCAACGTCAACGTCATCGTCATCGTCATCGTCATCATCATCGTCATCAATGTCTGGCATGTGTGTATTTCAAGACAGATACACGCAGGAAATACTGCTCAGACTGTGAACGTTAACGTCAATTAATGTTACAGTAAACTTGCATGGTTTCGCATGTATTTAATGAAAAGCAGAGAAAATTGCACGGAGGAATGGAGCACTGATCTGTGCATCAGTCTTGAAAGCTCAGAAGAAGTTTTTAATCAAATTAATGTTGGTAATGAAATTTTATATTCCTGGTTTGGGCATTGAAAGGCAGGAATAACAAGGATAAAGAGCCGGGAGTGGTATTTTTGATGAAATCAGTTTTTAAATATTTTGTTCTTAATTTTACCAGCATATTATGTGATGTCCTTTGGCTGTCATTTAAGGCAAAGTTAACTCTATGACAAAAAAGTCGCATAACGTAGATGTTTTTCAAATCGCAGTGTAAGCTGAATATTCCTATCCGAATTCTGGTTTTATTGTAGAGTTATTACATTGACGTTATTCTTAACACATTTTCTATAATTGCAGCATTTTTTTGTGTGGTCCCAGCATTCTCATAATTTTTTAAGTGAAATTATTTTAACACAAGCACTTTATACGTTCACTGAAAGCATCTATGATACTACAGAAACCCTGTCAATGAAACGTATTAAACCACATGTAATCATTCTTCATGGGGGTCAATTCAACTCAATTCAAATATACATGAATCTGAGTCTGTGAGGTTAAAAAATATTGTGTGTACAATTAATATGCTGTGGCATGCCTAAAACAAATTGACAATTTGAAGCCTTTGAGGATTAAAAAGCTAAAGTGCCGCCCACATTCAATTTGCATGCATCAATACCATAAGAGAACGTGTAGTCACTTTTGAATATTTCATTTAAAAACGTCCGTGTATTCGCGACCAAGTGGTGTCCACTCGGGCATATGACTGACCTACCACTTTGGTGAGTGTGCAAATGAAAGCTGTAATATCGCACACTTAACTTCAGTGGTTGAGATGCAGTAGGGGTGACAAGAAGTGTCACAGAACGAAGAATATTGTGATGTTGAAACAAAAAAGATTAGAAGGTGTTCTTGTTCCTTCATCTTCGAAATACAAGATCAAGTTCAAAGTAAAAAAAAAAAAAATTGTCCAGATAGTCCTCTTTGTATTTCCGTTCCGTTTGACTTTATTAAAGTCGGTTAAAGTTACGAAGCCTATGTGTGACTTTTAAATTTAGGCGCGGTGGGTTCATTTGCCATTCGGCCAAGTCCAATAGATTTAAGTCAATGCTTTACAGTTCTTGTGGCTTCGCTTCAGGCCCGTCCTACTTCATTTAGATGCCTTGCGACTACTACACGAAACGATGTTCTACATTATAATTTCCATACGTCCAGCACTTGATTTGTCAAATAATAGGACTCAGTTTTGAGTGCAAGCCACGGAGTGTCTCAACAGCACAATCTTTTCCTTTCTATGGCTTTTCGTCATATAGTTGTCATACTTTTAATTGTTTCTGATGCAAAATAGGTAGGATATCTACTAAGTGAGTTAGGTAGGTCAATAATGACTTTGGTAGGAGTTTTTGACTTATCTATTGTGACACCTGGGGATGCAGCATCCAGTGCCATACTCGTAATTAGTTTGAATCATCTTTTTTTGGAGGCAAATTAAAATGGATCCCAATCAAGTTATTATATCAATTAAAGTTGTATCAAATAATGTTATTGCAAGATAAAGAATATGAGCGTTCCTTTTCTTGTTATTCACACTTTACAAGTCATCGAGTGACAAAACGTTCAGTTTTAATTCACATTACATTAATCGTGCAATAAAATGTCAGTAAATTTACCACTTAGCATGGTTGGTGGCGTAACAAATCTGAATGTTGAAATAAAAGCGCTGCACGGATTTAGCTCAGGTGGCCCATTCCACTACGTGGAAGTAGCAGCTGCAGTAGCAACACGTTACGCATTTTTATATTCGCATAGGGTACATTTATTTTCATACAAAAAGTAAAAGAGAAAAGACAATTTGAAGAAATTGTTTTCAAATTACCTTACCTTTAATTTATACAACACTCCGAACCTCGAAGGCATTTTCTTTATTTAAGCTTCTTTGGGAACCTCAAGTAAAGACTTGGCATATATTTCTATAATTATTGAAGTAAAACTCTTCCATTAAGTAATATAAATATACAGAGTGTTGCCAATCTATGTGATGTGATATCAGTTCTCAGCAAGGACTAAGGTTAAAGGATTGACAGCATTATGTATAGTGTCACTTGAATCTATATGAAGCCATTGTGTCAAAAACAAAAGATAGGGTGTTCTATAATCCATTTGAAGCATATTATCATTCCTTCCATATCATTTGAATTCAATTTTAGATATTGTTAACCAAATGTTCAGCAACCCCAGCAACCAGAATGGTCAAGTATTAATTTTCCCTTTACTCAAAAGTATCTGAATGCAATAATGTATTTCGTTTCATACTGCCAATTGGGCAATTTAAGTTCCATTAGGTCTGGAGCCGTTGTGCGCGAAATAATTTTTAAGCCGCACACCACACATGGCACAACATGAAAGTACTTATTGAATGCTCTGGATTTATTTTTGTGACTAATTAAGGACGCTAAATGTTTGAGCTCCAATTGGTCAGATATTAATATTCTTTTAGCTCTCAATGGTGGATGGGTTTATGTGTGTAATCTGGTATAAGCATTTCAATTAAAGATCACAAATCAAATTAGAGAGTGCAAAGAGCCACATAATCATTCATGACCCTTTATAGTAGACAGATGGATAAGTTATAGGGAAACAAATTCACTGGGTCATTTATTTTTCTTGACAGATAAACTTGCAATATCTAAACTGGATCTAGCAATGTACTACTGTTGGGGGAGAGGGCCACATATGAGGGGCGATCTACATCCTTTACGGGGTGTTCTCAATGTCTCTGTAAAAGTGCAGTTATGGTCTACGGAGGTCCTTGGCTAATTTGCCAAAAGTTTCTTTGCTTGGAATCTTCTTATAGTCCAGAACTTTAAATATAGGTTATTTTAATCATCTTGGTCAATTGGAGCATTTTATGAAGCGAAGGAGGCTTCTGATATCTGTGTTTATCAGATTGCCTATGTCGTTAAGGTAGAATTCCCCTAAATGAAGTCTTCTTTTACGGGATAGAGCTGGACAGTTACAAAGAAAATGGGGAATAGTTTCCTCCTCCTCTTCGTCCATGCAGCTCCTACAGAAATCATTTGAATGGACGCCAAGCCTTGTTGCATGCTTGCCTATAAGACAGTGCCCCGTGACGACACCTATTATGTAACTGATATGCGATCTGTTGAGAGAAATCAAATTCTTAGAGCGTTTCAGATCCAGCCGTGGCCAAATCTGCTTTGTCGCTAGGCAGGTAGACCATTTGTCCACCTAGAATTTTTTTTCTCAATAGCATCCAGCTTGAGTTTAAGTTTACATGTAGTGATCGGTATACCCAGGGTGTCTCTTTCTGTGAGCACGGGTATGGTTGTTCCATAACTAGCGAGTTCATCAGCTTTGCAGTTCCCTGGAATATCTCTATGCCCCGGCACCCAACAAAGGTGAATATTGAACTGCTCCGCCATTTCTATAAGAGATGATAGGCAGTCTAGCGCTACTAATGAATTTGAAGAGACTGACCCCAGTCTTAGACTTATAACTTTTCATCTTTTGGAAACCATGTTATTGACAACAAGTGTAAGGCTACCAATGATAGAATGTAAGCACACGCGTTACCAGTAAAACTCTTAAAGTTAATGCCGTTAAATTAAAAAATTATATTTCTTAGTCATTTACAAATTTTTCAAGGCTTGGCATACTCCCTCCGAGTAGACATCGTGATGTGAGACAATAGCCGTATCGCAAATAGCCTTGAACATGAAGCTAACAAAAGCAGACCAGGTGAAGCCATTTGCTTCCACCGACTTGACGTAGTTCCTCATGGCTTGGGAATTCTATGAAGGAAAATATAAAATACCATGAAACACATCAATTTTATTAATTGTTCTTACCACAGCCTGGTTAATCAAATTCCTGAATTTAGGATCCTGGATCATTGAGTAGAGTTTGCCAAATTTGGAATCACTGGACAATTTACTCTGAATATACTGATTGATCTTAGCCCATGGCATTTCGTGGAAAATTTCTTGTGCCACACTACTTATGGAACGAGCATTATTTTCGGGACTAAAATCATCCAAAACATCAGTGAAGCATTCAATGATATTGTAGATATCATTGCCGGAAGCATTTTCGTTCAAATAATCAACAATATTTTGGTACTCCTCACTGTCACTGAATTTAAAAGAAACCTCAGTTGGTTGAGATTCTTCTTGGGAATACTCGTAGATTGCTGGTCTGAGTTTGGGATAAACACCCATTTGGACCTCAGCAGAGATGACCACTGCTGAGATGAGCAGAACGAAACAAGCGGAATGCATTTTTGGGAACACTGAACTTTGGTTGAACTGTAAAAGTATACTGAATGCTGGAGGTGGATTCTTAATATATATATACCGGAGGGTGGTTTAATTTTGAAATGGATGCAAATGTCTGAAGTGATTTGTAAACAAAATTGTTACGTTAATACAGGCCACTTAAGATTGCATGAAGTGGTGGGTCTCAAACGTGCGACACTTCTTCGGAGACAACACTTGAGCGGCATGAAAGAGTAGACAGGTGGTACTCCATATGAATAGCATAAGGAAAATGATTACACGTGCACGTGCATAAAATGAACAACCAATGCAATCATAATAAATTGCTTTAGCAGGCAAGAAAAAAACAAACAAAAAATATCTGCAGTAACTTTTCAGTCGGAAAATCGGAGATTTATTTTGTATTTGTGATGCTTAATTTACCGCTTTAATCTCAAAGCTTTCTACTGCTGATGCCCCTATAACATAGCACTGAGCACAGTAAGCTGATCGGTCTCCAGATCT
The DNA here is from genome assembly GCA_951813785.1 of Criorhina ranunculi. Classification (NCBI taxonomy): domain Eukaryota; kingdom Metazoa; phylum Arthropoda; class Insecta; order Diptera; family Syrphidae; genus Criorhina; species Criorhina ranunculi. Next base: position 14,527,503 of record OX638384.1, read on the forward strand.
TTAGATAGCCATATGCTGTAACTTCTCAGCGTTCTATTGATGTACACATGTATGCTGCACAATCATTCTTCACAGCATTCCAGTGGTCATTCACGAACTCCAGCATCAAGCTGCTTACGGTATCCGCTTCTAAGGCAAGGTGGTATTTGAATTGTTGGCGTATTAGGGGATCCCGCGGCTTGTGGGCATGTTACTTGAATTATCAATATCCATCAATGCTGTTGGAGCAATCCAAGTTGGGATTACGAGGCTTGAATAAGGATGTACAAATAAAGGTAATATGTAGGTAGATGTTTGGCTTTCTAGGCTCTTTTTCGTTATTTACCGAACCAGAATCTATTAGTAGGTAAATTTAATTTCTACGAAGTTAAAAGTTGGGCGTTACCATCTTTATCATCCGATCATACCTTTTCTAAACGCACAGTAATTTTGTTTTACAAAAGGCATCCCGAAACTTTCGCCTTTCTCACTAAAAATTCCTCTTACCATCCGGTTTCTGTTTCCTGTCCATAAACAATTTTTTTAACTTATCACCAATATCGTTTCAATGGCTCTCTAAAAAACCCCAAGTACCGCATATCATAGTTCCCACCCGCATAATGCGGAATTATTATGAAATTTAGCGGTCTAGCATGGCCAGCCAACATACTCTCTATAGAAACAGAACCCTTTCGCATTAGTTTTACAGATAAACAGAATCACCCTACTCCTCCTTGAGGTTGCCTTTGGAATTGCTTAAAAACATTCATGTGGTGTAACAGTGTTCAATGAACATGGACATAGCATAGCAATAACATACATAGAGTATCTATTACGCGGCGACGATGATTATACCCCGCTTTTTTCGGAGGGGGGAGGAACGCAGGGTGTGCATTATTGTTTCATATCGGTGTACACTTCCGGTTGCTTTTGCAGGAAATATAAGCAAACGGAAAACATGACGGTGCTTTCACATGCAGACGTTGTGGCCACCACAATCTCGCCATTGGTGTAACCTCCAAAATGTCCATGTCGAGTCGAAGTGGAATGCGATGCGTTGGTTCATTAAACGAATTTATGACATCCGAGCGGATACCAAGCTTTGTCGAAAGGTGAGTGTTGCTAATACGCAGTGCGTTTTCGACCAAACGAGCGGATAGCAATGACTGTATATGTATATACATAGTAACCAACTGGATGGGTGACGGATAAAATAAAAATGGTGACCGATAAGCGCTTGGGGATGACAGGGTTTAAATGGGATGGTGGGTTGAAAAATGACGACGAAATGCAATGCTTTTCATCCTAATGAAGATGAAGATGTGTCAAGGATTTGCAAGAGTAGTAACATCAGAAAAGTGTATCACACGCTCCAGAAAATAATTCACAAAAAATTATGAACCAGACTTCAAAGATTAAATTCTACTTTTGAGTTTTGATTATGATTTTGCCATTCAGCGGCGGAATCAGGACGTAATTTCTTTCATACACAATATATCCCAGGCAACTGTTAACTTGGTTGCAAAAAATTCATAGCTACAATATTCCCAAAAGACTCCAGACTAATTAAAATAGCCCCCAGAAGGATTATCGCTTTCTGGTCATAAACCATAATTTTCTAAGAATTTCCGCCGCACTGATTAAAAGACGAAAACCCTTTTTCTTTCCAATTACTGCATCTTCTGCGGGCTCTGTCTAATTATAGCATCCATTCTAATTACCCCCCAAAGCCATTGTCAATTTGCAAAGCAAATTGATTAATACGCGACAATAATCAGCTTTGTTACACGAATCGGTAGCAAAAAAATAAAAATCGAGAAAAGAAAAAATAAAACGCACAAGCAAGCTGCCATCGAATTTTCTCAGAAGAAGAAGCTTCCGCAACCTCAAACTTATAATGTTTTCTTTTTAAATATATTGCACACCTCTTTTTCTTACCTTGGTTGTGCTCTTTTTTGTTGCAATATTCCTCGCAACACCGGTGTCTAGCAAGATTAAAACAGAAAAAAAGGAAAATCACAAACGAAAACATGAACTAACGGCTAAAGGAAACGATGTCCTTTTGTTTCTTTCGAACGTAAAACTGTGGCGCGGTTGAGGTATTAATTAGAAGTTTCAATTTCTTTTAGCCTCTTTCACTCCTTTATGCAAGCGACACAGCAGTGATGACATCGACAATGGCACTTGCTGCTTCAGAAACGGGATATACATACAAGGATTGACAATAAAAAGAAGAGAAGAGTATCTTTAACCACAGCGTGCAGGGTGAAAAATAAATACAAGAAAAAAGGATGAAGCAAAACTTTACCAATTAATATTCCTGAAAGATTCCTGCAGCTCTACAAAGCGACTTTCTTCTTCCTTCTTTTTTCATTTTCATAATCTTCTATCACAAGAGGATCTCTGTATGGTTGAGTATCCTATGAAAGGGGAAGGGTTTTTTTTCTTGTCATGGAACTTTTTCGGTGGATTTGTTATATGCTTCGAATTCATTCAAATAATAATGAAGCTCATTTCAAAAGACCAAAAGGACATTGAAAGACACAAACATACACAGCGAGAGAAAAACAAATAAAAGTGCACAGGAATATTTCTAATTTGTTTGTTCCGAAAATGTCCTTAACTGCGGGATGGAAGATGCGGCGAAACTTTTCTTAATGGTAATCGACTGAGTTACCTTGGAAACTGTTCAAGGAACAACGATTCGGCGATCCTTTTATCTCCTTTTCATTTTTTTTTTTTAATTCCCTGCTTGGAGGGTCGCCACTAATTTTCGATTTAATGCCAAAGTGTGATGTAGATGCAAAAGTTAAATAAGCATTTTGAAGGGTCCTTATATTGACATGAATGTTTCGTAATATTTGTGGTTTAACTGGATAAGCACTTGAAATGATTTCGCTTTCGCTGTCCGATTCAGGATTCTCTACAAATAAGCAAATAGTTTAAGAAATGTTATTTTCAGTTCGACGTCTCATCCTCATTCCTATCTACTACTACATCCTTTCGGAATAAGTGTGTTGCCAGCTTATTTACCTATGTGCATGTGTATAAAAGGGTTTTCAACGCAATCAATCAAATTTTACGAACATTTAAAAGGACACGCCATGAATTCACACCACTCATCATCAGAGTACTGGTCTATAAAACATAGATGAATGTCAGACATTTTGACACCACTTGCAAATTGCTCTCCAGACTAGAATAATGATTTTCATGAATAGCTTAAGGCTAAAACAATCAACTCAGTCCCTCTCCGTCTGTGTGTTTTACCGTCAACAATCCATTGAATTTACATCCTTCAAAATCACAACGATGACTGGAATAAAAAAAAAAATTAAAATAAAATAAACATTCAAACGAAAACAGAAGATGCAAGCAAGGAAACTATTGAAACTTTAAAAGAAAAAAACTGAAACCCTTGAAACGGTTAAAGGAATGACTACCCTCTCACTCATAATAAAACATCAGGATAATCGTTAGTAAATTATTTTTAATCGATTTCAGGTTAAACACTTAACTCGACCATTCAACTGGAAGATGAATCCTTTTCACAGTTTTTTCGCAATTTTTTGGCAACATCCCCATTTGCTTGTTGTTCGTTCGGGATAAGGTAAAATAAATCCTTTTATTCGACTTCCTTCTTTCTCCATTGCTTCTGTTTCTCTCTAGAGATGCAAGAAGGTGTTAAGGAGGAAGAGAAAATCTTTTAAAAGCATTTCCGGATAATCGCTTGTCTGTGGAATTATTGAATTGGACTTGATTTGGTGCGAAAGGAATAAGCATACAGACAGTTGATACAAATTGACAAAGAGAGTGGTTATCGAGGGAAGCTGTCATTTAGTTTAATTTTGTTCTTTGTCCTTTTCAGTGAATTGTTCTAGAGGGGCAGCTTCGTACTTGTGAATGTGGTTATATTTTGACATAAATGGGATTTGTGTGTGATGGGACGGAAAGGATGCATACTCACTTTCATACTTAATGGATTTTCAACTTGTGGACAGCCTTTGCCTGGGATATATCAGAACCCTAACCCCATCGAACAGAATTACCTTGATAAATATTGGCTCTATTGCTTAATCTGACTATCAAGGTTTGATTTATTCTACCATTTTCAATATATTGACAACGATTACAAGACTTTGCAAGACTTTCTTTATGATCCTACGATCTTACAGGATCAGGTTCCTTGGTTAAACAGGATACCTTAATAAATATTAGACTTTGCTGGATGTTTTTAACTGGGTGTAATGGAAAACAGTCAAATTTTTCCTTGTTATAAACAGTGCCACCTCAGTATTCGAAGGTTAAAAGACTTTGACTGCTCAGAACACTCAGTCTCGACAAGTAGACTTCACACATCCTTCAATAGAATGCACAGAATGATGTAGCGAATCCACTTCCAAGCATTGAAAAGTAACAGTCCACTGACATAGTCAGTCAATGTCTAAATGAAAGGGTATAGGTTATCTTACCAGCCTTTGAATAAACATTGCGTTAGCGTTCCTTCAAGGGAAGAGGATGTATGATGTGTTCTATGTAAAATCAGATTCATAAGGTTGAATGAAGTACCTCTGAAAATCTTATGTGAACAGTTTTTGCTGAGTTCGATTCAGATCAGGTGAGAAACTATCGTCTGAAGTATCTGATCATTTTGAAAGCATTCTGAACTCGAATACGCGAAAAAAAAATGCATGTCTAGAAAGATAAGTAGGTACTTGTAAAAGTGTATACAAATTAATTAATTACGATTTTACTGCACAAATGCATACAACAAAGACTTCAACGCAATGATTGGGTAATTGATAATATCTCGCATGCGACATCGACTACGATCTTCAGGATAGGTATGATCACATACGATAAGATACGGATGTCACTTAATTTTATTTTGTAATAAAATTACGTTTGGATTGAAACTTAACTGAGAAATGGATGAAAAAAGGGCATAGGGTTAAATAGACTCAAACGTTTGCAGGTATTACAAACAATGGCAAGCCTGTCAGTAGAGTAGAGTACACATATTTTTGTTAACACAGCTAACCCATTCACTTTTTCAATTTCGAGGTGTTAGACGCATTCTATAAAAAAAATAAAAAAATAGATACGTTGAGTATTTTATTTATTTCGCGTGGAATGATACTTGTAGACAGTGCAATCAAACGTTATCAGTTTCAGTAATAACATTCTACGACATACACACACTGTATAAGAAGTCTTCTAATATTATTTGATTGACTTCTCACGTGACGGGAGCAATATGTAATTTGGATTTCTAAAGTTGAATTGCTGTCAATATATCTAAGATGTCGATTGATAGATTTAATTTTGTGGGTTTGTCTGGCAATGATTGCATTTCACAGAATTCTCATGTGTGGTTGTGGAGCACGCATTCTAAGTTCCGGTCATTATGATGGATCTAAAATGCTTGAAATTAGATTTCCTCTATATAGCAGTCAACCACTAGAATAATTTAAAATTTTTGCTGGAAAATTGTGCAAACTTACGAGATTTTTAAACAAAAAGTATGATGTCCATGGCCCCAACCACAAAATCTCAAAGGCGTTTGGAATGTGTCCTAGCGTCTTTCAGGCTGAGTTATATGCTATAGATACCTGCGCCCATATCATTCTCGACTCTGGCATCAAGGGAGTAGCCATCAATATATTCACGGATAGTCAAGCAGCGCTCAAAGCACTGAGTTCCCATAACGTCAACTCAAAGGCCGTTTTAGGCTGCTTCAATGCTTTCCAGGACCTCTCAAAGCGTAACAAAAGAGCTATGGTGGGTACCAGGGCACAGAGGCATTGAAGGCAATGAAATCGCAGACCAACTTGCCAGAAAAGGCCCCTCAGAAAGGTATATAGGTACCGAACCTTTCTGCGGCATCTCTACTTCCGCGTTCAGAATGAGTCTGGACAGCTGGGAAAAACGGAACGTTCTATCATACTGCAACAGTATTCAGGGACTTACACAGGCTAAAAGAGTCATCCAACCCCTGAACAAAACCACAAAAAAAAACCTCAATAATAAAAGGGACGATATCAGAAGACTTGCCGGCTTCCTCACCGGCCACTGCAGCTTCAGATATCACTAACACAAACTTAATATAGTTCAGGAATCGGAATGCAGACTGTGCTTTGAGGAAGACGAATCAGCAGAACACGTACTATGCGAGTGCGTGGCTGTCTTCAGAGTCAGGAAGCGCTTTCTCCATTAGAAATTCCTAACACCGGAGGATCTTCGAAACGCCTCGACTGGAGATATTCTCAACTTCATTGGGAAGATAGAGGTTCTCCTTGTCTAACTGGCTCCAGGCACAATAGATCTTTTAGGTCGCAGTGCCATATGCGTCAGTCGCAGAGCCTTAATAATAATAATAAATAATAATATGATGTCAGATGCATTGAAGTTTATCGACGCTTCCTTTTTCTGGTTTATCACTGCTAGATTGCCTGGATCCAATCTACACTTATAGATTTCATCCCACTATGACTTTGGCTTCCTTGATATCATATTGCAGAGTTATCATTCAGCCATTAGCTCAATGTTATTTATTTCTGCCAGGCTTCACATTTATGTTGAAGGTATCTACCGACTTATAAAGGCAGCCTTGCTTTTCTTGTTACCATTCGCATTAACCCTCCAAGTGCACTGTACAGTCAGTACAACTTAAAACTCTTGATCACGAAAGGGTATTTAAAAGACTCGATTGCAAGGACTTTTGCTGAAAAGACGGTATGCAGTTGCGTGATTATTAGTTCAACTTTCTTCATTGAATTTGAGCATGTTAGATACGCTGAGAATTATTTATTCGAGTCATGTCTTAGGCAAATGCTTCGCACACTAACATTGACAAAAGCTATAAAAAGCCCATTAGTGAACCCGATAAGTGAGCCGGTACATGCTTTCTTAATGCGCCTCATTAAGGCGTTAAACTCCATAGAAATTGCAATAATTCTGCCTCGAAGAAAACATACCACATACACGTAAGTCACATGATCCAGTGAAGTGTATCCAGCATCCACCCCTCGTTCAGCTCCTGGAACCTACAGATTTCGAAATTAACGAATTTATGCGATTTTATCCGTTGTATTGGCCCTCGGAGACCAACCGCACCAGCCTTTGGAGTGCAATAATTATTTCTGCCATTCGAGACATAATCTTACTACACGCGCATGTATCCTGTTTGTTCAGTCGGAGTAGGATGAAGGTTTCATTTAATTTCGGGAACAAAACGATAAAAAAAGATAACAAAGAAAAAAAGTGAATTTATTAATTAAATCAATTTCGCCTTACCTGGAAGGGATCAGGATCAAAGGGAGGCACACTAGTGAAACTGATAATTTAATTTTTTTTTATGTTCTTGTGTCCGACTAGCGATACTGTGCCTCGCTCATTCCCTTATTTCAATTTGAACTGCCGTAACAAGTTATCGAGAACATGACACGGCCGGGCTGAGTTGATTGCTTCGCATGTGCTCACCCCATTAAAGGATAACTAACCAGCGATGGTGGTTTATTTGGCATTGGTGATCACCCCGGTCCATGGTTGATGGTGTTTGTTGGAAAATATCCCAAAGCGATGTTCACTCACTCTTTTGGGCGGCGGCGGAGGTGGTGTATGTATGCTTGCGGATAAGGGGTTGCATCTATCATGGCCGCCAGTGTAGAGCATACACCTCTGAACAAGCTGGTCGTGTGCACTTTGGCTTTTGGTAAACACAGTGGTGGCAAACGGTGTACATGGTGTAGGTGGACGCTGTAGGTGATGGTTGCTAAATCAACCCCTCTTCTCGCGGTAAATTTGTTTCGAAAAGGAAGCAAGTATTGTTTATCGTTCGGAAGGTTGTTGCAAACAAATGTAACTCCAGGAAACAATAGGACCAGCACTATACCCCCTGTGCTCTGCTAGGGTTGGAGTCGACGTTCTGCCTTTTGAATCCGTTGCGTATACAGGGTGTACTAAATTAATCTCGTATCGGCAGCGTGGTCGGTTCGCTGTGTGGCTCTCCCAAGGGGACTGTTTATGCAATTAAACTTACGTGCATATAAACAAGTTGCATTTTACCATCCGGTATGTTCTGTCCTGGAAGGCATAATATGCACAATAAAAGAACGAAATGAATCTATGGTATTTAGAGGCGTACAAAGTCAACTTTGGGTATAGTTGATATTGGCGCCTTAAGGTAGAGATGGAACTTATTTGAAATATGAAGGACGGGCACATATATCCATATCAGTGTGAAGGGATGGTATATAGTCGATGAATGATTATTATTTGATAGAAATGCTATCGAAATAATGACGCATAAAATTATCGTGGCAACAATTTGAGTCTACTGAGCAATTCAGTTCCACGCGATATCCCCTGAAGATTGATGTTGAGAGCTAGCTTTTTCACACTGGTTAGATCATGCTGCCTCTCTCTCTTTCGACCAACTTTTTCTTTGTACAAACGGCAAGACGAAATGGGATTGCGAATTGTGTATTTGTTATTTTCTTCATATTGGTTTTGGTTACCTCCTTCGTCGTTAGCCAATATCCTGTAATGACTGAAAAGTACAGTTGTGATCTCAGTGGAACCTTGCTAGTGTTTGAGGATGATGAGGATCTATTTTCGAATGAGTTTCCTTTCAAAAGTCAATGAAGAGCCTTCTGTTGATGAAAATGATGCTGCGGCAGCAACTGTTCCTTTAGCGGAATGCATAGTAAATTGATGCACTACTGTAGATATTTTTTTCTGAAATGCGGGCAGGCGAACGAAAACAGGACGAAGAAGGAATAGGATACCAGAACTGAAAAGAATAAATGTCGTTAACAATAACAGTAAGGTTTAGTACTCCGATTCGCGTTCACCTAAATAGCTACAAATACAAAGTTCAACAACTCATCGATGAAGTAAGTGCCTGCGGCGGCGGCGAGTCCTCAAGCTCTTTCTATATTGGACTACCTGTTTTACAGTGGACTTTGACAGGAAGCCGGAGCCAAATTGTGAATTTTTTCGTTTAAGTTTTAAAACAGGTGTCGCTTCTTATTGCAGATTTACCACAATGTTCTCGCAATTTCATATTTGGCCTAGCTGACCCAGTGCTTATATTATATCACGTGCTCATCCATTTTTTTCATTTTCTGATATGTTTATGTGACACGGTTTGAGCGAACTCTACTTCATCGAACTTATGGTCTTACGTAACTAAAGATTAGTTTTCTGAACAAATCCACTTTTTGACTTAAGACTTTGTCGACACAATTTGAAGTTGGAGCTATTCAGACACATTTATCAAAAGGTGTTTTCAAAAGTGAAAATCTACGCCAAATGCATTTGAAATCGTTAAGAGCTTTATTTATTTTACAAAGATTGTGTTGGCAAAACACTTAAATCACTTGAAATCCAATTTTTCTGTAATCATTTGGCAGGTATAAAAGCCAAAGACGGTCTCCACAAACAACAGTTTCATTGTAAAATAACAAACGCTTCTGATCTTTTAAAATGCATTACGCTTGCTTTGTTTTGTTGCTAGCAGCAGTGGTTGTTTCCGCTGAAAACGATTCAGAATTCGTTCCGAATCCAAGATTCCGACCAACATTAAACTTGCATCCATTGGGACCCCACGTCAAGATTTCAAACCGTGGAAACCTTAAAGAAAGTCAGGAATTCAAAGACATTGTTGGTTATTTGGAGTACTATCTGTCACCAAATGATATTCAAGAAATGCTAGAAGTCCTTCCAGTGCCATTGGAGGACGAGAAATCGTCAGCTGATGAGGATTCTGAAGTCATGCCAAGATCTGTATTCGACAAAATTCCATGGAACAAGATCACTGACACTTTGAAAAATATGGCAAAGGGCAACTCAAAATTCACAAAGGTCCTAAATCTGGTCAATGATTCAAAATTCCGAGATCTTGTCAAGCGTGCTGTGGTAAGTATGAAAGACTGTTGTTGAGGTGCCAAACGTTTACTAATTCTTATATTATTCTAATTCCAGAACTCGCATACTTTGAGTGAGTTTGTAAAGGGTGTTGCTACGCATGGATTCACCTGGACCGAATTCTTGCACTTGTTGTTGCACGCACTTTGCTCGACAGCAACAACCATTCAACACGATAAATACTCTGTTGGTGTGTGCCAAATTCTACAGAATTTGTAAACACAAAAAATGGCTATAAAATAAAATGATATTATTTCTGCAAAAGTATTGTGTTTCTTTCAATCTATCAATCTATCACTCAACTAAATTGTGGTCCTTCAAAGTCAAAGGGTGCTCGTGATGTTTATTCCCCTACCATTTTTTTTAAATCCTCATGGTTGCAATAGCAAGAGTCTATCGAATTCAAGCTCATGTCCTGATGTAACTGATTCGAGCTGGAGTATCTTTCAGGTCTGAAACGGTCAAGAGAGATGAAGACTCATTTTGGTCCCTGTACACGAAACCATTCATTCACTCTTATCAGTAAAACTGTCACTAACACTTTAAAGAATCCAATCTTCTGCGTACAAGAATTGAACGGAAAACCCCCAACAATTTGAAAAAAAAAATTCAATTTAACACCCCAATCTTTCAAATCACTAATGCGCTGTTGCACGTCTTAAGCTGATTCGAATCTATTTTTGGCACTTTGAAGACATGTAGACCCTTCGCCGAAGAACGATATGCTGACAACCCTCATCGTGACAATAAAGCAAAGTTACCTATCCCATCGAAAGTTAGCTCTAGCGAAAGTTCCGCACTTTAGGGGATGGATGCTTAAGTGTCACCACACCATTCCCATTCCACCTGAAAAATTATAGTGCCAGTTGGGAAATGAGAAAATACCAAACGCTGAAAGAAAATCCATGTCGAAGGAGCAACAACAAAAAATCCTTTTACGCTGGCAAAATTATATTTTCCTCTTCTCTCGTGGGGTACATCTTTGTGAACGCTTGTTCAGACACAAAGCATCGTAAAAATGTGAAATACAAATCGCTTGTACCGCACCACAATGCCTTTTGCTTTCCTTGAGCAGATTTTCCCAAATGAGATATGTCCCTGAAAATGCGTACTTATTTTCACTTAGAGCTAGCGTCGAACAAAAGTGAAACTTTTAACACCGTATAGAGAAGTCCCTCGAGTAGATTAAGGACTTCACACACTAAAATAACAAATTTTAAGAAATTTCCCAAGCACTCGAAACAATAAAGTTCCTTGTGTTACTCCTTGCTCGTGTTTCGTTGTTGTTAATATTGTCACCTCTCCTGCTCCCCTCGTTTTTTTGGGTGGCATTCTTAGATTTTTTTTTCCACTCTTAGTTTTTTTTTTTTTTTTCTTTTTTCAAGGAATAACAAACTTTTGATGTCGAGCCTGTGAAGAGTGTTATTCTATGATGCTTTGATGATTTTTCTTTGTAAGGACGATGGAAAAAAAAAAATAGGAAACTGGGAGAAGGGGAGAAAAAAAAATGAAAAGAAGTGAAAGTGTGTAGGTGAGTGGGTGATGGATTTTTGACACCACCCAAGGAATAGTAAACCATAGAGATGAGGAGTGGGACTCTGCTAAGGGTGTGAGGGATATTTCAAGTTAAATGAGATTGGTATAAGCTATATCCTTCCTTCCTTCCGTTGTCGTGCTCGTCGTCGTCTTTCAAGTTGATCCCTTCTCTGACGATTCAAAATCTCAGCCAACGAGATTGACGCTTGCTGATAGGATGAAAGTTTATGTTTTTCTAAGAATTTTTTAGGAGTTTTTCTTTGATACAAATTTCTTTTTTTTTGAAAGAGTTTTCCGTTTTTTTTTTTCCTGTTTTTTTGCTATCGTGCTCGTTTTTTATATTGGATTAGCGTAAAAGTGTCGAGGCCTGCGTTGGCGACGTTTAACATATTTTTCTTTTCAATTTAAATTTGTAATTGGAATTATAAAGTTGCATGAGCTTCATTGACCGGGCTAAGACTTAGTGCAATACAGCCGGCCATATGGTTGAAATGTAACTAGAGTTGAAACGAGATTCGGCACAAATAATGAATAATTTGACTCAGTCTATCAGTCAGAATTAATTTATAAAGCCTTTTCCAGACAGCGATTTAATGAACAAAGTTTTAACGAAAACCCTTTTTTGGTTCGACCTCAATCAATGATCACAGGTTGCGCAAAATAGAGACTCTAAAAATGTTTAGCTATAAGTGAGTAGTCACTATGTCAGGTCAAGTTCACGAGTGGAAACATGACTTTGATGTACGGCAAATGATATCTCTGCTTCATATACCTAAATCCCAGTCTAAACTGGTCTCCCCTCGGAAACATTTCCTTTGAAATATGGCATTGCTGTTTCATTGCAAATCCTTCCATGTTTCTATCAGAATGATCGTTATATCAACTCCCTCAGTGCTACCGATTTTAAAATTCCTTTGGAATGCGAACAACAATTAGCAACTAATCGAAAAATTCCTCGAAACTCCCATCGCATATCCTATCCACTCGATGAGGTACTTGTATATTTATATTGAAACATTCAAAAGAAAATACCGTCTAACAGTATTTCAATTGAAAGCTTTGCACTCTGGCACTGGCATCACTGAATCCTGGACCGCACCAAGCAGCAGTGAGTGCCTTAGGTCACACACACATATACCGGACAGCAGCAGCAATTAGTAATTAACCTCCTGTCAAATCCACAAAAGCAACGATAGAAGAATTAGTTAATGACCACCTCCATGGCAACCACCACCACGCACGTAAGTCATCTCCAGGCCAGATCGAGGGGGTAATGAAAAAATGTCACTAAAAGAGCACCAAAGGACACAGCAAAAGGCCAACCTGAAAAAGCTCTTTTATTTTCCGATCAGGCCACGTTAATTACACAAAAGAACACACGAACTGTTGGAATTGTCCTGCCACCCCACCCCATACAACTCGTCTCGTTACAGTTTGACCCATCGAGACTCAGCGAAAGAACCCTCAAACTGCCCGAACGTTTGATGCTTACCATCCATGACCAGTTATCGACGTTTCGATTAACTTTTATCTTTCGCCTGAAATTCGGGGATAGCGTGCAGCCGCACGTGTGGTATTGCAATGGAATGTGGGCTTTCTGTATGTATATCCGCTGCGTATTCTAGGAATGCACGAAGGAGATCACACGGCTTAGTCTAATCGTGTGTAGGTACCGTCCCCCAGTTCAATTGCTTCGTCACTTCAAGGATGTGTGCTGCTCCAAATGTGCTTTTAGGCCATCACAGAAGCAAATGAGTGCATAAAATCCGTTCCCGTTTTTCCTGGAATCCTTGCCATCATCTAGCCATGCCAGAATAATTAGAAATTGAATTTGGTGTCAATGGCAGTTTCATAGCCTGCCACTGCTTTTGCTATTCTCTCTGTTTGTTGTGTAATTACTTTGAGAGGGAATTAAAGAAGGACATACTCGATGAGGGTGTGCATGGGGATTGTTGCCACACTCGTCATCGTTGTCATGGGGATGAACCATGCAAAAGATTAATGAATAATTGTGAATGTGTTTCGTTTTCCATTGGGCGACGGACGAACAACTTCAAAGAATTTTTCCATTAAGCGATTTTGATGCAATTAACAGTGAAAAGGGTTCTCCCACACATATATATTGTATGGATGGGCTATGGTGACGTGGCGGCTCAAACGCGCCGGAAAGTATCTTTTTGTGAGCGTCATAAAAATCAATGGCACTGATGAGATTTGTGCAATTTGGAGTAGATAATACTTTTGAAAATTCTCAATTTGCTGGGTTGTTAATTGTTTGTGTGTCTTTGAAAGGGTTTCGGAGGACTCGAGTGAAGGGGATGAAAGGCAAACCGAGCGGTGTTGGTTTTGTGAATTAACTTGGTTGGATTATTTTATTATTGTTAGTTGGGTGGGGATTGAAGAATAGTCGTTGAATAAAGAAGAAATCTTTGTAGTTTTTGAAAGACTTTTAAGAATCTCAATCCTAGCACTGGATATCGTTGATTGAATTGAACCTCTAAGAAATAAGGTAAGCATTGCACTGAATGTTTTGGGAATTCAAACTAATGGAATTCGTTGGTTTGTGTTTGTAAATGTAAAGTGGAACAACAGAGTACGTACCCTGCATTTCAAGAAAATATAAGATAAATGAAATTAGGACCCTTTTTAACATTTAGAAATTGATTTCTCATAAATTCATGACTCCAGCATTGACATAAACGTAAAGTCTAACAATCCTCGAAACATCTCGTATATGTTCAGTGAACTTTCTTCCAAATGACAATATGACCCCACCTCTGGATAAATTAATTTTAAGCTTAAATCGAACTAAATTTCCCATAAAAAGCAAAGAGTGGCTTGGTCTTTATTTCGAGGAATTGACAATGACATTCCAAAATCTGAAGTTAATCAACCAAGACGTGGTCCACTGATTATTTAACAACAAAAAAGCCAAAATCATAAATAAAGGACTTTAATTTGCATTCCTTCGACGAATTACCAAAATTCCTAAGCCTAACCAAAACTTTTCAAGAAATATGTAGCTGCCCTTCAGCCATCCATATATTTCCGCGTGCACGAGACGAAAGAATTTCGCCAACAATTTCGTGTTAGCCTATGTGTTGACCTTTGTTGCTCCCGTCTTTTGTGTTGGCCGCGCTTACACAAAAAAAAAAAAAACAATTGCCTCCACAAAAAATAAGCCGTCCTCACTCCAGCTAGGACTACAATGGGCGTCTGTTATACCAATCGTAAATTACAACAATTAAACACTGACCCTTGGGGGGAGCTGTGAGACTTCGAAATTTATATCGCCGCATATTTTCAATTTTCCTTGCAGGACACGATGAAAACACGAAACGAGAATAGAAAGAATTAAAAAACCCTTTCATCCAGCTGCAAACATTTTTTTTTTTTTTTTCGTTGACAAAGGGCAAATTCCTTAGGAAGAGTGAAGTACTGCCACACTGTGAGACATTTTGGTAACAATTTTCGGCCAAATAATGTACGGATAAACCACTGACAAAAAATAAAATAAAAAAAAACCGTTCTGTGGGTAGCTAAGACTGAAAGAGGATTTAAGAACCCACACATCAACTGTCGACTGTCCCGTGAAAATGCCAGCGCGAAAAACTTCGAATTAAGCGAAATTCCGTATTTAGCATTCCGATCGTTGTTTCGCTAATATCAGTGAATTTTTCATTTCCTCCGGTCTACTTGTCTTTCAGTGTCGCTAACTAACGGTTATGGGAAAACTTTGGTCATTCGATATTCCAGAAAGCGAAGAGCACTCTCTCCCATACCGCAAAGAACCTCACCAGCAGTGGCGATTACTTTTTGTGGATAATTTCCCTGGCAAGGCAGAGTGTGGAACTTCCACAGTTGATAAGAAGGACGAAGGGAGCACGGACAATTTCATGGAATCCACAGCCACCACCAGGGGCACTCAATAAAATAGTAAAATAATAATAATTTTGTGGAAATTAGAAAAGTTATTGGTGATTGTGAACTGGTCATTAACTGCTGCAATTGAGGTTGTAAATTTTCAATTTATGCAGCGCGCCGAACTTTTTACGCTGGCGCTGTTATTTTACGTTTTACTACTTCAATAATTGTACTATAGAGCGGAGGGCGTTTTGCGCAAATACAGAGATATGCCGCCGTAGGTAAAAGTTTTGTGTTTGTGATTTTAAACTCCCCGTTGCCACTCAGTGGAATTGGGTTTCAGGGCGGAAGTTTAAACCCGAAAGCATTTGTTTATAATGAGTTCATATGCTGAAAGCAGTTTAATGTGCTGATTAAGAGCCATTTCGAAATTGGGTAGGTACAGATATTTTAGTTGTAAACTGTTTTGTTCAAATAAACGGATTGAATACACAGCGATGGGCTGTTAGTGAGTAGTCGTAGTTATTATTCAGTCTTTCGATGGCGGACTACACATGTACTAAAGTGTAGCTTAAATGTTAGATAAGCACATTACATTAAAACACATGCGTTTCCTTTCGGCTTCTTACTCCTAACCACTGTGTATAAAAAGGAGTTTCATATACAATGCTCTAACTTACTCATTAAAGCTGTAACTTCTAGGTGCCTAATACATCTGCTTGGAATTCTTTTTGGCATCAAAGGATTAGAGCACTTTTTCTTAGATACAAAAATGATAATGGAAATATGCTTCAAATAGCATCAACGATTATGTCGACAGTCCCAACCAGTATTCATATTACATGAACTCACGTCTGCAAGGACTTGTAAGACCAAAATCGGATAATGGTGGGTTAAATACAAGTGGGCCTACTGGCTGCTTTTTCTCGTGCTATAAGTCAGTAACCTGGTGTTGTATCATCGGGGTAACTTCCTATATGACTGTAGTCAAGTTTTTTTTTGCTATAAGCAGAAAGAGATAGCTTGACGATTTTTGGCAACACTGTCACTTTCGACAGTACTCTCCTACTTCTGAAGTGGGGACTTTAAGCAAGGAGACGACCACCCGCATGGAGCATACAGAGCATGTCTGGAGTACGAAATGAAAATAATTAAGTCCTCCGAAGTAAGCAACGTAAACTTAATAGAATCGCTGCCTGCTCAGATTGAGGAAGCAGGTACTTATTTTGCAATATCAACATTATTTTTGAAAGGCCTCTTGCCCATCTGGTGAAAACCAGAGAAGCACTGCACCTTAAAAGATCTTTTGTTTCGAGCAAGGTTTTCTTTTCACTTGAAATGTTATGATCCTTTGCAAGATTGAGGTTATGGAGGAACCGCAGGGTCGTCATTGTGGATGAACAGTTGACTGTTTCTGCGGAGATGAATCCTCTACAGAAATGTTTTTGCCTGCTTCGAGCTATGGTGGGACATTTGCACGTACACTAAGTACAAGCCCAGCAGGGAATTGATACTGGAAGATATGATAAAGAAGTGTAACCACTGCCCAATATGGCCAAAACCATTTCAGAGAATTGCGAAAGTTGTTATCCGAGAAGAGAAATGACGGTGAAGCTGAACAAAGCTGAACTCTTTCATCTAGATTTAACAACCAGCTATGACCGCTCTCGTCAACGAGGTGTGTTGCAATTTCACAGCGACATGATCTTAAAACCATTCGCGGCACCATATTGAAGCCCATGACCCATTCAATACATTGGCAACAAATTTAAGACAATCTTCTTCACTGGAATTGGAATATTTCGCTTTTAAATTCCCTTCGTTTCATGTCAAATTTCCATCTCAATAACTTAATTACATAATGGCTCCAAGTTTTCGATTTTAAGGATCCATCCCGCCACCCCGGATGAAACTTGGAAATTTAACTCTGCCAGAAGTATGCAAAAAGTATTTCGTTAACACTGTCACAGTATCATCACAGAAATTACTTAAGACACACGCACACCGAAAGCACTTAGCAAAACCCCAAAAATGTAGCTAGAAACTTTTTCAAGAGTACTTACTGCCGCCATAATATGTGCATGAAGGCAGCATGAGAAGGGATGAGATTTGTTTAGGTGTTTCCATTCGAACATCAATTTTGGGGTTGTATGGGTGCAAGACCCCAAATATTTATCGGGTCACTATTGTCACAAAAGGGAGAAGAAAAAAACAAGAGTGAACATTTTTCTGACTTTAAAGAGAGTCCTTGCGAAGAACATAGAAGAAAACCACAAATTTATTCACTCAATCCATCTTAACTATGGCAACCAAAAATCCTTTATTTTCACTCGGACCCGAGTTAAAGGATGGTATACAAAGATGCTTTGCCTTCTTCTTCTTTCTCCGTCTGTCTCTTTCTTGTTGTCGCTTACTGTTGAAAATAAATTAAAAACTTTTCTAATTTTTCTTTGAAAACGCATGCAAAAAGGAAAAACTTTTCGTTCTTTAAGGAAGAAACTTATATTTCATTGCTAGATACTTTTAATCCTTTCCCAATTTCCGATGTGGTTGCAATATATTTTTTTCAGACTGCTTTTGCATACGGAAAGGAACTTATGGTTATTATGGTTCTGCTTAGTCCTATGGGTTCTTCTTTAGAGTGCTCTAAGTTTAAATGGTCATTATATATTCACCGTCACCGGACTTTGGCACGCAAACAAGATGACTAAGGATTTGGTTTAAAAGATGTAAAATCTGAATTTATTCATTGTAAAATATGGTCAGGTGAGGGACCCTCAAAAATAAGAGAGTTCGCCATACACAGTGACGCAGGTATAAGCCCCCGAGGCTTCCAAAACCACTAAAGGTCTAGGACCAAACTATTTTTCTACATTGTATAATGCTTTGGTAGGTATTGACAATGACACTTACAAAAAATGGAGATTAATTATATCGTTACTGTACTACCTTTTGACGGGCAATAGCGAACCACCGAAAGTATAATCTGCCACAAGAAATCTTCTTAATACGCCGCCCGGAGTCGGCGTCTATTCGGAGTCGGAGTCTATTAATTTGAATTGTATAACACGCACAATACAAATGGTTGCGAGAAGCTAGGCTTTGCATCTGTTTGTTCCATTGATGGGGAGATAGATTTGTGGAAGTGAAACTGATGAGATCCCTGATCTTGTGATCTCACAATTTTTTCACTTAGATCTTAATGTGTAAGGTCTTTTTAAGTGATTGGTCATTCCATCATCACTTAGCTTGCAATCATTCGAAGGCTTGTGGACAATAGGGACTGACATAACATGCCTTCAACATTACACAGCTTCTCAATGTGTCTTATTACTTTCTTTTCTCTCGAAAATAACCTTTCTTTGATTTTGAATGGTCGAATGGCCTTTAAGTTTACTCCATGCTTCCTTCGAATATATATTCACTTGTCCCACTTATTTATGGTTTTTATTTTTTTTAGATTAATTGCACCGAAAACGAAGATGTGGAAAGTTTTGTGTGAATGGTTTCCAAAAAACCAAACCCTTATTTTCTTGTTTGTATGTGTGCCGCTTAATGGATACGCTTTTCAGCACAAAAACATTGAGAGTTTTCTTGGCAATGCTCTTTGAATGTGTGACTGAATCAGAGACTTGAAGAAAAGTAATGAACTCTGCTAATGGTCTCATTTTCTGCATTTTTAGTTTAAATGATTGTAAATCCAAATGGATTTAATTTTAGATGGTGGATTGGTAATTGACCAATCGTTGTGACCACTAATGATGCAAACCACGTTTGTAATAATACTCGCGTCATGAAAGTGATTAATGAAAATGATTAAAGAATAAAAAATTAACATTTTTATTGTTATAACGGCAGCGCTGATCAAAAATTCAATTTCCATTTAATGATTATGAATTTCATATCCAATTGGCCACAAATTGAAATCTCCGTTCATATAAATTAATTAATTAATAGTTAGAGTGTTGTTAATTAGTCGGTGGTTGTAGTTGTAAATGATGATACATATTAAATGATTATGACCGTTAAGCTAGTTAAAACAAACTCTTAATTTTAAAGTTACTTTGCATAAAAATGCAAAATAGCTCTTCAATAAGTTAAGTTGAATTAAGACGATTCCATCTGTATTTTATGGAAATGTACTTCTAAGAAATAGGCAATACCCGGATTAATTGTTTTCAATGAAATTTCAAAGTTGGTCAAATGTGGAAAAAGTTAAGATCAAATGACAATAAAAAAGATCTTACAAAGTAAGGAACTTTAAGCACTTAACATAATAGTATCAGATATCATCTTAAAGACACAAGTCATATATCCCGAAAGAGGTAGCGGCAGTGGAAATAGTAAGAGAAGAGGATTCCAGGTCTTGGAGATAATCTTCAAAAGAATGCTGACAGAAACAAGGTTTATCGACACTTGGGATGGATTCTTTAGTAATCCAGATGGTATCTCTGGCTGAGACAAACCGACAAATTTACTCATAAACTGATGATGACTTAACAGTCGGATGTGGATCTGGGCCTCAATCAACAAATGTTTTCAGCTAACTCGATTTTCAGGCAGCTGCTTCCAGTTTCGCACACCAAGGTGGTTGAGATAATTTTCCATTTGTGGGCGCCACCTGAGTCACGGTTTCTTTAGGTACGCCGCCTCTGCGTGATGCAGACCGGGTTGTTGGTCATTGTATAAGAAGTCTTTTACTAGGTCGATGTCGCTAAACAGCCCATACAGTTGACCTCAGCGCTGCTGTCGTTGTCTGAGTTAATAGCGGAGCCTAGGTAGACAAGGTCCTTGAATTCCTCAAAGTGAGGTTTATCTATGGACAGAACGTCCAAGACGTCAGTGTTGGGCGTCCTTTTTTGTTGACAACAGATATAGCTCGCCTCTATAAATGCTGTCATACGCGGCCATAAAATCAATCAAAAGAGAAGAATCGATTTAAAATACCTGTATTTTCTCCAATACCTGTGGTAATGTGAAGATCTGCCTAGAAGTGGACTTTTCTATATTAAAGCCATACTGATAGGTACCAATCATGTTGAGGTTTGAAGGGTTCACACGGTGCACCAGATATAATTTTGAAGGTGGTGTTGAGGAGATACTTTTTTGCATCTATAGTTGGCGCTGTTTACAGGGTCTACTTTCTAAAGGACATTCCCCAAGCGTAGGTGGTCGTAAATCTTTAATTCCTTGACTTGTTTTCGAAAATGTTATATTGGCAAAATAAAATTTAAATGAAAGACAGTAAAAAGCATTCACGAACGAGATTATCCTTTTCCCTTTTTAAAGTGAATTTTATGTGGTACTGTCATTTGTTTAATGGACAATCCTTATTGGGTTTTCTTTACCAATATTTGTTCTTAATAATTCACATTGTCATATCAATCTTACTTATATATGAAAACGGATACACTTATGCCTGACTTTAATAAAAATCAATCATGGTTAATAGAAACTCAAATTTACTCAGGGCGTACATAAAATAAATCCTCTTGTCCTTTACTTACAGACATGTCTGTTAATAATAACATTCTTGAATTTTTGTTTCGGTTTTCTAGTATATTCCTATTTATCTATCTACCTTTGTAAAACCTTTGAGGATAATAATTGAGGAGAATTGATTAATAATTTATTTCACTTGTGCGAAACCATTGTTAGCAACCAAACATTGGTCTCAGAACAAAATTCCAAGAAGTCAAAACAGTCGTTAAGGAAATTTTTACTTGTATGCGTGTGAGGCCAAAGGGAACAACATACAACCAGTTGGTGGAGGCCTTCAAACAGTATAAATTATTAAATTTAAGCTCGAGATAAATGCCTGAAAAGTTTATCTCAACATTTGAACTTATTTACCTGGTCGAGGTAAATATTTAATTTTTTAGATGCAGTTATGTATTATGGGAGTTGAATATGAATATGAATATTAATTTACATTACTTTGAAGTAGATATACACGAGGTTCTGTAGGAAGAGTTTATAAGTGATTGCAGGCTATCTCATACTTGTACTGTGAAGAGTGCGAGAAGTGCCTAGTTTGGAATGTTTCTAATTGAGACACCGCCAATATCAGACACACTGTTTTCTCTTCCCAAAGCCAAGCTTCCAAGTCTCGTAGACAAGTTAAGGTTGATGTTGCCTGCTGATTTTGGCTATTTCATTCTTGATGCAAATATGATTTTCTATCCCAGCCCCTCCGCCGTCTTATCTCAGTTAAATACTTAGAAAAACTTACGAAAATATTGAGTACGCAATTAGTTTGGGTGAATCAACTTGGCAAAAGGATACAAATTCGAGCCTCAGAAAAAAACCGAAGGAAGTTGTTCACGGCAACGCCTCTTAGCAGGAAATGACAAACCTCCAAGAGTATAATCTGTCATGAAAAAACTTCTAAATTTGTCTTTTCGATAAAACTGTAGGTCTCTTTCATTGGTGCGATAGTTTTAACACACACGACATGAATGAAGTTACGCCCTAGATATCCTGCCTTTCCTAAGCATATTGCAGTCAAATTTATTAAACAAATTAACGTCTTCTTCCTTCAATATCCTTTAGTTCTTTGTCTTTTGGGGCTTCGTAAAGAATAATTGAGCTCACCACCTTATTTGTGTGCGATGTTCACACTGCCGATCTCAATGGAACAGTATTTTGAACTTTAATTGCCTGTTTTGTCCTGTTAGTATTTCCGCAGGTTTTATACCCAGCATCTTTCATATCTACCCTGAAATCATACGGTCCACCACCTTTTCCCGAGGGCTTTCCCAACCTTCTGTGTTATTCAAACAAGAAACTCAAAATAATGTGTTTCAACAATGATGAGTGTACCCTTAATTCAACTGCTGTTCCATTTTCTGAAGTCATCACAAACATTGACTGGGCAAACGTTGACATCCTGCGGAAATGCTGTAAATTTATTCTCATAATCAAAACGCAATTTATCGCACACAAAAGTTCCAAGCTTGTGTCCTCTCAAACTTGTGAATTATCCTCACTAACACCACATGGCCTGCTGTGAACCAGATTTCTCTCCAATAAATCACCAAAACAGGACTATACTCTCTCTAGAGTTAATTTAGCTTTCCGTGGTAATTATTTCGCCATTATCCTTCGAAATAAATCAAAATGTTTCTTGTTCCGTCAAGAAAACATGGTGTACCGAACCGACCCAATTCAAAATTTGCCTGAGTGTGGATTCAGTAGGGACTCAGTTTTTTCTAACGCACGATTCGCGCTTTTAAAAACAAATTTTGTCAACATCGCCCGAGAGTCGAATAAATCCTTTTTTTTTTAATCCTTCAAAGTGTGAACGAGCGTAATGAAAGTTGTTTACCCTTCAAAAGAAAATAAAAAAATGGCAGTAAATTGATTTAAAATTATTAGATTTTAACAATGGGACATTAACGAACGGGATAACAACCCCTCCTATGCAGTGCCAATGGACATTTGGTTAATCCTCTCACTACCAAATCAATATGAAGTCCTACAGAATGCACGCACACTCTACGACGACCCTTAGAATTGGTTTGCCTGTCAACAACATATGTGACAACAACGGAATATGTCGTCGACGATGATGATGACGCGTATAAATTTGCGTTTGTCAAATAGAAAATTTACAGCATAATAATAGCTGTACAATACAATAACACACATATGTATGTACATGTACATACTTCAATCCAAGCGAGCGAGCGGTAACGTCTGCAGTTTTGATTTTTGCATACATAAATATTTATGAAAAGATTTAGCTGCACATATATACATATGTACACACAACACAAAAAATCCCTTTCCTGGCAAGCAGATGGAAAGAGAAGTAGAGATCCTTGAAGCACATCTCTGGCTGTATTGTAATGGCCAACAGTGGGTACTATACGCTGGTCCATGTGCGATGTCATAATCAAGGGAATTAGCATTCGTTGATTTGTTAGTGACTGGGGCGGAGGGATGGTTCACCACACAGAAAATTTTAAGTGGAGCCTTGAGTTTTGAATGATGACTCGACTTGACTACGGCATGCCAATGGCAGGTGAGAGGTCTGTCCATGTGATTAACAATTGAGTGCGACTGAAGTGTCGAAGAGTGTGTTTAGGCGGAAAATTCAAGTACTCCTACCTTTCAATTGGAAAATTAGATTTTCATATAACAACAAAAGGGATGTAAGGCAGCGGAGGTCCTGTGAGGAATTTTATGCCTTTGTACCTATTTTACCTATTGTTGGAATGTGTTCCGTTTGATTATACTGAAGTGGTGGACAAAGCGTGGGGTAGAAGTGACCTTTAGTTGAAATTGAAATATTCGGATGCTTGAGAAAGTATTCCGTTTCGTTGGCTTTGTATCCTGTCAGAGGATATGTATGCTGTGAGTGTTAGTGTTTATATATGGACATGTTTTAAATTCCAGTTGGTTGTCAATTTTTATAAGTTTTGTCTGATTAACTTGTCTACACTTGGAACTGTTTATGCTTCGGATTTGGATTATTTTTAGGATTATTGACAAAAAAGACAGGTAAATGTAATATTCGTCGATTGTTTTAAGCTTACATTTGGAGGTCCTTTATCCGAATTGGTGTAATTAAAACCGACAAGGAAAATGAAACATGAAATCATGTTACAAACACGTGGCAGTGACAAGTTCATTTCTCCTCTATTTCCGACATAAAATTGTTTTTGACTGAAGTCCTTCAAGTATCGTGTGTGCTCAAAAATATTGATTTCAATCGACCACAAACGAACAGAACCTACGGAACATCATTGAAAAAGTATTAATTTCCCAAGGATCTCTTGTAAACCAACGCCTACTCTGTCCGTACATGTCCAGTTTTACATCACCCACAGGAGTGTCAAACCTCTTCTTCTAAGGCGACACGAACAACCGGCGAAAATTTCATGTCCACTTAGCACTGAGGATACCAACATTATCCAGAAAACCCGTCTGTCCCTCTCAAGTGTTGTCACGGAAACCCGGTTAACCTCATGTAAACCACCTCATAGACGACGCGTAACATCGCAATGATTTTAATGTGCCCGTCGTTGGCATCAGGCAGATTTCAAATACAAGCATATCAATGGCATCGAAATGGACAGCTTCAGACAATTTATCTTGAATGTCTCATAAGCCCAACCATTTTGCTTGTTACTTAATCAGAGAAACTGTTTCTTCAGTCGGTAACTATGAGTGACATCAAAGATACGTTCCTGTGACCAGAGACATTTGAAAATATGAAATCCGATGCAGGTTTCATTGAGTCTGCAAATAAATACATCGAAGTAAATGGTCGGTCTGGAGTAATCCTTTAAGTATTTCTAAATTTAATTTGAATTTAGCTTGTCGATGGATTCCGGAATGCAACCCTGCAAATATGGTTTATTGGATGGGGTGGGGTTAAATGGTTGTATGTATTTTGTGGTCTTCGGTAATTAATCGTTAAGTATGTGTAAATTAATGTACCTCGACAAACAGTGGACTCAAGTGGACTTTTTTTTTGAACAAATTTGGAAAATTTCTTTAAACTAAAACAAGACGAATAAGTTATACTCTTTGGCGACTTTAACTGACTTTCTGCATCGATTATCCTTTCAATATGTCTAACTAGTGAACCCACTTCAAAATAGTACTCCAAAATCGAAAGTTTTGGGCCACGAAAAACAAACTTTGTTACTCTGTGCGTCGAAAGGACTACAAATACACATGTGTATATGTTATCGGGACGAGGCAATGGTGGCATTGAATGGTTGCTGTTGTGGCGGTGGTTGCCTGCTATTAATTAGGCTTTTCCCGATGTCGGATGTTCATAGTTAACGAGTGCATTCAAAAGAAAATTCATTGAAATGGAAACGGAATTTTCTTACTTCTGAGGTATGCGAGGATGTGTGGTTTATGTTCAGGATATGTTTGTATACGCGCTCATATTTGATTAACGATTTGGGATTTCAGAAATTAATGATCAACACATCCGATGGAATGTGCACTTGGGGATGAAAAATGCGTTTTAATTGGCACGTTTTGCGGGGATTGGTAAACTCTTGAAGGCATTCGGCTAAACCTGTATATAAATAATGCTATTTGTTTGGGATTAGTAATGATCCCACTTTAGCAAAAGCCATGTCCATATGATGGCACATTGGTTTTTGTTTATAT
Organism: Criorhina ranunculi; assembly: GCA_951813785.1. Taxonomy (NCBI): domain Eukaryota; kingdom Metazoa; phylum Arthropoda; class Insecta; order Diptera; family Syrphidae; genus Criorhina; species Criorhina ranunculi. The sequence continues at coordinate 14,552,949 of OX638384.1, forward strand.
CGGCGTTAATAATCTATGAAAATGAGCAGACCCAGTGGTGTAACCAATAGTTTTGTCGCTAGACAGCTTACTTATTACGGCCTCTAAAGATTTAAAATGTTTTTCGTGTGATCTTTCCTTTTTCAATACCAGAGTTTAACCAAGAATTAAGAGATGTCTTTAAATGGTAAAAAAAATCCCTTTGAAGCTCCTACACATAAACATGGGTCCTAGTATTGACTTGAGATTAACCTAAGAAGATAAAGACAGAGCTTTGAAGACTGAGATCCTACAGAGCTTCTTAAATTCGTGTCTATAATACATTTTAGTCCTTCCATAGAACTAACATAACAATATAGCGCTAGCTGCTAGGGCGTTCGGCTAGAGAATTAACATATTCTCATCGACATCACGGGACCCAACACTCTTAGATCCTTGAATATGTTTCACCAACACCGAACCATCCGTTGTTCCGTCTGTTTAAATGGTTTATGCAAAGGAGTTGGTGTTTACTTTTGCTGAAAAGGCATCTAAAGATGTTTCTTAATTCTCTGAGCACGATTTGCTATGTGTCTACAGTAGGAGCACTGGCTAAAATCCTAGCATTCCATTCCACAAACTTATCAAACTCATAAAATATTTGATGGAAATACTGAGATTTACCTAGAATTCGAAAATGGGTTTAAATCTTGGCTTATGGTTTAGGAAAAGGGGCCTCTTTGAGAAGCGGGAAGGGCGTGTGTTCCACTTTCTACACGCAGCTTTTGTTAATTAAGTACTCTTCTGCAAAACAGTTATCTACCTTTGTGCATTGTAGAGATTAAATAAGATCCATCGGCTGTTATATTTGCCCAGTGGGCAGTTTATGCTTCCAATTCAGTCTCATTTGGTTGGTCAGAACCCCGGTCGCATTTTTAGCTACTATATGTATCTTTATCGTTTACCGTGTGTTTTATTGTTCAAGTTCGACAAGCAAATACAAAATATTCGTCCTCCAAAAGTAATATTTTTTTTTTCTGATGTTAAAATTAAACAACTAGTCTCAGTCCCATCAGTTCAAACTATCTTGTAGTCATATTAATTCCCCCTACCTCCCTTGCGTGCCTGTGCAATAGTGAAATCCAAATTTTCATTTTCCTTATCCTTTATAAGATAATTGCATTTCGTGGACAATTAATTTCTCTTCCATTGCCCATTTCGTAGTAATTAAATTGCAAATGACTTCCTTTTTCCGCAAGTTAAAGTAGAGTTTTACAATTTGTTTTTTTTTTTTTTTTTACAGTTTCTCTACATCTCTTTCTTAACCTCTACTAAATCTAGTCCTTTTTATCAGACGATACTATTCTGCTTTTTTTCTCGGCTGTGAGGCTGTAAGGAAAGAAAATGCGGGGACATTTATCCATGGATATCTGTTCAAACAACTACGCCTGTTACGATGACGACGATGTAGCGCAAGTAGTGCAATTACAAATCTGTGAAAAATAAGTTTCCGCCTTTTTAATTAAGTTTCTCTTTTTGTCTTATTCTAAGTTCATGTCCTTCTTGTTCTGTGTTTTCAAATTCTTTGCCTCATTATATGAAGGTACCAGCAATGTTGTAGCAAAACGCATCGAAAGTGGTGAAGACTATGCGAAGAGGACATAGGTTCAATTGGTGGTCGGTTAGGGATGTTTTATTTAAATAATTCAATTAATTTTAAGCTAAGTTGTGCAAAGGGATTAAAAATCTAGTGATTCTGAGTCGGAGAATATTCCTTTCTCTATGCATGTGATTACATAATGTAGTTATGTGTATATATAAAATAATAAATTGTTAATAAATCGCAATGGATCTGTAAGTGGTAGCTCGGATACATTAAACAAGTCATCGACTTCTTTTTACGGATTACGTCTGGGCCTTCAAAAACCTTTGGCTAATACCCAAATTATACGCAGACATCTCAGATAGTAATCTTCCAATTATCACAGACCAACATATCTTAGTTAAATGGAAAAAAACCCACGACCAAAACCGACGTGAAAATTGAAAAGTAATACAGATGAGTCCTTGAACTTTAATCCTACATCATCGCCGCGCCAGCCTTTCCCAGGATGACAAAAGACAAACACTAAGAGATAACGAAAAGACAAAAGGAGGAAGAAGTAGGGAAACACTGGACCTCTTAAATGTGCAATGAATAAAAGAAAATGTAAATCCATTAATGTCCTTTGCCTTGAGCTGATTTTAATGTCCTTTCGTTTACCTTAAGATTGGATTGCATTCACCGAGATGAACGACGACGACGACACGGGCGACAGTGAACATAAAGAGATTTTAGTAGAGTGCCATGTGAAGGGAAGGGCGACCGTTCTCCTGCTCTACCATTAATTCTCATTTTTGGAAGAAGACCGAGTTGATAGTGGGATGACTAAGAAAAACAATGAAGGAAAATAAAAAGGAAAAGAAAAGAAAAAAAAACTTTTTCGAAGTTCCACCTGGGATCTTGTTTTATTTTTTGTTGTATCTTTAGATAGGTTGTTGGCTTACTCTGATTAGCCTTAAAGTAAACAGAAGGGCAAGGCAAAGAACAGGCAGGACAAGGATAGAAGTGGTCTTCCAATGAAAAAAGCTAAAATGTATTGGTATGGAATTTAAATGAGATTCATCTGTCCTGCTAGAGAGATGCTCTTGAGATAGATGTTGTTGTCTCCCACATTTGGACGTTGAGGTGCTTTATGAGGAAAAAGAAAGCATGTGCTGAAGTTTATGTAGATTACTGGGAAATTAATTTGATTGCAATTTCCCATTTTAATTATCTTTTTTTTCCGGTGAAATATCTACCGTTTTGCAGGTGTGAGAAGGAAGATGGCTGATGGATAAGATTCGAGGGAGTTTGGTCGATGATTCTTAGACTACTTAATATATATTTTTTAATATGATGGTCTCCTTATGAAACGTGTGACCTTTACAGACCACTCGATAAAGGACGTATCGAGCATGTACTTTTTTAACATTCCAACAATTTGGCATCAGTAACTTAAACTCAGCTGGTTTTTCTGAATTGATGCGTAGGTTGTTAATGTAATGAGATCGACGTCAATAAATCCCTCTTGATGCTTCTTGAGAATAAACCTCAATTTTTGCATTTGTCCTTTGAGAATGATGGTTGCCTCATCTTCGAGTCACAAACCTGTTGGGCGTCCAAGACAATCTTCCTGAGCAAAGAATTGACGGAATATTTTTAAGCATATGGAGAACCCCACAGCAAGGCAACAGCAAGTCACATACGTGGGAGAAATATTTGACATTAAATGTTCGAATATAGGTACGCGTCATATAGAGGTTAAAAAAAAGGAAGAAAGACTAATAAGTCAAAGTTATGGTGATAAAAACCATACAAAAGGTATAGAATACGTTCTAAGCTGGAAAAAAAGTACTTCGTCTTCAAAATAGCATTAAAAACTTTACAAATTATATATTAATTCAAAAGCCTCGAGTTTTACTCACGGTGGTCATTCCAGAAGCCAAAGAAAGAGCTCTAAGAAGCCCTTAAAGCACCAAATCTTCTTATTTTGATCGGCTTCCTGGCACTATAGTTAGAATTCTTGATCAGTAGTCCATCAACTTTATAGGTCTGTAATATTTCATTGATTTCCTTGCAGCAATCTTTACTTCAAAATCATAATCTAAGGTAGTTGAAGACATGCGTACCCCAATCCCTTCCTTTGGACCTAATATATTCCTTTTCACTCGTCAATTATTTAAAATCAAATAAGCAACCTACGAAGTCATAAACTCATGCCATATACAGGTCCTCGAATAGCTATTGTCTCTAGCAAGCGAACATTTTAAACCAACCGCATGTTCTATACACATCATTCTTATAAAGAAACAAAATCTTTTTACCTCGCTCCAAAGTGTTCCATTACTTTACAGAAAAAAAAAAAAAAAACCAAAAACATGTCCATCCATCCAACCATCCATCCACCTTTCATCACCACAAGAACCCATTTCACCCAAAACCCCACCTCACTCATACGCTCTCATAATTCCGTTGCTACTCACCCAAAAGATGGATTTTAAAAGCAAGAACATGTTCTAACTTTATGGTAATGGAACTTTCATAAACCAGGTGAAAGGTGTACACAATACACAGCCGCAGCCCCACCTCTCCATTAGCAACAAAACAACAACAGCGCTCGCAACACAAAAGTCTCTCTCTAACATTGTATTGCCCATAAAATCGCATATGCAAAATGATATAAAAGAAATTACTACTAACCAACCACCACCACCACCACCATAGGCAACACCGCACGACATAGGCTCGTGGTCCCGTCCGCCATCATCATCTCGGTCGTCATATGCTAATCCGTGTGATGAAAACCGCTTTCATATCGAGGGATAAACACACCCGCCTAAGTTCTCTCCTAAAAATCCATTTCAAAGGGACCGACCTTCCACCCACCCTCAGATGGGTATGCTCGTACTCGTGTGTGTGTCTGAAGTATTAGTTGGCAATCATAATTTCGTCAACATATTTATTGTGATAGTGAAATGCATGTAAATGGCAGCAAAGGACAAAGGACGATAACTTTATAACCGGGGTTTCTATGCTATCCATCTTTTTTTTTTACTTCGACGTCGTCGTCGTTGTTGTCGTTGGCGGTGTCGTTCTCATTCCAACCTCACAAGGATAGCAATAGAATTCCATATGAAATATTATGCAAATTTCCTGACATATAGGTTTGGACAGGGGGGTAATGGTGATGGTATCCTTTTTCGGCTTTCTCGGGTGTCACAGGCTGAATACCCCACCTTATCATGCAAATGGATGCTAAAAAATGTGTTCCTTCATTTGTTCATCTGAAAATCGGATCACTGTCAATGTTTGTTGCTCTTGATGATGTGTGCGTGTGTGTATGTGGGAGGATAAGTGGAAATATGTCGAGGGGCACACAAAAAAGGATTAAATTTCAAAACCCAACGAGAACAGTTTTTATCGAGTCAATAATGTTAAGAAAAACTTGTAGACACAGTACGAGTAGCAGTAGTAGTAGATACACGGTAGATGAATATCGGATACCACCAGATACACGAGTAAAGGGATTAGTTTGATGATGTTAAGGATTTGCATTTGCATTTCTGATGATGCCACGAGCTGAAGGGTGTCCTCTCCTTTAACGGCGGTAATTGAATAAACTTTCTAGATGGCGGTTATCAGCGGTGTGCTTTGGTGTTTTCCTTACGAGGGTCTAAGTTGCTGTTTTGGCATTTGCATAAGTAGAATGCAATTTAATTATCGGATTAGAATAATACCACCATCAGCATGTCTTGGTGGAAGCGGCACAGATCGTGTGAAGGGTGGTGGTACTTCTCCACTCAAGTAGATCCCTTCAAATGGAAATGTGAATGCAAATTTTGGGAGATTTGCGGACATGGTGGTGTGGTACTGATTGCTATGCAATATTTTTGAGTTAAAGTTATTTAACTCAAATGTGTTGTGGTTAAGGGAGTGGATGAAGATAGAATTGACATGGAAACTGGAACAGATCATGAATTAACCATTGTTAATATTATAATTAGATGCACAGAGGGGATGGTGTTAGAAAACTAATCAACAATTTGTTTGGTGTGAAAAGAATTTAGTTTTTTTAGGTCCCGTGCTCTTAGAAATCCTCGTGGGAAATGTGAAGATGTCGGAAACTTACAAGATTAGACATTGTGGCCCATTCAGAAACTTGAGGATTTTTCTTGTAAATTAGATGAAGTTGTGCTTGAGTCCGCAATGAGCTTTAACGTTGTGCTCTACTTTCTTTTGCTTTTTCATAGAAAAGTCGGAATATATATGTAGGTCAGTAGGACTTTACTGATCTTGAAACTTGTCAAACATCCTTCCATGCTGATTCTCTGCGTGAAGAGAATTGCTTTGGTTTCGCTGACTTTGGCTTACCTCTTGGAACGAAGGTTGTGTCGTGCCTGACATCTTAAATCTAAAACTTGTATTTCTGAATTGCGATGGCGTAGTGCCCTGCCAATGACGCCACATTATTGTAGCTGAGTTTAACTAAAGGATGGGATTTCTGCTTAGTTAAATGCTAGTCTGATATATGTATCTTGAAATATGCGTGTATTGTCTTTGTATTGTCAAAGTGTATATTGTTTTGTCTACCTACCTGCTAAAAGTTAAGAAAGGAAAAAAGCACCTTATGTAGCAGAGCAGTTAATTTATAAAAATTTGCAGAAGATGTCAATATCTGAACTGACGTCAATTTCAAATCTTTGGGTTTTCGTTTCCTATATTCACTGTCACCCCATCAAAGAAGGCAATTCGACTCCTTAAATACCATGTCAAAAAATAAAGCACGATTCCCACACACACCGTAAAGATTGTATCACCCAACAGATTAACATGTTTCCATTCCAAACATCATCAATGTCAGATTCCAAATCAATTGATTGACTCTCCTTCTGACAAACAACATTGTAATCCACCAGGGATAACACACTCACTGCGACCAGCATCGTTCTAAATAACAAACACAAAACAACGCTATCTCACCACAATGACATGAAGCACCCACCCTTCTTTAGTCGTATGTCTCCCTCCCCTAAAATTATTTCAGCTTAGAAAAAAAAAATTATTACGTCAATGATGTATAAAACTATTAGCCAAAGCCAAATGTCAGACCATAAAACCTGTCAGACTGCTGTCGCCCATATGGTGATTTGCTGCCACACACCGTCACGAGGCGAGAGCAAAAAAAAAAAAATCAATTTTTGTCCACCCTCCGACATATTGACTGACCATCCGCCTAACAGTAGAAAAAAATAATTCGTTCTTGTATGGACCTTCTCTAAGTGCCACCCCTTGTGGCCGAATGTTACTGAACATCGTACCGCCATTAATCAATTACACCGCGTGCTCCCCTGGGAGGCGCAATTGCATCGAAACTCTTAGATTTTTTTTCTCTCTGTTGTCCTCCCATCGGTTTCTAATTTATGGGCTAAATATCCTTCACATCCTTCGGTGCGTTTTCTGGCAGTCCCTCATGTAAAGTTACTCACATGACCACGATCACGACTACGTCACTAACATCGACGACGACGACGACGACGACGACGATGATGATGGTGATGATGATGTAGATGTTGATCTCGGTCTACATAACCTAAGGTGTGTGACATTGCAAAATCCCCGTCACTTAGGGGGTGCCGGCCAACTACTCCTTCCACAACCACCACTCTCATGCCTAGGAATTATTGAAAAAATCCATTTTGAACAGAAAGCCACTATTGCCACCGGAAAACTAGGACCACCCTACAGTCCCTGGGGGTGTATGGAAAATCTCTGGAGAACGTCAAAAACATAAAACAAAATTAGGTTATGATTTATAAGTTCGGAGTTTACGGACCGTGCAGACCATGCATTGGTTTTAAACTCTATTCCCGCACAAGTTGCAGTTGTCATCCGCCATCCTGCCCGTGTTTTTATGGGCATGGACTTGAAGTCTCTGTGTACGGTAACTTTTCTTATAGTCCTTTGGTTTTTCAGTCAGTGAGTGTGTGTGTGTACTATATATGGTTAAGTAATCCATAGACTCGGGACAATTGAGTTTTTGTAATAACCACCCTCTTGTGGGTGAGTTGTGTGTCATAACTAAAACAGTGGTTACCATTGAAAAAAAAATTAAACCTTGCAAGTGTCTTCCAGTGGGGAGTGGGCAAAAAGTTAATTTAATTTTTGGTCCGAAGGACGAAGGACTTCATTGAACAAAACTTTGGATTGGTAGATGTTAGCAGTTTTTCTACACACTTATCACTCCTTCAATCAGTAGGATACGAATCTATCCCAAGGATGGATACGTAATTAACAACGTAGATGCGTAGATTACTCAAAGGAATCAATATTCAATTTTGTCGGCACAAAGCCGAGGCATTTGCTGCTCCAATTATTTCTGGAAAACGTTGAGAAACAGTTCTCTCTTCATTTCTATTTTTTTTTTCGACTTGAATGTAAATACGTGTACATATATGTTACCTAACAAGTAAGAGCCGAATGGACATTTTTGTAAGCCTCCCTCTGTGGAGGCACCTAGGCTTCGGTTGGATTTCAATTTCTCAAGTATTCCTGATTGTGTTATGCAGTAGCAATCAGCAATTGAAAAACCGGAACATATAACATTCGTATTCTGTATGGGAATGTGAGCATCTATCGTTAGATAGACAATTCCAAGTAGTTAACTGCACTTCTGTATGGCATTTTCCTTTTAGGCATCTGAGTAATTCGGAGTGGAGATGGTCGTTGAGTGCGATTAAATGGATGTCTCTGTTTCGAGAGCTGTGGCATTGGAAGTATAAACTCAAGGGTGCTCACTTGTGTTTTACATGTTGATGATGCTGCTCCGATGTAATTTAATTGGTCATGTGATTTGGTAGTTGGTGCCTTATACGTTCTAATTAACGGGATATCTTCTGAGGTATGATGGGTATTTCTTTTTGCCCATATTAAGGAGAATGAACGAATCAACTAAGCTGAGTAGTTTTGTTGGATTTCAGTAAATTGCATGTGTGTAGAAGAATTAAGGATGCAACTATTATGCTTCGCAAGAGCCTTGTTGAAACTATACATATGGCATCGTGTATGCTTTGATAACTTTGTGGCATTCATTTATTTTGTCTAGAAATTCTTGTATTTGTGCTTTGAGCCAATTGTACGATTCCATTCCAGTCCTTATGATTTGTCTTCAGATTAGACAGGATTCAACGAATAGGTTAAACCAGGATGTCAGACTATCGACGCAATCCCGTTACATTTTTCCTCCAACTTGTATTTTTCGATTTACTGATCTCGCTCTGACCAATATTTGAGCTAAGAAAAGAGTGTGGTCAAATATTCAAGGATTGCTCCAAAATTAGTCAAAGTCGAGTACTATTGACTTCTTAAAGGGCAACAACATTAGGCTTCACCATTCATGCACCTGTTTCAAACGTGGACTTGTTTTATGGCTTGTCCTTACGGCTATGTATTACACAATAGACAAGGTGACAATTTATCTTTATAACTTCCTTCTGACGCTATGGTTGAGAGCTAATATCGGGAGGGCTATCAACGATTGAAGTATGTAATTATAACTCTAGTCTTAATTGCTGGCAACTCCCATCTTAAAAAGCCCAATCTTAACCTCAACATCAATCAATCTATCGCTAAACAAGCAATCACTTGGCCAAAAGACAATATTTCATTCTTCCGATCAAAACTATCAGTCTCGTGGTCCTCTTAACCTCCTCTTCTTCCAACGACTCCAAGCAAAACAAAAATAGAATCTGCACATGACACTGCCACCAAAGGACCACTCACATACACATGAACACTCATAAAACGGTTTTAAAACACCATAGTTCTTCATTCTAGAAGTCGCTATATAACTCCTTCATCATCCACCACCGTTTGTGTATCTGCACAGATAAATCGGTCGTTGATGACTGTCGTATCTGAGGGTGAAATCCTTTTACTTCGCCATTCTGTACCACACACAATGTTTGCATTTTCTGTTAATGCAATTGCTGCAAAATTATGCAAATTTGTCAAAAGGAAGCAGGCCACGCCACCCACTGACAGAGTCAATAGCTGCTGCTAGCTAAATGGGCGTCAGGAGAGGCGGACAATTTTACAGTCGTCATCGTCAAGGTAAATGTTTACACACAGCAAATATCCACAGGGTTGAAAGGGTTACGTCACTTCCCTCCCACCAAGGCCCTGAGGGTTCCTCAATTTTTTTTTCATCGCCATTTTGTCTCTGTTTCGTTAAATCATCATCCTTCGCGGCAAGGACCATTTGTGAATTAGTTGTGTGTTGTGACTCTGTCCCCGGACGAGGATGATTTTTCTCCCACTCTCTCTCTCTCTCTCTCTCCATGTCCTGTTTTGTTTTCGGGTGGTTTTTTACAGATTCGTTTATCATTTGAATTTTTCAACATCTCGTCCCGATCCTGGTTGAGTGCACAACGACAAGTACCTAATTCCATATTAGTGCTGATTTTCAATTTAACAAAACGAGCGAGGCTCTCTCTGGTTACTTTGGCAAGCGTTTTTTTGTCCTTTTTTTAACCGGGCGGTGTGGTGCAGTGAGCAGTCAGTTCTGTTGCTGAGATAATCGGATGGGCAAACTGTATAAACAGACACGGTGGGCTCCCGCATCCCTTTGATGTTTTGTGTGTGTACCACGCTCCCCTTTGTGTTTGCTGTGGGTTGCAAATCAAGTCTATTTGTACCTGCAAATCAACCGAGTATTGACAATTTGTCTGGATGTCTACACGTGTGTTTGGCGTGTGTGTTTGTTTATTTGCTGTTGTTGTTGTTTTTTTTTAAATGGCTTTTTTCCTGTCCTTTATCGCATGTTTGTGAGTTTACCTTTGGGTCGGTTGGTAATTGGGTAAATTGCTCTGGAACCCGGGATTAGGTCTTTGCTGACTTTTGGTTACTAATGAGACGGATGTCGCAGGGAATCAACCATTTTCTTTGGGAGTTGTGTTGTTTATGTTTGTGGATTGGGAGCCTTCTACTAATTGATGTGATTGTTTGGGTACGATTTTGACTGACGTCTGGCACTGATTAACATTGGCAAATACGTAAAATTGGAATTGAAATAAATGAAGGCAGTAGTGCATGAACATACACATGGGAAGTCAATACGGGTATAGTCGTCTTGAGATGAATTAAGCCACCTGCATTTTCTTATCTTTACTTACTTACTTATCAGGCCAGCGATCCTTGGAGGGTCTGAGCCTGAACCAATGCCGCTTTCCATCCTTTACGGTCCCGGGCACGCTGCTTCCAGTTTATTAGACCAAGGCTTTTGGCGTCCGCGATTACCTGATCTTTAAACCGGATCTCTTTAAAGTATCAAAACACAAAAGTGTTAAGAGTAACTCATTTCTCAGATCAAATGACTCAATTCATACCATCAGCCTCAACCTCAACCTTAGCCTCATCTTCCGTCTTAGTCTCAGAATCAGTCTTATTATCAATCTCATGAAATAGTAAGACAGCTTCAGGAACTAAAGCTTCTAAATCGTTGAAACGTCGACATTTGTTGCAGCAATTCACACTTAAAGGGACACCTTGTACACACACCTCTCCTCCCCGCACAAGTAAATTGAAATAAATCATTGACACAGAGGATAAAAAAGGGGGAAACACCTCATGATATGACACATTTCCCGTATTTCACTTGGAGACTTAATTTAATTAAAACAAATGATTTCACTGTGCCGCGCACTCAAAGCCAAGCAATTCATACGCTTTCTTCAATTTATTCCTTCTTTCCTCGAAGGCAGTTGGCTTAGAATTATAGTCCGTCTTATACCTTCGTCGATCCTTGCATGCTAACACAACGTTAACCAAACTCACGATGGCCAAGTGAAAACCTGTATTGGCAGCGGAGACGTTAATGGGCTGCATCATAAAATAAACCCGCCTCGTTCTACCCCGAGCCTCAAGCTTTCACCGATGGGAACTTATGAGACCCAACCAACACATAAGCAGGGGTGAATTATGCTTATTACCACTGAATTTTAGACACAATGCTACCACTTTCGTGCTAATGTGCGTGCGCCTTTACAAATTTACCCCCAACCCTAACCGTGCCGCATGTTCGGTGCAAAACGAATCCAAGAAGTCATTCGCCGGATACATGCGATTAGGTTAAGGATACTTTTATTCCCTGCTTTTCTACAATTTATTGTGTTGTTTAATGTAATAAGTGAATTATTATTCACCCCTCTGCGTGTGTGTGTGTGTGTGTATGCCAGGTTCGTTCATGTGTGCTTGTCGGGTAGGGGGTTGCAGGTTGCTAGGAAATTAATGATTTGCGATGTGATTTAGATTAAAGGATATCACTACTCCAGACGAATGGTCAGCAGTGGGGGTACGTTTACATGTATGTATGCCCTCGGAGGGGAACTCATTTAGATGATAAAGTATCATAGTAGGATCAATGTTTCAATTGTAGCTAATGGCATGCGGGCAAAGGTGTGGACACTGTATGAGGGGTGACATCGGATTATGCATTTAACACACCTTTAGACATGTTTCGGGAATAATTGCTATTTGTTTTGAGCGACTTCACATCGGCCGTGAGTACTTAGAAATAATTTGTGGGAATAAGGGTGTTTAAGGATTATGGGTGACATAAACAGTAGCTATAGGTAACACATGAGTTAGTTGTTTTGACTCTCACCTAAGGCGATGTACGTACTCTAAATTTAAGTATGAAATCAATAGGTCGTTTGTAGTATATTTGAAGGAGCTGTGGAGATGGACTGGTTAAGAACAACATGTATGATAACTTTAAATCCAACTGAGGCTCTTAAAACCTACCACCTCAAGTTTCATGGAAGGAAGAATATTGCTGTCAGCATACTCTACACTGAGTCAAGTTCTAAAGAGCTATGCTATCGCCCATTCGACATTTGTTATCTTTTCTATGCAATCTTCTGTTGCTAAACATTTTCTCTCTTTTGTGAAGCATGTAATAAGTGAATAAGAACACATTTCCCAAGTTTCAATCGATCCATCCGTATTCCATATGTCAATAACTCCCAAGAACGGTCTGCATTCATCGATAATCGCAAACATCAAACAGTATATCAGGATCCAATGCAAGCCACTGCCGATTGTCACATGCTTATGTCAGCAAAATTTGTGTTTTCACGCTACATAATCGAATTCAATTAATTTCACAATGCAGCTGCGATAAAAATCAGATCAAATGTCCCAAGCTGCAGGCTCGACAACCTGCATCAACCCACTGTCCACAGCACTATGCAAATTTAATCAAAAATAATTTTCCAACTGAATCTCGACGTACTCGTGCATCCCGGTTATTATATGTTTGCTCCATAATTCACAGCCAGGACATTGGCCATGTTGCAATAAACGTTTCCATGCATTTATGATGCTTATACTGACCGCGTGCGCCATCGAGATGAGCAATTCAAATGAACCAAACCGCTCATGCTGCTGCTTATCATCGCCTGGGACTGATGCCGATGCCAACGTTGTTGTTGTTGTGTATTTTGTTTACTCGAACAGAAGTGGACGCTCTTGCAATAGCAAACAGGTGCCATGCACTTCTCTAAAGTATCTGTGGCACTGAATGGCGGTCATCAGGCACACATCTGGGGTTTCAAATTTATTTTCACATGGACTTAATGTAATTTTGAGTGGCACGAGATCGCGCGGACAGATGATGGTGCTGTACCACTTGCACGCCGCCGCCGCCGCCACTGCATTTGCAATTAAAAATGCAAATTAAAGTAGTGCCGAACCGAAAAGGATCCTCCATATAGGCTGGTATTTCATTGGATACAATGGGAAATTGTAAAACTATTGCACCGGCTAAAGTGACACTGGACCGGCGAACGGAACAATCTGAAAGGCCGCCCTCTCGAAATGTAATGTTTGCCGAAATTGTTTTATTATTATTTCATTTCACAACCGGACTATGAATATTAATTGGAAAAGAATTACCCATTGATGGTTTTAGGCTTCCCGGGGCCGAGGGTACGAAGTGGTTCTGTAATTCAATGGTAGTTTTTGTTGTACGCAAAACATATGAATAAGGAAGTTTTAATTATGAGTTGATGTCACATTCAAATAACTGAGCTTTGGGATTTCCATGCACAATGCTCATAGCGCATTAAAAGTTTTAATCATGAAAGCAGTATGAATGATGCCCAGGTTTTTTTTTGGTAATTTATTGGTCACATATTTGACTAATGAACCACATGAGGTAGGTACAGCTTTATGAGGGTTGATGAAATAGAACATAGGTCTTGACTGCATGCTTAGGTTTTTCGCCTGACTCTTGAAGAGTGAGCTACAGCAACATGTTTGAGTTTACTCAAAAGCAAGAATATGGACTGATAGGTTGACAGATTTTAGATCAGATTCTCAAACACTGCCGAAGCTATGGATAATTTGCGTTCCTATTTTCTACTTCCATTTAAAAGGCTTGAACGAAATGCTTTAAGGTAAACAAAACGCCATTGTTACAACGCTTTTATCCTGCTAACTTAATCTTCAAAAACTCGAGATTGGCAAGCATAGATACTCTGCTCTCTCCTTTTTCAAACTTTTTATCCATTAACTTAGATTCTTTCATTCAGAGCAAAACATAGTGCACTGGACATGTCCTTGTTAGACGACCTATGCTACTCTTTTCGGAATCCATAAGGTGGATGTAAGATTAAAAGCTGCAGCAGATCATGATCATGATCAACCTATCTAGAGCAGACAGTTCGTAAATTAAACATTAAGAGGCTCTCAAAAGTGAGACATTATCGTAGAAGGAAAGCCAGAACTTCGGTATAAAGATCAAGTTTTGACAAGCAAATGTTTCCTGTGTCAATTTGGTCGCGGGGTCACTTGCAGATACTGCTTAAGCGGTCATAAGGTAAATTTCAAATTTAAATAGCTTTCGCCAGCATTAAGCTTAAGACTTCTCAGAATTTGTTGGCGTAATCTTCTCTAAACGACTAAGTCCGTATGCAAATAAACTTTAGATACTTCTGATACACATGACAGGCATCACAATAGATGTCATTAAGAGTATAAACATCCTATGCACACATACAAATAGCAGCGACTTTATTCTGGAATACACGCGATTAAAACCCACGCGCTACATACCTTAAATCAATGACGGATTCCATCTGGCACTCTCATTATTTCTAAGATGCTGAAATGCGCTAAAGCAGTGCGCTAAGGTCACCACTGTCACGTAACCAGTTTTCGCTCTTCTAGCATCTGGTTACGCTGTGCTTAAACCATCCCACCAAAGCTACAAATTTAAATTATTTTCTTTAAACAAACAAATATGTAAAACAATTTCCACTGTGATTTTTCTATGCAAATATGTACATGGGGTGCAACTCTACCCTCTAGCTCCAATAACTCTAAGCACCATCCCCGACACCAACCACAAAAGAGTGCAACACTAAAAATCGTCACAGGTGTAAGAAAATCCCAACATAACGACACTCTGAGCCCAAAAACTATCGCACATAAAGCGTAACCTTTTGTGTAAGGCAGGACTCCTCGCTTTACCATCATCGTAGAAAAGGAAATTCTATCGCGAGCAAGTTCCCTGTCCCGTTTTATTTAAGGAACTTCCCAGAGTTGAACTATACAACGATGGCACATAAAAACACATCGTGTACCAGGAACAACAAATGCTGGCATGGGACAACGTTAACATCTCTCCGCTTTCAATTTGCTCAATTTGCATCGGAAATTATGTAAATATCACAAGCAAGTGGAGACCTGAGCACAGTTAAAGCCATTCCGACGACACTTCACCCGTTCCATAGGCAAAACAACCACTCACCAGCAACAGCCCTCAGAAATAACTACGCCGGGTATTAGCATTAGCAAAACAAACTTTTCCATTTTCCGAGAAATTTACATGTAGATAGTGTGCGGTGCGGTGGAGGTTCTTCCAGAGGCCGACTTACGAGTATAGTAGGTTCGTAGGTTTGCATGTAGAAAGTTGGAGGACCCCCGATGTGGGACAGAGATCTCCTCATTGCTGTTGGTTGTCGGTTGGCATGGAAAAGAACAAATTTGTATGGCGGATGTGTGGTGCGAATGTCTTATTTAGTTTCTCATATTTCTTCTATATCCAACGAAATTGTTATTAGGACAACGCTATAGTGTGGGATGTGTTCGGAGACTCTAAGAGGGTGGGAAACAGTTTTTTTTCTTTTTTATGAAACTCACAGCTCTAAAGCTAAAGAAAACATGTGGCTACATGCGTGTTATATTATGTGTGAGAGAATAACCAATTCACACACCGGCGACTTTGGTTGTCTAAGCAGGGATGACAACGTAATGAAATCAATTTTCAATGCAGGAATTTTTTTCGATAACCCCTATGGAATTATTGGACAAAGTACAGTGGAGTCGATAGGAATCGTAGGTGGTCAGCTTAAAGTGAATACAAGTGAAGATATTGATAATACCCGTTCAGAACACATAATAATTAACATCCATATCTTGTTGTACAGTTAGTTCCATTTCCCGATTGCCAACTTTGCTACGGACTACGTACATATAGCACCCATACCTGGTAGTTCTTCTTAAACTTACTCCACTGGAAATAAGGGTTAAAATGACTGCCATAAATAACGCCATAAAGCTGTATATTTTATGTTACTTCAAGCGACTTTGCGGTGCAACTAAAGATCCTAAACAAGCGCTACCTCTTTTTTGAAGCAGTGCATGTAATGTACCGCTAGAAATCAATCTAACTCGCATTGAATAAGTGATAAGGAAGGACCCCCTGTCTATAATTCTTAAGACCGATGGTCAATGGAGTAAGTGCATAAGTCTACATACATACGGTTATATACCTGAAGTGAAGTTTAAAGCGGCCTGAATAGCCTTAAGCCCAACTATTGTAGTGTACGTCTATTGGTGATTTTGTGTCATTATCTTTCTGACCATCTTAATGAAAGAACTACTTACTTACTTACTTAAGGTGGCGCTACAGTTCGGGGTAGACCTGGGCCTCAACAAACAAACGTCTCCAGCTAACTCGATCTTTAGCTAGCTGCCTCCAGTTTCGCAAGCTAAGTTGGTTGAGGTCCCCTTCAACTTGCGTGCGCCACCTGAGTCATGGTCTTCCTCTACTGCTTTGTCCCGCGGGGGCGGATTTGAAGATTTTTCGGACCGGAGCATTGGTGTCCATCCGCTCTACATGACCCAGCCACCTCAGTCGTTGGACCTTCACTCTTCTGGCTAAGTTGATGTCGCTGTACAGCCCGTATAGTTCGTCGTTGTATCTCCTCCTCCACTCACCGTCTATGCAGACGGGATCGAAAATCACCCGAAGAATTTTCCTCTCGAAGCAGCCAAGAGCACCCTCATCCACTTTTGATAAAGTCCATGCCTCTGCGCCGTAGAGCAGGTTGGGATTATTAAGGTCTTATATGGGGTCACTTTCGTTGCTCGAGAGAGGGCTTTGCTAGTCAATTGCCTTCTTAGCCCAAAGAAGCAGGGTTATTCTTCGTCTGATCTCAGCGCTGGTGTCATTGTCTGAATTGATGAAATGAAAGAACTATAACCGATGAAAATCCCTGTTGAATCTCTGTCTTGTCTACTACTTCCGTCACTTGATTACAGCAAATTTGGCAAAGTCGTGTATGGCCCCTTTTGTTAGTTACTACCACCACTGTGCTGATGTGTTCCCAACGTACTGGTAGAACACACATAGTTTGTTATAATGTCGTCCTTTTAGCATCAAAACATTTGCTGGTCGTTCCATTTTTTTGTTTTTTGTTTTCTGTTGATGGGACAAGTATAACTTCCAATCTACCTTTGGGGCAGTCACAGCAAAAGAGGCAATTTATATTCTGATGGATACGCCACGAATTCGCATAAAAATGGTCGGGGGAATGGGAAAAGTTTTGCGATTTCATTTCATTTTATTTCAGAATTTCGATATTTCGTAGGGTGAACCCTTACCCCCTTCCGAGTTGTGTCCCATCGACGATGGTGTTCCAAAAAACTACAGCACTTGTCACAGACCAAACAACAAAATACACACCAAACAGACCAAAGGGCGGAAACCGACAACAACAAAAAAGAGAGAAAAAAAAAACTAACACCTCTTCCTTGCGGGCAGGGGGTGTTAGAACTACTCGTGGAATGAGAATCGGAATTGAATTGACACCGGTTCGAGGGAAGTAAGTGTGAATGTAGATTAGCTCGTGGAAAAATGGTGATTTTAGTATGCAAATGGACACGATTGGATTCCAGGCTTTTTTTTTCAATTTTTCCTCTCCCCTTCAGGATGATGGGATTGAGATAGTAGTGGATGAATACAATAGGTATAGCCAGTCCCGTGGCAGTCCCGTGTGGGCATATTTCTAATTTGCATTTTTCCAATTGACACTTGAGAGGGAGTGAGACTGGAGAACGGGGTCTACCATACCAAAAAGAAAAAGGTAAAAACAAATCATTAAGAGTTTTTCGATTTCCCCCTTTGGCTGAAGGGTGTGAGGATTTTTTTTCTGTTTAGTTACCATGCAAACTGTTATTGATTTCCATTTGGAAGTGGCCGTTTCGGACGATGGTAAATATTTACGGTACCTTTTGTGAAATTCTAATTCAGAAGGTGGAGCCACAGGGTTCCTTGGACAAAAGGTTGGAGAAAGGACAACTTTTCGAATGAATGTCCAATATTTGTAATGGTCCTTCGGATATTTTTTTTTTTTTTTTTGCCTAACAGAAAGATAATAACTAAGACTTCCCTACAGAGAATAGGGATCCAGTATTTATTTAGTTAGGAGGACCAGATAAAAACGAAAATTTGTAAATCTTCTTAGCTGCGTCTGCGTCCACTCTATAAATGTAACAAGAAGGCGTTTGTAGGGGATATACTCATAACGTAGCAATATAATTTATTCAGAACTGCAATGTCGAAGTATTGTCCGATTGGCAACCCAGTCTGGCAATGCCTCGTAAGTGTGATTGAGTGACTATCACATCAACGTATGCTCTTATATTTAATGCTCTTCCAAAAAACAGTGGCCTTCCATTTATACGCCAATGAAGACAATGCTTCTGATATTAGTCTGTCTTGAACCACATCCTTAACCAGGAAGCATTGCCAACCTCTTCTTCAATTTCTCCTCACTATAAGTCAGTCAAGAAGCTTATTATTGACTGCATAATGTTAAGCTATAAATGACCTTGAACTACCAACATTGAATGGTCCTGTTTCCATCAGACAACTCCTCTCATAAATCATACAAACCCAATGAAGAGTAAGTTGCTACATCTCTGAAACACATGTTCCACACATGTCCACAAAACTATGTCAAGAATTTGAAGACAGTTTCTATTGTTACACTAAAGTAGCATCGCATCCATTGCATCTCCGCATTGATTTGACAATTCAACCACATGGAGTACGAGTACAATATAGAAGTAAGACACCCATATCCTTTCACCCGCAATGATTTATCATCCGATAATAGAGCTTGATATGTCGCAAGCTTGATTGATGCGATGCAATGTTCTAAGGAAGTGATAACTTAAAGGATTCACATTCAAAAAAATGGAAAAAAAACTCGCATCCACAAATAGACACCAGCTAACGTTTCCTTGCGGTGGTAATTTATTGATGTCCTCCGCTAGATGTATTGCACTCCTGGGAACTGGCCGGCCGCACCTCATGGTACCCATACCGCTCAGCACGCTGCGAAAACTAACACGCATGAGGAATTGCAAAATTTACAACCCACCGGTAAAATTCACTCGAACCAGGTGTATGTGTGGGTGTCCCTTTAGGGTTTTAACCATTCCCTAACCCCTTTGGATATGCTTCAAGAGAGAGAATGTGCCAAGAAAATGGAAGAAAGGACGCATAGCAGAGTTTGCCATTTTCTTTTGTTCTACCAAGGCAAATCGAAAGTTCCTTTGATTTGCTTAAGAGCGTCCCGCGGGAGCAGTTTTAAAAGTGTTTGGGGCTCATAAATTGAGTTCCTTCTGTTAAATTACGGAATAATCTCTGGCAAAATGGCAGCTGTGATGGCACGCGATAGTAATACATATGTGTATGTATGAGTGTGTTTGTGTCTGAGGTGTAGAAGGAAATTCAAACTAATTGTAGTGAAATAATCGTAAATTTATGGTCGGAAAACGGTGATGGGATGGAGATTTGTTTCCAATTAAATGGAAATGCATGGTTGAGGAAACGGATATTAAGCGAAGTGTTAGGTATTTGGATTATGGGATTAACAATCCGTGTTATGATATATGTTCGCAATCGTAATTCAACTGGATAGGGAGAGATATTTTATCTTTTGACTTGTTTTTTTGCGTAGTTATAGGCAGTTTAAGTGGATATTGCAAAAGGATAACAAAATTGTATGGGCAAACGACCTTTAAACAAATAATGGAGGAAATTATTATGCGGGACGCTACGGACGATTTTGAGTACCTAACATAAATTTAAACAATTTTATTTATACCTCAGGTGTTTTGAAACGAAATAACCAATAGTATAGATCGGGTTTGGAGCAATTGGAATGTTTAGCTTAACTTAGATCAAACATTTGGAGGAATTTTTGTGGAGCAAATGTCTTTTAATTTTGATTCTGATCCATATCGAATCAGATCCATATCACATCAAAAAACCTAATTCGGGGCACAAAGAACCGTCGGGAGGTGCATATGAATTCGATGAATCTTGATCACATATGGTTTCAGTACAGCAGTAGACTTGTCACACTGCACAAGAATCAATTGACTTATGTCAGCAGCAATTTCTAGTCTCTGCCATCTCATAAAGAGCCGATATCAATTGGCCAGCAAGATCTTACAACTTCACGCTGGGTAACCTATTTTTGTGGGATTTCGTAAAATCTCAAGTTTCTGTCAGCAAACCACAAATAGTTCCCGTTCTTAAGGCCAAAATGCAAAGTGCGACATTTGGCTGGCTGTTTATAAATTAATCAATCGCAGTTTATATACTTTGCAACGAAATAATTGCCCACTTATGAAAAGATCATTACTACCAAATCCTCCAACTACACGATGAAACCACTATCACCTGAAACCTTAAAGCTCCATTCAAAACACATCCATTACAAGCCACTTATCGTCCTTCATAGCATTTGTAATATAAAAACCCATAAAGCCCACCACAAAATACACAATGTGAAACCTTTCACAGCGTGTGATTGCAACGGTTGGGCACCTTGTTAAGCCTTCGGCCTGTTGTTTGCTCTTTTAAATGTTATATCCTTGTCACCTTCCAGTAAATGGCAAATACCCAACGAAAACGATTTCATCGCATATCGTTTGCAGTTCATTAACTTCCGCCAGTACCCAGGACTCTCATGTTTAACCAACGACCGCACCATGTGTCAATAGTGCATTGCCATTGAATAAAGTATGCACCGATGTCGTTGTCGGTTTCGTCGCGCCCAAAACTATACGGTTATCGTTTTATTACTCATAATTGACAGTTTCAAACTATTTACCCTCAGCTCTTACTACCCGTTGTTAGTTCCCCCTCCCTCTAAACACAGATAGAGTTATAAATAGACCCATTGCATCCATTGTAGTCTGCTGCATGTCCTACAACCAACTATTGGTCGCTCACTAATAAATGAATCGCATGCAGCTAATTATCGGTCTAGTGTGCAAAAAAACAAAACAAAAAGCGAAGCTTGCAGCTTTGAAACTTCTGAATTCGATTGTTAGTCTCGCACACCATCAATTCCCTAGAGGAGGAGAACAATCGCTCCGACCTGTAATTGTATGACCACACTGGTGCCACTAGCTGAACTGGGCTAAGGTGAAACTGCCAATTTGTGGTATTTTCCTTCGAATTACATTACAAAGAAGGATAAGGCTCCAACTCCGAGAACACTCTATTGCCATTGCATGCGATCTTAGTGATTGACTTGAGTCAAGTCGAGTCCTTTTCTCCGTTTCCACATTGCAATCGTGCAATGCACTCTCTGAATGTTTACTAGATTGCAACTGTAATGAGTATTTGTGAGTGGAATGCTCCGAGCGGGCGTTTTAGGATGGCATGCGATTTTTGGGAACTGAAAACAACTCCGAAAAGAGTGCTTGGTGGCATGGCGTTTAGGTAAATTATTATCGACCATAATTTAATGACAGCATGCCGATTTCAATTCGCAGTAATCGCATGAGGGATATCGGTTTGCAATTAGAACTAGAAATTGTGTAGCCTCTGACAGAGCGAGTGTCCTGAAAATAAAATGCAACCAATGAATAATTTTCTCCGTGAATTGTTATTCTGTCTAAGGTGGTTATAGGTAGATATTTATTTTTGTTATTTTTGTCACGGCTGATCTTCCATAAACCAGGGTATCAAGACTGTTTGAACTTAGTATAAACTACTTCGTGTTTTTTGACAATATTCGCTTTGGTTTCTTTGGTTGTATTGGTCTTGAATTCCTAGCGGTCGTTGAATGAATGCGCCGGGCTTTGATGATCTATGATTTTTGTCCTTGGTGCCAGCGGAGATTTTCCTCAGTCAAAGCATCGCCTGCATCTGGAGTTTCCTTCGAACCTTTAGAAGCATCTACTCTACTTCAAGTTAGTTTTTGCAGTTCAAGCTCTTGGAGTTTGCAACCCAGTAAAATGAAGCCAGTAAGCCTGTATATTTAGAAGTTGCCTACAATGTTTTTTTAAATTCTTCCTCTTTCCGCGGTGATGTGCTTAGCTATTTGTTTGAAGTGTTTCCATCTTTAACCTTCTTATTGGTCTCCTAATTATCTACTCGAATGTTTAAGGAGGTTTGTTTTAGTTTTCTTGGCATCCCTACGACGATTCGATTGAAAGCCCAGTAGGATGAAAATCTGGTTTTTTTTTAGGTGGGTGAAGGCTTTAGTGATTATTTTGGGAACATTTGTTTAGTTTGTCTTGGTTTTGGCCATTGTTATTGCTGTTGAATGTTTCTCCACTTCCGATGTGGACACAGCCCATAGAATAGCTCCCTTTCAACAAACGGTTCTTCAACATTTGCTTAAATAAGTAGAAGCTCAAGGCGTTGATGGGGACGAAACTATTTGTTTATGTTTACATGTCTTGCCTGTGATATTTTCAATCAGTATCAATTGAGATATGAGGGTGGTTTCTAGGTTTTCGACTACAAGCCAGGTTTCTGTTAACTCACCACTTCCTTCCGCTCTCACCCACTGTGTTTCGATGACTCCTATTATTCTTTGTTCATGGACAAAAGTTACAGTTTCAAATGAAGAAATCAACAAGCGACATCTGTAGTCTTTGTTATTATTTTCCACGCTTGCACATAGCTCACCTCCCACCATCTCGCTTGAATTATTAATTTCGAAAAGTTACATTTCTAATCACATAAATCGACACCACATTACGGTTAAGTGGCGTTGTTCAATATTTCATAAAAAATTGAACTGATTTTATTATTGCTATTCACACAGGAGATATCCTTGAGTGATATCCTATGTAAGGTCTAAACTTGGACCTTATAATTACGCCCAATCCGCCAATTACGAACGTAGACAAACCGCCAAATGACTTATGGCATAGCACGCCGTTACTCTGATTGGTCGCGCTATTTCATGTCCCATCCTTTTGTGTCCTTTGTCACATCAATTGCACGTAATCACAGCCTGTGACGGTAGTGTTCTTTAAATAATTTCCTTTGTACATAATCAAATATTTTCCTTGCACAGGTATTATTTGACTACCATCACACACACATATGAGCAACTAGTTTTTTTTTTTTTGTCCTTTTATTTTCTATTTCATATTGTTCAGGACAATTTTCAGGAGTTTTTCCATTCAGATACACACGAACTGGGGAGTACGAACGAACACATTAATTGTACATTATTATATCCTAGAATCATTCATTACCGCGGTGCAACGGGGAACGACCAGCACAGTATAGAAAACCAGAGAAGAGAAACGATAGAAAAAAAAAATTCTAAAAATGGAGAACTTTGCGTGCGATAAGAGTTTTACCCACCCACCTACCCTAGCTGAAGTTTTTTTTTTTTTTTTGTTTGTTTGTAGAATCATGTCGAACATATCCCTTCGATCGTGTTCTCTTTGTAGCGGTTGATGATGGTAAGATTTGATTTGTTGTTAGACGGTGAAATGTTACCACGGGTGTAAGTGGGTACCCTTATGTACGCTTGAGGTACACAATATCTCAATTAAAACGTAATTATACTTTATCAATGCTCTCCCACCCCCCACCCCCCGACTACTGAAATTGGAAGTCGTTCGTTGAATTAATTTTTTTTTTCTGTCATTTCTGTAATATATGGAGAATTGTCACTTTTTGAAAAATGGAATTGGTCCTTGTGACATTTTAATCAGAAAAAGTCAATTGGAAGGAAATAATTTTAAAATTGAAAATTTTAAAATTCGCCATGACACGTAAAAAGGGGTCGTGCTTTATTCCATGGTAAGGTGCAATCATTACGAAATAAGTAATTGAAATTTGTTACTTAACTTGACAACTCTTGAGGCCATTTTGGCATTTAAGTTTCTTTATTTGCAAATGGATTTTCGCCGTGAAAAAAAAGTAAGCTATACTCAAACCGCTATCAAAGCTACCGTGCTAATGTGGAAAATAATTCAAGGATATCGCATTGAGCTAAAATCATAAGCTCAAATCAAAACGCCTTGCTCTGTTGAGAGGCATTGATCGTAATGAAAAAACTGGCTAATTTACAAATAAACTTGAAAATATTGAGCCCGTTTCTTTCATTTTCGTTTAAACAGTCAAGTTTATTCTGAATGTGGTAACCAAGTCTGTGATGGAAATTGTTCTTTTAGATATTGGATCTTCTTTGATCATATGATAAGCATCACGGAATACAAGACTCCAGCAGAGTTCGGTAGGCTATTAAATGTTTATCTCTCCCTTTCTGTACTTTCAACTTCCTTCATTGCCTTTCACCTTTGTGTGCTTGTGCTTTAGCCTTTTCTAAATATAAGCCAACTTCTAGAAATACAATTTATGAAAGTGTTATCGGTGGTGAATGGGTACTTCTTGTATTAATATATGGAGCCGTCTTGCCTATTTAGATCAGTTTTCATGAAATCCGAAATGTAGGTATCCTTGTTCTTAACCAAAAAAAGAGTGTACCTACATATATTATTTCACCTTGATTACGCTTTAATTGCTTCCTCCAAAATTGGGTTTTAATGACCCTTATTACAATTATTTCTATTTGAATTTATGTATACCCTACAACATGCATCTAGTTATGTAGTAATTACATATAGCGTAATTTATATATAATTGATTTGTTATTTTCCTTGTAATTTTATTTATTTCAGTATATTGCTATTATTTTCCTAACAAGTTTCTATACAGCATATCATATAGAAGGACCTCATAATGGCTATTTTGTGATGGGAATCATTATTTGTCGAACTCAAAGCTGTTTGATGGCAATCGATCGAAATTTCAATAGTAATTGTGGTAAATGTCAAGGGTCGTAGTTTAACGATGAAAGGTCAGTTGCTTAAGTCTCAGAGAGGTAAATTGTGCTCGTTTTCTAATTAACCCTGGGAACTTGTGAATCAATTGCTTTTTGAATGATTTTAAGGAGATTCTTCGGCTCATTGATAAATAGTAAATACCTTGAGGTATGATTTTTTGAATCCTGCAATGACCAAATAATTTCCAAAGTCAAAACCATTGAGATTCTATGCACACCAAAATTGGTTTATAAGGATTCTGAAGTAGAAAGGAGAATTTCAATAATTTAAACCGATTTACTTGATGTAACATTGTGTTCTATACCAAGGATAGTGTTCTAACCAAGGAAAGATCAAAGACCTCCAACCGTTGTAAGTACAACTTAGCTCACGTGAAATACGTCATAGCTTTGGCTGGTATCAGAAAGTCGCCGTAGGCTATTGCATCTCTCAGCAAGCTCAATCTTTCATTACTTACCTCTTACACTCTGCGAAAGTTTCGGTTAAATTCGAATCAAGCGTCAGTTCTTAGAAAACTCGCTATATTCTAACGAATGAAGTGGTTTTTCATCGAAGTACATGTACACTAATAATGTCGAACCCTGGCGTAAAGAGTTTCGCTGAATGTCCCACCTTCATAGCAGCACTTCATACATTTTAAAAATATAATTATTTTGATTGCAAATAAATAACCTCGGCGGCGTCGTAAACACTCTTCATTCCCCCGAAAATGTTACCATGAACCAGCCCACCGACACGCTATAAAATACCTCCACCCATCTTATTCCTTGGGGGCACACTTCTATATATATGCATATGCTGTTTATCGTCGCCGTGTTCCCGATAAGATATGATTTACACACATTTAACCCCTGAATAATTAATTTTATCCACCAACATTATCGTCCTTGCAATATAGCTGCAAGCATTCACAGCGACGATTCCGAAAGAGTTTCCTGTAAGAAGACACTCCAAAGACAAGAGAAGGACTTGCACTGTCTCACTATGGAGAGCGGATTCTGCATAACAAAGTGTTATAAAATTCTGTGTTACCATGAAGTACTTTTTGGATGGGTGGCAGTCGCAGTACAACCATTTGCAAGAGTGTCCTTAAGTCAACCCTTTTTCATTGGTGTCCCTAATCGTATACGCGTACTTATGTCAATACGGTGGGTGAGAGTGCGACTCGCATCCTGTAATACAGAACCAACGTACATACTCATACTTATGCCCTGGAAAACAATTGCATACATAAATTACATGATAATGAATGAGAAGGTTCGAGGCGAGTTCCATAAATCTCTGGCATTGATAATGTCGCCTCAGCGAAGAGTCAGAGACAGCGTACCCGGGTATGGAATATTGTTAACTCGCCGAAGGAGTAAAAATCCGTTTATGTGCCTTTTTAGTATTTTCGAGGTGGCACTAAAGTTTTCGAGTTTATGAGTTGACGTTTTACGATGACGATATTCTACTCATTTATTACACTCACTATATTTTAACAGGGTCTTATGAATATTAGTCCGTTGTAAGCAGAAAAATATTATCATATGCAAGAGTGTGGAGAAGTTATATCTTGCTTAGCGCCAGTGTTCCTTGAAGTGGGCCAGCTTGTTAGTCATTAATATTTTATGAACAAATGTAATAGTTTCCAGATTATGAGAACATGCGCCAACCTTTGTTAAAATATTTGCTGACAGTCAGTGTCGTTGCATGCAGAAGATTCAATGCGGTTTTTGAAGAAGAGCATTTTTCTATGACGTCTTGAACATGAATAGAGATTCAAAATCAAAACTATACTGATAGATCAGTATTCGAGCTAACCTGCATCAAAGGAAAGTTAAGTTAAATTCGAGGTTGTCATTAAAGATCGTCTACACGATGGTCCCTCAATTGACTGAAAAGCTTTTATATTATGTTCCAAGAAGCTTTTGAGGATGTCGATATCGTTTTTTGAAGGACAACTGTTAGATAGGATAGTGAGTTCATATGCAACATATTTAGCGCAAACGTCACCATCAATTTTACCAAAATTACTCATCTTGTAAGACATGTGGTGAATATTTTATTTAGAAATTTATCGGACCCTATCCACTTCAAAATAATATGAAATGTTCTTTTAATGGGACAACCTTAACTTTCAAACGCAGCCAAACTTTGGGTGATGATTTCCGGACTAGTGTTAGAGACTAATAAAAAACGTTGCTGGTTTAAAACCATATTGTCTTCAAACTTTATGTTGAAGTCTTAATCTTATAACTTCTAATTCACAAAATCAGCACCTCTTTAAGCGAAAAGTCTTGCTGTTGCTAAATTTACGCTTTTGACATTCCTAATTTAATTAAATCTACTTATTCCGACTGTTATGGCAACCTCAGTGGCCGTCTTTAAAATTTAGAACTTCTCACCTTATTTTTGTAGTTAACCATGGCGAGCGACGCACGGGCCGCCGGTAAACTAATGACTCTTCGAAAACCTCTACCCAATTTTACGAAACATATTCTAAACCATCAGCTTGCCAAAGTGAAATACTTTCTCAGACTACATAGATATGTCTACGTATCCAAGCCCAAGCCAAAAACTCAAAACAACTGAGAACTTCCTACCGACAACGATAGTGGTTTGCGAGAGAGTTTTCCAAAAAAACTTTTCCTCAAGAACGGTCGCCGATAAATTACAACGAAAAGTCTACTGCACGCAGGGCATTACGAACTCCGTCTTTCGGAAGTCATCCTCAGTTGGTGTTGGGTGGACATAATTTATGGTAAACTAAAGTTTTGCTAATTTGCGGTAATGTTGTGCCTCCCCAATTCCTGCATCCTGGCTGATACCTTGGAAAAAAGACAACAATTCACAGTTTTAGTCAAAGGGACTTCCTTCCTCTCAACTATGTCATAGTCCAAGTGAGTCTTAAAATTTCATTTTCGAAAAGGGTTAAGGAACCCAGCCAACTTGTGCAGTACAGCAACAACAAATTGACTAAGTAAATAGATGCGAAACAGATGCACGGATGGTGGATTTTTGTTGTCGTTCCGGCACTTCGTGGCACAAGTTATTTCTATTTGCTTGGCGGTGATGTCCTTTGTATGATATCTACTTACCTGGAGCACAGGTGCAGTGACAACTTTGGTCGGATTGTGTGGATCATAATTTAATTACCCTCCAGGATGTGGGTGGTAAAATGCATAAATTCTAGTGAACACAACTCGTTGTCAAAGCACATTTGTTGGAGGCGCTTAATGAAAACGCTTTAATTGTTGTTTATCACTGTTTTAGTGTGTATTTGTGGAACTTATTCTGGAATCTGTTTTATCTTGCTATAATACCCTCACCAATGTGCCATTAAAAGAGTTTGCTCTCGTTTTGAGTTGAGAGCTAATCAAAAATTCATAGCACCCTTTAACTGGATACGTTTAAGAAAAAGAAAAAAGAGGACGAAGCAAGGACTTTTCTTTCGCGAAGTTTTTCTCGTTTTTATTTATCATAAAAATATTTATTTTATTTATTTTATTTACTGTTCGGTTCTCTCGTAGAAAGTTAAGAATGAAATCGTAAAAAAGGATTAAGAGAAGGACACGTTTCAGCAGCAACAACCCTCGGCTGCTGTAGGTTGATGTCCACTGATTTTTTGGGTTGAGGGCCTATTTAGAATGTTCCGAGGAAGAAGTACGCCTTTAGCGAATCGACAATCCTTGTTATATAAATGCCATTGTTATGCAGAGTGTAGACTAAATTTCGGAGAGCAATCGAATCCTGAAAAGAGTCAAAAAATGTATTATTAAAATATAAATACTTTCAATTCATAAGAAATTTGTTCATCCTTGCAGTAGAAGATACGTGCCTATAAGGAGCGTTAGGAGAATTTACATTGACAATTGTTTACTTGTTTGTTAAAGGTAGACAATTTTTCCAAAAGTATAAAGTGGTGAATTGTTGGATGGGGGTTAATAAAAGAAAAATGGTCCTATGAATGAAGCTTTCGCGAGGATCTCATTACTTTTGGATTGTTTTTTAAACTGTGTTGAGAATGTTTGACTGTATAAAAATCTTCATATACGTATGTACGTTCTTAGCGAGACAACAGTTGAATTGTTCTTTAATCTCTCTTCCTTGAAACTAATCTCATATAACTCCGTCTCCAACTTACCTCCAATTTATGCAATATCCTTTCAAATTCCACACTTCCAATATTCTCGACCAATTTCGAAAACTCCTCACTTGTCTCCAGTTTATCAAAGAATAACGATAGAATTTGATCCTGGGGCAGTATATCAAGTATACTGTCCACCAGTCCATGGAGTCCATTTAGGCTTTCAGTTGGCATCGTTGAATTTGCATTTTTATCTTAAACGAAAAATAAAAATAAAAAAATTGTTTAAGTTATCCCCTTTCACTGTCGACAACATAATACAACTTTATCCTGTCTCCCCTTTCAAAAGCGAGTGCTATTTACTTCTTTATAACCTTTCATGGAAAAGGATTAAAAAATGCGCAAAATTAAATATTGAAAAGAGAACAAAGGACCAAATCCCAATTGTATCCAACGACTTTTGTGATATATAATGCCTTTACGAAGACCTGACAAAAATATTCAACAGAACATTCCCTCTATTGAGAGTTTTCATTGACTCCTGTCCAAGGACACTTAAAAAAAAACCGGAACGAACCAACTTTGAATGATTTTAATATTTATGACGTGTGGTAGCACGGCCCAAGCTACTCTATCTCAGCGTCGAAAGAAATTCAAATCTGAAAAAAGTTTTTATTAAAAAAAAAGAAAAGGTTATCCATCGTCCACCTTTTGAGTGTAAATATGAACAGGCAGACAGAATGGGGCGGCGGCGGCGATTGTGGAAACTTAACGCACAAACGATCCTAGATCCATTGTGAAACGCGAGCAGAATAACCAAAAAATTGCCAGACACTCATTTCCATTTCATTAGCAAGGACATGGGACTGCTTTACCACGTCGCCAGATAGATTACGAGCTCAGCAGAGGGATACAATCCCTATCCTACCGTACCCACCTCAGTGGAATTGTGATGAGAAGGTGGTGAATGGGATTTTTTTTTTCAGGATTTGGATTATGTGTAGTTCCTTTTCGGTCACTCTACTTTTGACAGGAGAGTGAGATTATACAACATTACAAAAGTTGACCAAACGATGTAATCCTGTAGAGCTATCTGTGTGAAGGACAATCGGGATTGTGTTTGTGTTGCGGTAGGCGATTCACACATTGGTGTTGTGGTTTATAATGTAAAGGAAATACGTTAGCATCCGAAGAGTAACAATTAGGATTATATTTGGGGCTAAAAGAATTCAATGAATTCCTATGGATGGACAAAGAAGGATTTGGGATAGCTGGGTATATGTAAGTTTTTCCACTTGAAATTCTAGCTTTGCCACAGAATAGGCTGTTGCCTAAGAATAAAAATATCCTGAATCAAATACGTCATTTGTCAAACTCACCAACTAGATATTCCTCTGGTTGTCCACCTATATTGGTCAATGCATAAACAAAATTAATCACATCCAGTCCACTGCTGTTGAGATAGTTCAAGAAATTAGTCATTTCCGGAATCGCAATAATTTTTTCCTTCAGATTCGTAAAATTCTTGCTGCGTAGATACGCGTAACCTCTCTGAACTTCCATGTCATTATGGAAGTACCGCGCTACAATCCCTTTAACATCCTGCGCCGGTACCAGGGCTACAAAATCACTCATATCAATCCGATGATCATCGCACACATATTTTCCATCTTTCACCTGCACAATCTCATCATCGTCAAAGTCCCAGTGGACAAAGTCACTACGATCGACAGGTTTCGTTTCGACAAAAATCAAATCATCCGTCTTTAGATCACTACTTAGGCTATCTTGAACGGCAGCCGTTACATTTTGCGAACCGTAATGCATAATGTCATCGATAATGCCAAGACTACCCGAAATATGTGCCAAATTCCGACATTGAATACCCGAAACTATGTAAACGAGGAAAAAAAACACACGCCCAAAGGAATTAATGGACATGGTTAAGGATTAGAAAGTTTCCTTTGTGAACAAAAAAAACCGCAAAAGTCGTTACGAACGCAACCGCACCACCATGTGACCGAATGCGATCCCAACACCCGACTAATTGAATTAAAGCCGTGCTCTGGTCATCATCTGTTCCGCGGGCCATTGGAGACCCACATCCACAAGAGAGATCTGTGATTATATTTACGCCGCCCGGGAATATGTGAGCGCTCGCTCTCACTTTCCATCTAGGCGGGGGACGTAAGGCTGATTATGCGGCAGATGGAGAAAATTAACTAATCTAACATAAGTACCTTTTGGATTGATGGACGCCGGAGGTTGGATTCACGTTAATCAAATCTCATCTGTGGAATGGAATTCATTCGGGAAGTCTGCCAGTAGGAGTCATATAATTTCGACCCCTAAATTTGTATACGGAGTGCGTATGTACTTAACAATTGTTAATTTTGCAGGGGTGACCAGACGTTGGTAGGGCAGGAAGCATTATTTGAAGTGTACCTCGAGAGGAAGAAAGAGAGATAGGAGGTTAGGAAAATTCTATTTTAAAATATCAGTCCTCAAGCACATGGAGGTCAAAGACTCTATTGAATTGTGTTTGAAGCTAAAGCTGGACAACAAGCATTTGAAAATGAGAATTAATTGAACTCGGGCCATTATACGCCGAATATAAATATTGATCCAGTACAGTGTCAGTGCTTGACTATAGTCGGACTTAAACGGGTCGATTTCAAGCTCTCTTGCGCTAGTTATGCAGAGATTTTGTTGGCTGCTAAACCTAACAACGCGAGAGGAAAAAAATGCTTTTCTTATAAAGAAAGTCGTTAGGCTTTTTATACGCAGTCCCAATTTCTGAGCTTGGGTAACTCAGGTATGGCACTGAGTTCAGGCTCAAATATTTTTGCAGCAAGTACACCCACCGCTAAAAATCAGCCTTTGGTCGTTAAAAAAAAACCGATTTCTAGCTCTCGTGTGGCCTTTGATCTCTTGTAAAACTAACTCCAACATTTCGATTAGGGAAAATCAAATTACATTATAGGATCCACAGTCCTCTACTTCAATAATAGCAAAGTAGTAGAGTAGAACTCAATCGTGCGACAAATCCTTGTATCCTAGCTCCTACGTACATATACATTTGTCCTCGATTGTACAACAAACTAAAAGAAGTGCATATGTATTTATTTTCACAAGATGAAAATGTATTATTTCGACGAAAACGATACCGTTCTAGTATCACAGAACTCAGTCACCTTCGATCACATTTTCCTCAATGTACTTTAAAATAGCCTTGAGCAATCGTACCATCCATCTCCTCTTCCATTGAATAACATTCAAATACGTGACAGCACAAGATAAGCAAATCAATAAACAACCCACTAACGTAATTGCCCTTAAAAGTGTCAGTCAAAAGTGGGTCCATTTTCCCCACCCGAACTCCCCCCTGTAAAACGTATTACTCTGTCTCTATACACATTCTTTCACTCCATTTGCCCTCCCTCTCGCCTCATCCACCTGAAGATTTCTCATATACAAATCACATCCAATTCGTAGAATATCTCGGTCTATCGCCATACGCAACTATCCATGAAATAGGTGTTGTTTGTCCCCAAAGGAATAATCCTTCAAACTCACACCCAAAATATAATCTTATCTATCTTCACTTAAGGTCACATCCTAGTTTCTGCTTCTACTGCCACTGTCCAGGTTGATATTTCCGTCCCATTAGCTATGAACTAGGCCTATTCGTCTTCCCTAATCTTCATGAGTATCAGGCTCCACTCTCCATTGCACTGAGAGAATGTCCAAAACGTTGTTTTGGTTGGGTTGCTGGCTCTCACACTTGCTTTCTCATTCTAATGTGACCGGCAGTATCCTTGCGTATTTCACTTTCGTCCCTTTTACGATCAACATTATTTAAACTATGATAATTTATGTGCTGCGTTAGCATGGTCAAACGTGGTTGGGAAGACCTCTGCGACCGACCGATTCCTATGACCAACAGCGCCGACTAATGTCTACCATTTCCACCTGGATGTAACTAGCACATCTATAGGTATATGTACATTTTTATTATGTATTCCTTTTTCTTTTTGTAAGTTTTGCACACACACAAACACGCACACACATAGTACATCCTCGTATATCCTTAAATTAAAGACGTTGAGGCGAAAACTTCTCAGACACAACCGGTGCCAGGTTGCATGTGGTTCCGTTGTGAGTTTCTCAAGCCAGCCGTCTCTCATTGCAGTTCAATGTTAACTGTCGTATGCGGGTGGAATGGCGGTATGGCTGGGTGGGCAGGCTAAAACTTAAGGCCCACCTGTACATCATAATGGCATTTGATCTAAACGGCAAATTCCTCTTTAACTACCACACTGCTATTTCTTGGATGATTAAGTTTTGTCATTTGTCATCTGTAAGTGAGTTCCCTATGCGAAGGCGGAGTAGGAGTTTTGTGTGTGTGTGTGTGTGTGTGTACGAAGAACCAAGCTCAAAGGCAAAGTGAAGTACCGGAAAAGTTTCAGCTAAATGGGCGGATTAAAGCAAACAACGAGTGCCAAGTTTAGAAGTGAAATAGAACACATTTACGAAGTGCACTCACGAATACACTCGTGTGTTTTAAAGAGGCGACATATAAGTATTTAAAACAGCTTGACACATATTACGATACTACTTCCATCCGTTGGAATCTTTGTCTTTGAAACCTAGAATTCAATTAGAAGCTCCCTCCGAGACTGATTGATATGAGTGTGATGAGAAAATCGATTACCAACTATGGAAGCAGTTCAAACTCCAAACCATCTCAAGTGAAAAAATCACACCTCACCAGATTCACTTCCCGAGTAAGGCAAACACAGTTCAGTTACTCTGTGGATTTCTTGCATCGACGCACACCGGAAAGGTGAATCGGATACAGCGGCCATTGATGAAAATGGCACCGCTCCGGTAGTGGGGTGAATACCGCGTACATCCAACCTCTTGGTTATTAACAGACAATCAGGAAACTTGAACCGCGGAAATGGTCAACTGGAACCCGCAACGTGTTCAAATATTTACGAAACGTGTCAAAAACTTGAGTTTAGGTGTGAGCATGCAGTGGGGGTTGAAAGATGCTCTACGTGCGTGCCATGGTGTGATGCCTCGATAAAAGTTACCGTGAATAAGTTAACGGCCAGAGGTAGGTGGGGGGCTGATTGGTTGTGGACTAAGACATACTTTGTATTTCAGTTGTATATGATGGAAGACTTTGTTTTGTCGCATCTTCTTGTGTTCGTTGCTGTCTTAGGAATGCTTAGTATGACATGATCACGAAGTGGTGGCTCTTCTTGCAAAGGAAAACTTTTTTGATTGTTGTAAATTAAGGAATTAGAGATGGCACTTGATTGACATGTTTTTCATTAGATATTTTTTTTTTTCCTTGGAAACTTGAGACAGGAGAGTTTTTTAATATTTGTTTAGACTTGTAGCGGTTTGAACAAAGTTGAAGTGAGGACTGAAGAGTGAGAGCGTTTTATGTTTTTAAGCGTAGGTACACTTCGGCTGAACTTATTTCGATTAAACCCTTGCTGTCTAACAGAGAGATATTCTTAATGAATACGCCACAAAGAAAGGTACAATATACGGTACAATCTTTCGACCTCTAAATGAAACTAAAAAAATATTCTCCAAAGTTGGAAAAGGTAGAGAATGGAAAGCGAGTTTTTGAACTTACAGGGTAAATTTAGAAGCCAACTTAAAAGTTCAAGTTTCTTCAACTTGGGAGAGATTTCATGTGGTACAATATCGAAATCTTGGCTCTAAGCGAAATAAGACGCCTCGTCGTGATTGTGTACCCTTCGTTGACACAAAATAAAATACTGTCCTGCTATACGTTCAAACGCAAATCAGCGGCCTGATATCAATGTTTAATCATGTAACTTGAGGACAAAATAACAACGGCGAGCAGTTTATGAACTTTTGTAACTCTCATTATATTTTTAGTACAGGCATCCTTTCCAACATGCAACAATGCTTGGCGTCCATTCAAACGATTTTTGTAGAAGCTGCATGGACGAAGAGGAGGAGGAAACTATTTCCCACCTTCTTTGTAATTGCCCAGCTCCTCTCTCCCGTAAAAGAAGGCTCCATTAAGGAGATCTCTACTTTACCAACTTAGACGATCTGATAAACACAGATGTCAGAAACCTCCTTCGCTTCATCAGAAACTCCAATTAGTTCAACGAGTAGTTAAGGAGATCTTTCCAGATCCATGTGATATCACAATGGGCCTATTACTGGTCTAAGTGTGCTGGCATTCAGCTGGCAGCCACTTCAACCTAACCTAACCTAACCTATATTATGGCAATCTTACTATAGCACCAGAGCTTAAAACCCGACTTAAAACTCTATAAAGATTAAAACGTCAACAATTATTAAATTCAACTTAAAAGCTTCAAAATCAATAATCCTCCGTCAAAGATGATATGCCATCGTATAAAATTCAGATCACAACTCAGTATTTACAGGACAAAAGTCCTTCTATAAAGTTAATCCGTGGAAATGTCAACAAAACTATCTCACTCCGAGAAATTCCACTTAAAAACTTCCTTTCATCCGTCTCTGTGCAAACTTCCATTGATCGAAAAACCGTTTCTCTACACCCCATTTTTTACTTACGAAAAATCCTTTTCGAATCCTTTTACTATTCAAATAACAATAAAATCTCAAATGTCGCATCATTGTCATGAATCAAAATGAATATTTACACACTGAAATTAAATTAAAACTCGAAACTTGTCGCAGAAAGGGATAATATCAAAATAATTCACCAATTCACTAAGTCTCTTCTCTCAGTCCTTTTTCTTTCTTTTTTATTCAGGCGCTCTCTTTCTCTCTAACACTAGGACATAGTAAGTCTCTTCATCGTTTGAGTTACGCTAACAAAATTATTGTCAGTAGCAAATCAGTCCTGTCTAACTGGTAAAATAAACACAAGAGGTGGAGGAGGCAACGGAAGGCAGAAACACGACAACGAGAAAGTTCAAAAGGATCTGAGTTCGTTTCTTTTTCCTGCGTCCCAAACAACACTGACTGTGAGTGTACCGTTGAATATGATAGGATAAATTCCTAATTTCTATCTCTGCTTGGATTATTTATCACGTATTTTGATTTGATGTTGTTATTTGGCAAATAGAATGCGAATTTAAGGACTTTTTTCCGTTTTCTATCTCTTTCTATCTCTCTTCATTCTCTATCTTTCGAAGGATAATCAAGAAAAGGTTGCACAACCATAACAACAACAAAAAAAACACTTTCTGGTCCTGAAATAAATCAGATATTGGTAAACACGAAAGAAGACAAATTTTATCGCAAAAAAGAAAAAAAAAAAAAAAACACGAAATACATCTTTGAATTCTTCCTTGACTCTCTGCGTCTCCACATTCCCTTTTTATCCTGGTTTTAACGAATTTCCGATTACAACAGAAGGACGAGAAATAAAAAAAACTCATTTACATTCGAATAGATTTCAGATCCAAGAGTGTAACATCTGTACAAGAGCCGATGTAAATACACACAACTTACAAGAACTTGTGTAAATCAGCTCCTTTTTCTCTGAGGAAATCACTCAAGTAAATAGCGATCCTTTTTGGTATTTGACATCTTAATGCAACCCAATTACAAAAGTCTTAAGGATTACAAAGAAAAAAAATAATGTTTTTATGATTCCCTACTACCGAAAAACGTAACACCTGATTCAATTTGTAGGGAAGGATCCTTTTGCTTACCGTTTTCGGAAGGGGTCCGAGAAAAGTGTTGAAATCTATGAAACTTATCCCAACAACACTCAGTTAAATAAACGATTTGCCTCTGGACATTTAAAGTATTTTTCGTGATAATTGCGTTAAAAGTCCTTCGTGCTTTTAGTATCCTTCTGGCCAGAATGAAACATGGCGAGTTGAGTGCTGCAACAAACGTAATAATACGAAAAATCCTTTAACAAAAGATGAAGTAATAGCGTGGGGACAAGTACTAGCGGATCCTGCGAAGTGTTACAGAATTTTGTTGTCCTTGGGCGAAGAGCGCGTTCTCTCGGTGCGGAGCAGTTAAAAAGGCCTGTGTCAAGTTTCCAGTGGATTCCCCATCTAAGTTCGATGCATTGGAGGCAGAGAGACAACTTTGTCCCTTTGTAGTGATAATTAAGTCTTCTGTGCTCGAAGAAAATCCTTTTAACTTCCGTTTTTTGCCTTTTTTTTGCGTAAAGTAGTTGTATTTGCTCGATTAGTTCTGTATGTATGGTGATGATGATTTCCGTACCGAGAAAGACAAGTAGACAGAGGACCTCCCCAAAGGCTAGAGTTCTCTGCGTAGTTGTCAGTAATAACGGTAGTAATTTGCCTCGGGTTTTATTGAAAATTTAGTGTGATAAGTTTGAATCTTTCACAGCAGTAGCGGCGCGGAGAAAATACATACATACCTACATATCTATTCGGAGCGTGTTAATTTAGTTTGTGTGAATGTTTCGGTTACATCTAACTGATTTTGTCTCGGGGGCATTGGTAGTTGTGAAGGATCTGTTGTTGATGAATGTGATTAGTTCACAAACAATGCCATCGAAATGCTTTCGGTAATGATGATGATCCCCGAGGACGAATGCATTAAATTTAGTCGTGCAACTACAGAAACTTCCTTTTTGGTTGACTGTTTGTGACGTGACGTTCAAGATATGTTCGCATTTGTGAAACAAAACAAAGGATACGTTGATTGACGTTGGTTTTGGTTTTATGCTTTTGAGGATGGCTTACCTTTCTCACTACTCTAAAGGATACCGAGCTTTGAGTATTTCGGTTTTTAAACATCAATCACACCTTCGTGATGTTATCTAGCTCTCCGCCTTTGGCTGTTGAAACTCGCCTTTGATGGTTTTACAACTGTGTCTCCTCTTGAGTAAAAAGGAGAACAGAACTAAAAACTACCACATTTGTAGGACTATAACCACTCTGCACAATGAGCAGATATATCATCCAGGAAGGGTTAAAAAAAAGCTAAGAAAATTGAGAGATCTAACTCTTGGAGTCGACTGCCAAAGCTGACTTTAAATGAAAAAGATCTGAAGTTTACACGATTTTCGAAAAACGAGAACCACCTACTTACAGACTTTCTCATATCACCCTCTTTCTTAGGGCTAGAACTGACAAACACTTGAATAATTTTTGTGTGGGTCTAATAGACAGATAATAATGTTGAAAGATAGGCCCCAGGTTTTTGAACTATGAACGAGGTGTGAGATCAGAGAACAGCTTTTATTTGCAGAACATCGAAAAGATCTTGTATTTTTTGTGAAGTATCTTCTCTGTTAGTACTTCTTAAAAAATTAACTCACTATTTTTTAAACTCTGTCGAGAATTTTCCATCCAAACATAAGCGTTATGAAATCAACTTCTTACTTTAAAAAAAAAAACATCTGATTAATTATTTCTGCTAAAACCTTCCGCAGGTTTTAAAGCCGAAATCGAGGCTTTCCGGAAGAGCTACTCAGAGCTAAACATATTGCAAAACTGATGGCACGAAGGTATTATTGACGCG
The DNA here is from genome assembly GCA_951813785.1 of Criorhina ranunculi. Lineage (NCBI taxonomy): Eukaryota > Metazoa > Arthropoda > Insecta > Diptera > Syrphidae > Criorhina > Criorhina ranunculi. The sequence continues at coordinate 14,591,534 of OX638384.1, forward strand.
TTATATGGACAACCAACTTTTACAAAAAACCTGTAAACTCACCACAGATGTCAAAGTCTAAAGCAGGTGAAAACGATGGTAAGTTTTGTTTTAGAATTTGTTGGACTATTTTCGAAACTTCTAAGGTAATCGGGGAAGCTAATGTCACATACATTAACATTTTCATAAATAGTTGAAATAGAGTCCCACGATCCGGATCGATCCATCGTTTGCTATTAAATCTTTTCCACCTATAGAACCATCTCTGCAATGACCAGCTTATTTATGGCAGCCCAACGCCTCCGGGCTACTTACTCTTACTGCCTTTTACAGTGACTCGTGCCTCCATCTATCCCAAGCTACTTTCGTATTTACCACCCACAGTGAATCTCTTAAAATAATGAAAATGTAAAACAGGGTAGCATATATTTTAAATCTGGGAAAGGTCGCATGATTATTTATTTTCTCCAACATTACACGAATTCCCTGATGCTTTTAATAGGTCAACTGCCACTCAGCCCTAACATCAAAAACTTACTTATCTCACAAAAGTAAAAAGAGCTTCCATAAACAATGTTATATCTACTCCAGCCGAGTGTCAATTCCATTTATTAAAAAATAGAAAAAAAATAAAAAAATCGTAATGTCTCACTTGAAGCATGGTGTCAATTAGAGCTAAACAAACACAAATTCATCAGTACCAATCAGCTTAAGATTGTTCTCCGTCCTTAAGCTGCTTACATCGGCTTCTTGTTAACATCGCCTTCATGCGACCCAATTCAATTTTCATTTCCTAATCATAAAAATGTCTAAAAAAAACAGTTTATTCATCAGGCTTTTTTCTTTGCTAGGTACATTTATACTCGTATCTCAGATTTAATTTCCCTCTCCATTTCCTTAAGAAAGAAATCACAAGAAAACCGGAAAGGAAAACAAGAAACATACAAAAAAAAAAAAACTGTTCAAACATTGCTGCTTTAGGCGATTGCTATGCCAGGGCTATACTTACTTGTCTCCCAGCCAATACAGATTAGGTGCGCACTGCTTCTCAAATCATTCTGTGCAAGCAAACAAACTGTTGCAAATTGAATTCTCGTATTCAGTGGGCGGTGCAAAGGAACAGCATTAACCCGAGAAAATCGGTAAACAGTACGTACTCCATAACTGTTGGCAACACTGTAATCAGTAAAATATGCACGTATATTGTGGTAAATTGAATGTTGTTTCGGTTTTTCCTTTTCCGCTGTTCCTCTGTTTCTTTTTCTATCGAACAGAATGTGAGGGGAATGGAAAATTTATTTTTTTAAGGATCACGATTATTTTTATAAAGGGAAATCCTATAAGCATTTATAAATGGCAAATGTTAATTATCGGACATTCAGTGGGTTAGCTAAGTCGTAATGACTTGGACCTAGTTTGAACATATATCAAGGCATTTGCTTATGAAATTCATCAATCAAAGTACTACTCAAAGCTTTACTATTTATGCTTACAGTTATGCTTAAAATGAATAAGTTTTCCTGATTTCTCTATGTCAAAGATCCACTGCATACCAGGGTTCTAGAAAGTCTGAGAACTGAGAAAATCCTTAAGCTCCACTCCTCCAAAAACACAGCCCAACTAAAGTTGTCTCCTAGTATAGACTCTTACTTATCTACACTCCGATGTGGATATATAAACATTCCTGGTAGAAGCTCTAATGTCTATTAGCTCTGCATAGCGTTATGTGTTTCTTATATACTTCGTCATACAAACTAGACCAAAACTAGCCCCCAGGGGGATCCTTTAATGCCATAGAGCAAAAACAGGCAATAAGATAAAAGTAATAAGTCTGTGTTTAATTTTGAATCTAAGGTCTTAAAAAACAAATTCCAAAATTGTTCATAAGAGAAATTACTCTTTGGAACTTCTATTCATAACTTAAATGTATTATTCTCTAATACAAACATTTTAATCTGAAACCCAAAAGCGCAGATTCATTTTAAGCCTAATTCAATAAATTTTCAATTGCCTTCCGACCAAAAATACTCGCTATTACATTACCCAAAAAGCTGTGTTCACGACTTCACAACATTTTCCAATTAATTTGTTTGTCGAAACTTTTACAACCCTTGATGACCTCTTTTAAAGCTATTTCAGTCACTAATGACACACAAATAGCTCCCGGATTTCAGACTGGCACTAACAATTCAGATTGCATCATCAGCAGTTGCTTGCTGGCTTACTGCCTCCGTTTGTGTACCAAATAATTATGAGTAATTGGATTTGTTGGTAGTCCTAAACTAAAAGTCCATTCAACTCTTTTGCCACTAACAAAAAAAGAGGAAAAGAAAGAAAAAAGTGTGGAAAACTTTTTAACTGCCCCATTAAGGCGGCCAAAAGACATACTAATTCAAGGATATTTTAAACTTTTTTTTTTTTGTTTCCGCGATTAATTTACCAACTGCAATTAAACTTTTTCTTTTGCCAAAATACATAAGTTTTATAGCTATTAAATTTTTAATGAAAACACATATTTTATTCGTACTTGTATGAAGACAGACTTAAGGCAGAAAAAGCGAGCTAGTGTGGAATTATCAGAATCTATATAAACATTGCCTTATTCTATATACTGAATGGGTATGTCATTCCTTCCAATGTAAGAAACTGACAGCTTGTCCTTTTACTCCTGAAATTGCAACCGCATCCAAACGTGCCCGAAACTGTGTATCTACTGCCTCCTATCTCTGAAACGGAATACTAAAAAATCAATGGATTTGGCAATACTTACTTTACAAGCTTCCAATCGTTATCTTATTGTTATCCCTGTTTGATATCTCTGAGCAGAAGTAATGAGAACAATTACCAGGCTTAAGTTACAATCGTTTTCAATGGCTAGTCTTTGACAGATTTTAAGGAGGGAGTTATGTCTCTTTGTTTGATTGAAAATGTCTATAATTGATCCTTGGCAACATGCAATCCTATCGATATCGTTGGTGTAGCCCAAGAGCCGGATTCATTTATTTAATACAATGTACTCTAGCTTTCATTTAGCTTAGACGATGAAAGCCAACAAATAGGAATATTAGACCTCACTTCCCATACAAGGCTACTGGAGCTGATGTATTATTTGCTAATAAGAGATGATTTGGTGAGCAGCGTACATTAACTCATTTGTAAAATATGGTCTAAGGAAATCTCAGGATTATTTCCACCTATGTAGTATAAGGGCGGAGGGGGATAATTGTTCTATAAAAGTCGATAATAATCTCACTGAGGATTCAGATAAGATGACGCGCTGTTATGTAACCTTTTCAAATACAAGATATTTGGTGTCAATAAGAAAGGACATTCTAAACTGGCGATTTTGACAAGTCACAGTAGACAGGAAAAATGGTAAAGTTGTTAAAATTGTCGTCCACTTTATAGGGGAGACCCTATAAAGTCACTACTTACTACATCAAGCCAGAAATTACTTTCACCAATAGCTATTTGTTTTGGGCCACGAGCCAATTGAGAAGCAAAGCTCATGCAGAACGAATGGATAAGCGCATGTCCACAACGTAGTGAAGAAATATTTCGTCTCAGGTGACTCCAACAAATGAAAACGTATCGTAATCAAATTTGTGAAGAAAACTGGAGGTAGTAACCTATAGAGCTTGGTGGTAAAGGACTTAAGGGCTAAAGGACTTCTTCCGGTCTGTAGATCCATCTTTATTGCAAAGATGTGCACAGCACGTTTGAGTCTTCATTTGCATTTGTATTACAGCCCCATCATCAATGAATCAATGAATTTATAACTTCTTACAGTAAAAATCAACAAAACTTAAGCAATCTTTAAGCAGATTATGTTGCTGATATTTTTTATACAATTCCGATAAAAAGTACAATACATAGGAGGAGCTTGTAACTAAGGGTAGCTGTACTCATCAATGATGCGAATACCACATGTTTATGAGTTTCAGTTTCCTTGGTAAAATTTTTCGGGTACAAGATATGTATGTGCGATGTACAAACCAAGCACAAAAAGGTTCTGGAATGGAAGTAATTTAACTTTATTTTTTATACAAACCTCCATCCTTCGATAACACTAAGAAAAACAAAAATTAAAACGCAATTCGATACTTTTTTTTCAAGGAATCTTATCACATTTATTGACATTTTTTTTAGTTAAAAGTGTTTTTTTTTTTTTTTAATTTGATTTTGTGTTCTGCTTACTATTCCATCCCATTCATTACTTCTTATTATTATTTTTTAAATTTGTTTTTACCCCGTTTTCATGAAACTTTCGTCGGTTTTGTAATGTGTCGGTTCTATTTTGTTTTTATAGTTTATTTCTCATTTTGTTTTAACTATTTAATTTCACTTTTCTTTTTATTTTTTATTTTTATTTTTTCTTAGAAAACTTTCGTCATGTGATTGTCATACAAAACATTTCACATTAGATTTAATATATTACAATTATATATCTATATATATTTATATTTTATTTGCTACACTCATTCAAAAGGCCGCTCACAACGTCTTCATTATTTTTTTTTTGTTTTAAATTATTTTTTTCTTTTGCTTACATACATTTTCATTGACCTCATTCATACACACCACAGAGTAAAACTAAACATTTTAGCAGTTTTTTTTTTTTTTTTTTTTAATTTTTCAAAAATCGTATTATTATTATTATTTTTTTTTTAATATTTATTTTTTTTTTAGTACTATAAAGAAAAAAAGTAAACATCTGATTTTTATTAAAAAATACTTAGAATTATATTTTTTGTTATACTAAGATTTATTATTTTGAAATTTTCTGTATTTTTATCTATTTAAGTACAAAAATTTTGTTGTTTTAAAATTTACGATATTTAGTTCTAGTACGGATTTCTTTATTTTTTTACTTTCAATAGAAGGGTGTCGAAAATGTTAGGTTTTTTTTTATTTTTGTGATGAATGGGATTCTGTGGAGACATAATTTCATGACTTTGAGGTTGTTGGGAGAGTTTAAAAGAATAATTAAGCAGAAGAATTATAAATGTTGACTATGACAGTTTACGAAAGTCCAACGTATTGATCAATCTACGAAATTGAAGATGTCGATTATGCCTTGCTGATTTAGCTCCGATTCCTCTTCTTTTTAGAAAAAACCAACATATAGATCAAGGAATCTTTATCCTTAAAAGAATCTTTGATTCGGCTTGTAACCGAGATACAGAATTCACATCTATCAATTACCCATCGATCACTACTTCCACGTCGAAACTTCGCTGATGGCTCTGGAACTGTAGAAACTGATCACAATTTGAGTAGGCAAATCGTCTTAAACGACGACATGCACAACTGACAGATCATAGAGCATCTAATGCAGGTAGTCTCTTTTATTGAATGAGAAGCAAGACAAAGCGGTAGCTGTGAACCGAGGAAGCCTTAGGTATGACGGTAGAGCTTTGGTGTGACCCTTAAATTTTTTTTTTGTTGTTTGAATAGTACATCGGTTATCCTGCCCGTTGAACAAAAAATCTAATGTATACCGTAGTTTATCTGAGCGGTTCTATTTGGACAGATCCGAGTCAAATCCAAGTCTACTGCCATGCCATACTGATCTTAACACTTGTTGTGGATATTAAAAAAAGAAACATCAATCAAAGATCCATGGTTTTTCACAAAATTCTTGACATTTTGGCGTAAACTTCACATTAATGTCACGAACTTCAGCAAATGTTAAAAACAAAATTTTCTGAAAATTTATATACAATAAAAATGAAAACAATTTTTAAAGCAAATTATCAATTTTAAGAAATTTTTTCTCTCTTCTTCCTTCCACGAATCTCTATATGTTACTGAAATCTGTTTCAAAGTCTCAGCATGTCATGTAGCAATAAACTTCAAATTTTACAACCAATTAGCTTTTGTTTAGACATATTTTCTAATCCAATGGCATCGTAAAACATAATAGTTATTTTGTAACTGTTTTTGTGGACTCAATAAAAAAAAACTAGTTTTATGTATTCTCGGGACATAAAATCATTCTTTCTACAGACGCCCATTCACCCAAAATCGATATAAAGATTTCTATTGTTTTGGCAAATTTACAATAGCAAGTTTCGCTATTAACTATTTTTGAAAAAGTTACTTTACACCTTATTTTCCTATTTTTTTTTTACTCATAAAAGCTTCAGTAAATTTATTTATTTTATTATTGCTTATCATAAACATTACATTGCCCAAAACAAAGGTCACATTCGCTACTTTCATAGGAGTTGATGTATTTTTTTTGTCGTATTATTTCGTATGTTTTTAACTTTTCTTTGTTTGTAAAAATGAGCAAAATGTTATCCTGAATTAGTTTTTTTTTTTATCCATTCACCTCCTAAAAAGTATTGAACAACCGTTTGCCAGCAATTGTACGTAAACGAGATAACATTACAAATTAATTCACAAAAATATTTATGCTTGTATACATATACATATATAATATAGATTTTTCTCACTTTTGTTTTTCTTTTCTTTTTTTTTTGCAGTTTTATTTTCCTATTTAAATTTTTTTTATTGCGCGTTGCCTTTTTTTAGTCTGTTCAGCCAAAATAAAAACGAAATTAAAATAGAGAAACTAAAAAACGCATCACTTAACATGTTTATTAATTAATTGCTAAGCTTAAATATCTTAAAAAAAAAACCAAAAGTTTACTCATTCAAGTTTATATCTCCTATTTACATTGATTTCTTATTTCACTTATGTTTTATATAACAAAATTTTGAATTTAAAATCATCTATCTCTCTGACAGCTCGTGTTGTTTTTGTTTTAGGTCCTTTTTATATAATCTTTTTACATTTTTCCTTTTTTTGTTTTGTTAAAATTTTATTTTGCAAAAATATCTAAATAAAAAACTTAATTATACTTACAGAATAATTTGAAAAATAAATTCTTTTCATTCTCATGTTGGTTTTTTTTTTTGTTTTTTCTTTAATATACGTGTATATAGATGCTACGGTCGTCTCCTTTATGTGGGATGAATGTTTTGCAGCTTTCTCGTATGATTTTCTTTTTTTTGCGATTTTTTTGTGGGCTTTTTTTATTTTTTTATTTTTTGTAGTTTGACATTTTTGTTGCTGTTTAATTTTGTAGATATTTCATTTTAAGGTGGTGCTTTCCGTTTTGGTTTGTTGCAGTGTTGCTCAGTGGGTCAATTGAGTGTGGTTTTGGAAAAAGTTTTGTTCTTTAATATATATAAACAGGCTGTAGGCGAGTTGGCAAAATAATCCTTTTTTTACATCGAAGTATAGAGATTGGCAGGAATTGATTTTTAATTTTTTGGTTATTTAGTTTTTGTGAGTATGTGTTTGTCTTTTGTGGAGTGTGTGTGAGTATTTGCTTCTTTTTTTTTATAAATGATAGTTTATATTGTTTTCGTTAATTATTTTTTCGAAAATAAAATTGAAATATTGTCTCTCAAAAGCTAAAATGTCAGTCTTTTGTTTTTTGTAATACTGCCTGTAAAGAATGATAGGTTTTATATTTTATTAATACACAAGTGAACACTATTTTAAAAAAAGGATTAATTATGTATGCAGTTTAATATACTTATGTATAAAAGTTACATGAAAAGCGACTGTACTGATTGTACATATTATTATTTAATTGTCTTTTATGGTGTTGTTGGTATGATAAGGAAGTGCCAGAAGTTACCCGTAGTGCATGTTACATCCATATAAGCTATAAATCCAAAGTTTATAAGAAAAAGGATGCATACAATGAACAGGTACATATGTATATTGCCTAAGTACGCTTATAGATATTTGAGCAGGAGCGAAAGCTTATAATAGTTATTTTTGTCCTTATTAGATGATGGTTAAACCAAAAGCAAAGATTATGTTAGCATATCGATTTTTTTAACATCGTCCTGCTGCTCGGAACTTTCTGGAATCGTGGACTGTAAGAATTTTGCCATTGATTACATTGGACTGTTCAAGGAAACTTAATATGTGAGACAATAATCGTTTAGTGTTTAAAATCGCAGCAAAAGAATACAACCATATGCAAGATCTGTCGCCCAAAAACTTCAGGAACTTCAGGACGCATGACTTTTTCAAAACCGATTAATACAGAGTTATGGAGTCTGATCTGCATTTATACTCTGACGAAACACAAATGGGCATTTTAAGGACGAAAGGATCACTCTATATAAAGCAGCCTTGAAAAATTAACACGCTTTGGGGAATTTTGCATATCGAATGCATGTCGATTCGATCAAAAAAAGTAAGATTTTACTTCAAAGAAGAGATTGAAATAGGAACATCAGAGCGACTTGGAGGGCTTTCGTATTACTCTTGCTTAAGTTTCTAATGAAAACGTAACACAAAGCTATCTCTTTAAATGATATCTAAACTAATTAGATTCATAAGCAAGTTGGCTACGTTGAAATATATTAAAGTCGTTTTTTAGTTGATACCCAAATATATTTATAATCTGCTTACTAATCAAATGTTAAAAGCTATTAAAAGCAACTTACCAAGAGGTCAGACTGTTGCCTCATCACTGAGAACATCGTTTATGTGTTTGCTATTCTTTTTCTCCTTCGCATTACATTGCTGCAAATAAAAATGAGCAGAAATAAGACAAAAAACACATGTTTAAACTCTTTCTATCTAGTTATGTACATTTCATCCATTAAGCAATAAACGTAAGGATAATTGTACTTACCTCTTGCGTCGCCTGCCACTGTTTCATCGCCGACTTGTACTTTTCAAACTCGTTGCACCAATGAGAGTATATCTTCTGATAATCGTTCTTCTTTGATGGCGGTGTGCATCTGAAAAAAAAAGAAACAAAAAACAATCTCATCAAACTTGTAACGAAAGTCGATTCCAAAACAAAACGAAAAAAAAAACAAACACGCCCATCCTCAGACTAACGAGTCGAAAAATGGGATTTAATTACAGCACAACACATACGCAACGTTAGAGCCGGCAATTAATTTAATCACCATAGTCATTCGATTTAATTGAAAAGCGACAGTTGACAATTTTAAGGACCGATCTCTGCCAGGATAACGTAACGACCCCCTAATCTCTCCAAAAAGTCAAGTAACAGTAAAAAAAAAATCCAACTTTCAAATTATCTCAATTGCCCAGGAGAACTTCCAAAAAAGTTTCACCCTCATAGTAAATAGACGACGAAAAAATAGATACCGATACGTACATATGTAGGTATGTACTTTTTCTGTTAGTCAGCTAAAGAAAAAAAAATAGAAACGTAGATATTCAAACACTCACCTGTGCGCATCGACATTCACGCTGTAGCTGCAAAGGAGCGTGCCATCCAAATAGCTGTCATAACGACCGCTGTCGCCCTCGTTTATCGATATCAGGACGAGGCCACCCTCTGATGTTTCGATATACTTTGACGGTGTATAAGTGATTTCATATCTAAACACGAAAAAAGAGAAAGAGAGAAAAAATGAAAACGAGGAAAACAAACAAATAAACATCGGATTTTAATTAGTTTTTACGCCGCCATTCAAAGATGGTTAGACCTTTTTGGGGGGGGTGGTTGGTTGGGTGCATTTAGCAATGGAATCAGAGGGGTATGGTACACTTGTATTCTTCTAAATAAGGACTCAGAGTGAAGTTATACAACATATACTTCCAATTTTACATCTCAAAATGGGAAAAGTTTCATGTTTAGTATACTTTCGCCGATGGGTTCGGCGCTCGGTAGTACCACTGTGTGAATGGTGTTATTAAGTTCTCTTCCGCACCCACATACACACTCTGCTTGAGGACTCCATAGAGACAACAGATGTTTTTGAAAGATTTATTTTAATTTTGAAAAGGGATGGCAATATTGAAGTGCTATATGGGTTGTCAGTGCATAACTTCTTAAAGGGGCTGTGCTCTGTTAAGTATCTAATTGTGAAGTTTTGATTTCTGTTGATGATATCTAACCACTAAGCACAGTTTTTTTCAATATATTTTTTGTTAAAAAGAAAGGAAAGCTTTTATAACTATAAGACAGTCGAAGTTTTGAAGACTTTTAGATATTTGAGCGAGGATATTCAAAATTCACTCACTCAAAGTGGATATTGCAAATGCTCTTGCAGCATTTTTTCTAATGACTCTGTCTATTGAGAAAGCTAAATACCTCATCGATCTATAAATAAACCTACTCCCATATCAACCAAACAATAGATAAGAGAGTTTGCTGTAAGAATCCCATTCAAACTTCGAAGAGCCATTGCGAAAGATCGATTGAAATAAACACTTGCCGGAAATTAGTCTTACATTCATATTCACAGATTACTACATCCTGGTTTCCGAGGCCAACGAGAGATATTTTCACTTTATATCGTATTCTCAACATTGTTTTTATGGGTCTTTTTTTAGAACCATATGTCGGGCAATCTATACTGAAGAAGTTCGCTCGACTTCAAGCTTTTCCTGATGTGCTACAATGGCGCTTTGGCGTTTGATTACTGAGCGAGCTGGCATAAGTTCAAAGATCAAGAACAAACCTTAATTTGTCCTAAAAACAATTTGTCTTCAAACAGATCTGACACAAACACTGTCTTTTTATAGTACATATATCATTTCAAAATCATAAAAACTATGTCCCTGTTTTCTCCATGCATCTGCAGTACAAAATACACCTTGACTCCGGCCCAGCTTCAAAACAACCTAAATCCTGACTTGTATCGGACTTCCTTAAATTTGAAAACCTTTCAAAAAACATTTAAGGACAACGACATTAACGTCGTTAAATTTATCCCCCAAATTGGTTCCCTCTCTCTCTCTTTCTCCCTCATACAAAGATGTCATATGTCGGAAAAATTCTAAATTAGATTGTCCCTTCTCGAAGAGGATGACAGCTAAAAATGAATAAAAAAAAAAAAAAAATTGCCAAACCATCTCCAACCACCAATTTCGACACAAACAGGACATACTCCATTTATATATCACTTACCTCCCCTTCTCCGTTGAATGGTGATACCATCGTATCGCTTTCTGTCGCAAAACTTCCGGCAAACGAACGAAACACGACAAATGCAGTGTCTGACCGTACGAGGCCGTTATCCGTTTCTTCAGGACACTGGTATCGCAAATACCCGATGTCTCATTGCCCACATCCTGCAGTGAAAACATACAAAAAACAAGAATGAAAAATAAAGAGAATTCGAATCGTTTAGTCAACATTTAGCGGTCATGATATATCGACAAACTTCAAAATCGCCGATCAAAGGATGCATCTAAGAGCATCATATACACAAACATGCACACATATCTGAGAACGCACCTGAAGCAATCCAAGCTGATATGGCCGACAGGCACCCACATCTTTGTCCCAGCCGCAATACGGATCTGTGATGCATCGGAAGCAACTGTCATACCGTCGATTGCACATTGCCAAGTCGATTTGTTTCACACTGTGCGCTGTCGCTATGTACAGGGAGCCGGTCTTTTGGCTTAGATCCATCTCTCTAATGGGCTCATTTTTCGCTATCTCTAGGATATCGAGCAAATTGGAATGGCGTTGTCCGTACTTAATGAATTGGACGATTTTATAAATGCTGCCCTTATTGGTGCCAGCAAAATACACCAAGTACTCCTGGTTCAGCTTTTCTATCCGGATCCTGTTATGAGAAACGAAACGTAAGGAAAGGTTTTTTTTTCTTTTTTCTCAAAAATACTCGTCCTTTCTTTTGTGTGCGGTAGAGAGTGCTTATTTGGCGTGTGTGCAACATCAGTTGCAGTACACGTCAAAGATTGCATTCTTAAGGATGCTTTTTTGAAAGCAGAGCAACCAACACAAAAAAAAAATCATAATAAAAAAGCACTGGAAGTACGGTGCCAAGTCATAACTTACTTGTCGACCACCAATTTGGTAAGGATAATATCACGTTTGAAGAAAACTGGATTGGCAAACTCATGATCCACAGCTTTATCCATTAGCGGATGCTTTCGTATGAAGTTTAACACTGAGTCCGGAAGGGAAGAAGTGTCGTTGATACATGTGCCAGGACGTGGATCTGGCACTTTTGAGTTCAACACAGGCAACCAAGCGGAATTGGATGTGGCCTGTTCTTTGAATTTTCCTGAAAGTAAACAAGAATGATTTTTTCGTGCTTTTTTTTTTCATTTGGTATTAAAATTAATTTATTCAGAATGTGTGTTGGCAACGGACTTGTTTTTTTTTTTCAGTAAAGTTTTAGGATGTAATGCGAGAGTTAAGTTTTGAATTTATGTTTAGAGAGATTGAGTTGGATTATGTAAAATTGGATAGCTCTATGTAGAAATCTATAAAAAGCATGATAAGGACTGAAGGGAAACACTGCTTTAAATAAACCCTGTGAGCAGACAACTTGAACATTTTGAAATAAGTGAAAGACAAATGATTCCTTGGAAGCAAGTCCACTTGGAATTCAAGACTAATACGATTATACCAAAACAGTAAAGATGCCAAATGTGGATTTGGAAACCTATTAATTGGTGATAATTTTAATTTGAAGTGTATGTATGTATGAAGTATGTACATACATTATAATAAGCTCAGTGTACAACACGATATCGAGCACAACCATAACTGCAACTATCACGTATATATATTCATATCACTAATGACCCATTTATTGCAATTAACGGAAAACACGAATTCGTAAATGGTAGTTGCATAAGCATCATTGGAGTCAGAAAAATGGGGATTCAATATAAAGTTTCGCTAAATAAAGTGTTGGCCATGAATACGTATTCCCCATGTTGCTTTTACGGAGTAAAACCTTCACAGAAGTCTGCTTATTACTCATTTTCTTAAGAAGATAGTTGTCAATGGACATTATTTTTCCAAAAAATCTGGCTAGTTCGTTGGACTGCTGAGCAAACTAACGCAAGCACGAATCTCAGCCAACAAAAACTTTTTTTTCGCAACAATACATCTCAGAAAACCTTCGAGAGAATGGTTTGTCATCAGTTCTTCAATCTGCCGTTTCAAGTCGGCTATAAAAACTGGAGGTCCTTTCCATTCTTGCGAAAAAAAATAACTTGCACAACACAAAGTTGCCTTATGAGCTGCCGAACTAGGTATTTTTTATTGACATGGATAGCTTGATTCACCCTGATACTGTAAAAAAAAAACAGCATAGAGCCTATAGGCACATCTCGAATATTGCAAGACTGTCAGACTTATATGGCTTTACCTGGACTCTAACAGGTCAATGTGTCTATATCAGCATGCTTATAAACAGTAAGGCTTACTCTATCTCATGTGAATTTTTCAAAAGCTCCTCATTTTGTAAAACAATCATATTCACAGTCGATTTTCAGGGTTCAAAAACGTTTTAAAATGAAAAACACAGTTTATAAGATATAAACAAAATGCGTAGTTTTGCGAATGTAACATCTGACATAAAACACCACAAATCTATCCTCAAATGAACTCAGCTTACAATTTAGTTTCAAAACTACATCAAACTGAATTATTTATGACAAAAGGAAAATTTTAAAATAAAATAAAAATATGAGAGAAAACTCTCAGACAGCACAAACTACATATACAAATGGAGCACACAACTAACAATATCCTTACTCCAGCAATTTTTTTCCATTTCCGTTGAAAATGAACATAAAACGTTTCGTTCCCTTACCGGCATATACACGACCGTGTCGTGGCAGTAAAATGCGTGCAAGCATTACAAATGAATGTCATCCATTCAAGACTGAACACCATATCCCCTCCAACTATTGCGCTCAGAAAAAAACACACGAAACACCTTCTGAGGTGTTAAATCCTTGATATTCCATGCACACATAACATATCCGGCTGCTGTTATTGCCAGGTGTCGTTCACTAGAGAGCAGAAAAAAAGCAAATCGTAGTTACACGTACAGTCTTCCTCTACTGGCAGAATCCCAGGGGATAATTTTTCCAGCTACGGAGCGTGCGAAAAAAAAACTGCAAAAACCGCGAAAAAGTGTCACTTGAATTTTTGTTTCCGCAGTGCATCATCTGATCCACACCATCACTCCAACCAATTCGCAGAGGCACTCGGAGTGGGATACCTTCCCTACAGTTACATCTTGGTGTAGTGATGTGTCAAACTACTTCACGAATCAGCCAAATGGGAGAAAAAAAAATGTCAAAAGGACACCGCTGCGCCATGTACAGGGGGAGAAATGAAAAAAATAAAGACGAGTTTTTTCAAGTTGTTGACATCATTCCTAAAGTCAGTCAGAGAGACGTTCGTTGCAGAGCAAACTGCCTGTCGTTTCACCGGGTGATGTGACATTTGTCTACACACCTATTCGTCCGCATATCATTTCCACACGAAGAGGATAAACCTCTTCACTGAATGGAAAAATACGTGAGGATGTAGGAGAATCCGTTGCTGACTATATGCGATGCAAAAAATAGGAGTTGGCATCACCCGTACCCACTCTTGTACTCACCTTCGAATGCAGAATTGATATCCTTAATGTCGTAGCTGCAAATTGCTGATCCCACGATGCCATGAGTATTCGTTGTGAATGTGGCATAAAACTTCGTATCGTCGTGGAGCATCTTATAGACAGATTGGATTTCGTTGAAATAGAAGGGGAATTCACTCGAAATGCTGCAGTTGATGCGCGCCTTCAGGTAAGTGGCCCAATTCTGGCTGATCATGTACTTGCCGCCCCGATCGTTTTTACATACTCGAGCGATTCTCGAGTAGATTGCCTTGCCGCAGTTGATGTACTCGACAGCGTGTTCTCGGAAAAAGAAGTACACATATTCACCGACATCAAAGGCGCCAACAAAATTTGGCTCTAAAAATAAAAAAATTATAGTAATAAATGTTTATAGACAATAACTCTTTCTTATGATTGATAAATGAACAAAGGCGGTTTAAGAACTTGTGGTTTCTTTACCAAAGCCACAAATTAATATCAAGGAAGTAAAGGTATGAGACCTTTCTGAATGCTGATAAAAGTCTTTGGATGCCATCCCTTTCCCTAATTTTCCCTCCACTTTTTCTGAGCATTGATAGTTTAATAGCACTTCCAGGACTTCAAGATCTTTAAGCAAAAAAGTACATATAATCCACCAAACTTTAAAGTACACAATTTTTAAATTACAAAAAATTTAATCAAACAAAAACCATGAAAACATATTCATTTTCTAAAATTAGGTACCATAACTATTAATATCCGGTCCGCAAAAATCCTCAGTATCCCTTAATAACTCTCTGCAAACTAGGTCAGTAAATTTCAACAAATTAAAAAAAATTACATCAATAAAGTAAAAGAGTTTTAAAAAAAAACATTTATTAACATTTCAAACAACCAAAACTACTCCTAAAGTGATGATATAAAAGTCCGAGCAAAAAAAAAGTAAAGGAAAAAATCACTTAAAATCAAAATCCCTCCATTTCATATCCGTTTTCGAAAATTGCTTCCGGTCGAACAACGACAACGACAAATTTCATATATGTATTTTTTTTTTACTGCCCCCCATAAAATCAAATAAAAATGGAAAGAAAAACGAAAAGAGCCAAACCCACCCTGCAATTTTCGTTTCAATTAATCCCATCTTTCCATCGTTCAAAAGCCATTCTCTGGGCCTCTTTTACTGATGGATATTTGGCTGGCTTTTATTTTTATCCCCCACCGAATGTAAGGGTATTTTATTAAATTGCTTCCGATTGAACAAGGCAGCAAAAATGCCTCCCCCTGCCCATTTTTATCGCGTCTGAAGAACCAGAGTTAAATAATAATATAAATAAAATGAAAAAAAAAATAAAAAAATTATATTTTTAACCACATAACCGAACCCGAACAAAGGAACAAAATCCATGACCTTTTCATGTGAAATTGCGTTATGATCCCATTTATTGTCACCCCCCTGGATGAGTAGAAAAGGACAAGCGACGATGAGAATAAAAATAAAAAAAACAGTGAAAATCATATTCCACTTATTGAATAACTTAAAAATTTAATCCTTGAATATGTATATACTACGTGCATAGGTCCTTGTAAGTTTCGCCATCGTTCTATTCATTCATCAACAAGAGAAAATCTTTTTTTTACAAACTTACTGTCAAGCCATTTGGAGTCATATTTGAGTGTCCTTTTGAAATTGTGCTCCTTTCGACCAGAAGTCAAGTTATACAGATCCGATCTGAATATTACCGAATCCGCTTTTGTGAATTCCGCATTTGTCCCCGAGTACTGGAAGCATAGAGATAACCCCAAACGTATGAAATTAAAAATGTTTACGTAAAAAATGAGACGACCGACGAGTGCAAGGGAGAACGAAGTGAAAAAAGGACGAACATTTTCATCGCGTCAATGTCATTTGATTGGTAATTTGATTTCATATCCCTTTTTGGGTTTCACATCAATTCTTAGATTTTTGCCGAATATCCTTGTTAAAATCTTCTTTTTTTTTCACTTGCCTCCCACACTTTCACTCGACGTAGTCTCCGTAGTAAACTGGGCAGTTGGGGGAAGAGATGGTGACTCACTTACCAAAGCTGGCAAATCATGGGG